>JALIGW010000020.1:4325000-4562500 GCA_023053685.1 Diadophis punctatus similis | reverse complement strand
TTGGCAACCTTATCAAAGAGCTGCTTGCATCCAAAGGCAAGAGAAGGGGCGTTGTACTTACCTGATACGCCCTTTCTCGTAGGGTGGAGCTAGCCTTCAAGGATGGGAAGATACCGCCCTTAGCCAATCAGGACTCAGTCTGAAAAAGGTATAAAAAGCACTCTTGTGCTCAGTTCCCCCTCTTTTGATGAGGGACGAAAGTCAGACTCTGCGTGCCACTACTGAACCATTCAATTTATTAACACAGGCTCTAATAACATAAACAGAAACCAGGATCCACACACCAGCCAGACCGTAATAGAAGGGTGGGACTGAAATGGGGGCTGAGTATGAGCAATGTTTGCACATTTTGAGCCACCTCTGATAAATGTCAATATCTGCATGTAGTGAGTTGAAAGAAAATAAACAGAATTATTACCAAGGTGGGCGTTAGCATTCTACTCCCATGCTAAATGTTACTGCGTACTCTTATCATATCCCTGTTTCTTCCTATTGTAGAAGATAAATTGAACTAGAGAAGTCTTGCAATTCAATTTTCATTAAACCCCGAATGAACATAGAAAGAATGTCCTAGCAACGTAAGTGAGGGTTGTTGGGTGAGGTGGCCTGCAATGCAATTAACAAGTTATGCAAGGGCTTGGCAACTCATATTTATGACGGTTGTAGTGTCCCGGGGTTAAGAGATCACCTTTTGTGACTTTCTGACAAGCAAAGTCAATGGGGAGGCCAGTTAACAACCATATTATTAACATCTGCAATGATTCACTTAATAACCGTGACAAGAGAGGTCGTAAAATGGGGCAAAACTCACTTAACAAATGTCTCGCTTAGCAACAGAAATTTTTGGGCTCAATTGTGGTCATAAGTTGAGGAATACCTGTAGATGCTACTCAACTCCAAACTGGCTAGGCCGCTCGACTGGTGTCGTAGCCTCAGAGAGCTTGATCTATCTATCTATCTTATCTATCTATCTATCTATCTATTTTATTTGTCAACAAGTGCAAGGAAACAGGACACATGAAAAAATGGCACAAATAAATGGATATAAAGAAGCAAAACATAGCCATAAACACATAAAATGAGTACATGCAAATGGGTACAGTAGGACAGGGACGGTAGGCACGCTGGTGCGCTTATGCACACCCCCTTAGGGACCTCTTAGGAAACGTGTAAGGTCCACGGTAGACAGTTTAAGGTAAAAGGTATGGGGGTTAGAGAAACTAACAACAGGATCAGGTAAAATGTTCCAGACATTTACTACTCTATTGCAGAAGTCGTATTTTCTGCAATCAAGATTAGAGCGGAATACATTTAGTTTGTATCTATTGATAGCCCTAGTGTTATTGCAGTTGAAATTAAAATAGTCGTTAACAGGTAGGACATTAAGGTAGTTGATCTTGTGTACTAAGCTTAAGTCGGAATGTAGACGGCGTAGTTTTTGGCCTTGCATCTTTAGAAAGTCTCACATGATTTGAAAGTAGGAATTTTTTTCCCTTAAAAAAGAACAAACTAGTCTTCATTAGTGCAACTTGTCAGAATGAATAATTCCACAATATGTCTTTCTATCAACTGTTAATTAATGCTGGCATAATGGAACTTCCTTAGCTGGATGAATTTATGACTTGCTTTGCCAAATTTTCATCAAGTATCCTTCTTGTTTGCTGTTGTTCTCTTGGTTTCCTTCCTCTGCCTCGCTCTCAACCTGTGTTTCATCTGCATATTTCTTTCCTCCTCTATGTTTAATGTAGTTCCAGAGACTCAGGTGAATTGCAAGCTCCGGGCTGAGGGAACATCATTACTTGCCTTCCTTGCACCTGAAAATTGCTTTTCCTGCTGGCTTCCAAAATGAGCACATTTTAAACATAGTGCATTAAAGCACAGAAATTTGGAAATGTCACAGAAGAGCCTCAGACTTTTTTAAAAAATTGCTTGGTGGAGTCTCCATTTTATTTAGCTGCTACTGTGCAGGACTAATAGGTGTGGAGTTTGCTGGGAGATAGCCAGAGAAAAATGAACAGACAGATGGGGATCTAGGGTTAATGAGTAAAGGCCACATAGAATTGTATAAAACAAAGAGTCCAGTGTGATGCACATTGCCAATATCAACATTTAGGTTCCATCCAGGTGTCTCTTGGCTGCAGATACACACAGTAAAATATTCTGTGGAAGTTGCCAGCACTACAACATGAGTGCAAGGATAATGATAAAATATACTTTGGAATTCACGAGGCCTCATTTTCTATAGCTAACACTATCACTTAACAGATCTGTCTCTGACCTCAAATAAATTACATTGCATTTTCTGTTTCACTTTCTTTGGGTTGGAAATGAGGATAATGGTACTAATCTGCCTTTCAAAGACACACAGAGGTTTATGAAAAGGATGGGTTTTACTGGCATTTTGTGGCTTGGATTAATGTCCCAGTCAGAGATTTATCTCCTTGTGGGTGGAGCAATGGGTTGCCTTCTTCATGCAAGATCATGAAGTCACGCAGAAAGAAGTGTGAGTTGTACACAGAAATCTCCATCTTACGATTTTGTCCTAAGGATCGTTCTTAAAGTTATTAGCTAGGCAGGCAAAGATTTCTCAGCTCACCTACACTGGAGGGTGGTTGTGTATTTAAACAGACCCACTGAATTCCAAATTTCTGGTTATTGTTGCAATTGGAAACGTGACTTGAGGCTAAATGTCTGTGGAGATTCTCAGTCATCCAGATCATAGTTGTGTTGAAGCTGCTCTTTCAAAAGGCAACTGGACTTTTTTCTTTTCCTTTGAGAAAGAAGATGGTTTGCTTCTCATCCAAGAAGTTTCATCAGTTATGACTGGAGGGATGGAAGGGTAGGTTCTGCCAGGATGGTGGCAGTGGATGGAAGGATGAAGAAATATAATATAGAAACAGTCCTTCCATTCCCTAACCACCACCATCCTGTCAGAACCTATCCTTGAGGGGATGCCCCAGAGAGGAGGGGGTCAGGCTGTTCTCTATGGCACTAGAAAGCCAAACAAGGAATAACGGATGGAAGCTGACCAAGGAGAGATTCAACCTGGAAGGGAGGAGAAACTTTCTGACGGTGAGAGCGATCATCCAGTGGAACAGCTTGCTAGCGGAGGTTGTGAGAGCCCCAACACTTGCGACCTTCAAGGAGAGACTGGACTGCCATCTGTCTCAAATGATGTAGAAACTCCTGCTTGAGCAGGCGGTTGGACTAGATGACCTACAAGGTCCCTTCCAACTCTAATAATCAATCTAAATCTAAATCTCCTTGAATGAGAAGCAAAACATACCCAGCTGCTGTGGCCTAGAGGTGGAGCTCTTGCCTCACAATCAGGAGGTTGTGAGTTCGATCCTAGGTAGAGTCAGATGTAAGGGTCTTGGGCAGGGGGTTGGACTAGATGACCTGCAAGGTCCCTTCCAACTCTGTTAATCTGATCTGATCTTCTTCTTCCTCAAGGAAACAGTCCAGTTGACTTTGAAAGAGCACCTTGGAGAATACTCGAGGCAGGCAATACTTGAGGTTCATTTCCTTTAAGTCACAATAGCATTCCTCAAAGGTGGAAGAACTAGAAATTTCTTGACTGGAGAGCTGTTAGAATTTGAGTAGACCCAATATCATGGCTAGAGCAATACGTTCGGATGTGGTATTCAGCTGCTTCAGACTGGTTCAGGCAAACCGGTAGCGGAGACTGTCGGTGGGCCCGCCCACCCAGACGTAATGGCATCCTATTTAGCCACGTTTTGGAGGCCAGGTGCATGCGCAGAAGGTGCACGTGCCAGCAAGCGCATGCACAGAAGGCCAGACGCATGCGTGGAAGGTGCACGCACAGCGAGCCGGTGGCAAGAATGTGTGAAACCCACAGCTGAATACGTTGTGACTGCATGTTGATGTGAAATACATCAGAGACTGATGGGAAGGAAGCAAAGCATAGGCCACATACGGACCAATAGTCGAAGGATGGTTCTTCATGGTGGGGGTAGATATTCCTGAGATTCTAGAAGGAAAAATGGACAATATTGGCAAAGGTGGAGCTAAGATGAAGAACCTTCTGTATGAGATGACTAGGCTGAGCCTGAGGGAGAAGTCAAACGTGTCATAAGTCACAAGTCCCTGCGTGCCTGCAAGATATCTAGGTCCAGCTCACCTTGAATGCCTTTCTTATCTCCAGCTCATTTCCCTTGACCACTAGTTGGCCAGATTTTTGTAGAGAGCTTAAGCTTGCAATAAATCTTTATACCCATCTGAACTGATTGCCCCGGGGCCTTGACATCTTCTTATGTGTGAACTGATCCAAATTATTCTTCAATATTCCAACAGTTCTGTTCCAGCATGGCCCAAAATACTGGGGTTTTTTTTTGAGGGGGGGGAAGAAAGATTTATTCCAATATACTCTAAGCCAAATCTTTGAATCTTTCTCCATTTGGAACCCTATGTATTAATGGCATTCTAGTACACAGTAGTTAGTATAATCTTAACACACACACACTGTATTTTATCTGTAGAACATACTTCCACTAATGTTGTTGTTGTTTTTTTCTTGACATTTGCACCTGCTGCTTGTTTAAAACATTAAATTCAGTGTTGTGGGGATTTATGACTGATAATTATAAGCCAATATCTCCCTTTGTGGTGGTTTTTCTTCTTCTTCTTCTTTTTAAAGAAAACCACAACTGCAATGAGCCAGAACTGTTATATCAGGTGGCGAGAGGTACAAAGTAGTGTTTGATCTTTCATTGATTCAGGAGCACGTTTCTCTTGCTTCTTTCCTCCCTTAATCCTCAGTGTTCAGCAGACAAAACAACCCCATCTGAATGTTGAAACCGGTAGATCATTAAGAGTGCGGAAGATGCTTCCTACATCTTTAACCAGCCTGACCTTTCTCTTCCTCATCTAGGCTTAGTCCCATTACTAATCAGCAGGCCAGGTTGAATTTAAATATATTTTAAAGCATTCCTACTTTTTGATCAAATAAGGTGTTTGCTGTAGACCGTAAATCAGTGGTGAAATCCAAATATTTTTACTACCGATTCTGTGGGCGTGACTTGGTGGGCGTGGTGTGGCTTGGTGGGTGTGGTTTGGTGGGCGTGGCAGGGGAAGGATACTGCAAAATCTCCATTCCCATCCCACTCTGGGGCCAGCCAGAGGTGGTATTTGCCGGTTCTCCGAACTATTCAAAATTTCCGCTACCAGTTTTCTAGAACCCGTCAGAACCTGCTGGAATTCATCCCTGCCGTAAATGGAGGAAAGTATGGGGTGATTATCCAACTCTTCCCTGTTCCTTTCAGTGGGGAGAGAGAATGAAGACATTATCTTATAAGGGAATCTTTCAATCCTTCAAAAGAGTGAGGACCAGTATTTGATTTTCTTTTAATTCCCAAACTTATATTCGTGACCCTTTCTAACATGCTCTAAGATTGTGGTCAGTACTTTCTATGTAATTTTAGAGCCATGGTGGTCCAATGGCTAGAATGCAGTATTGCAGGCTAACTTTGAATTCCACTGCCAGGAGTTAGATCCTAACCAGATCAAGGTTGACTCAGCTTTCTATTCTTCCAAGGTCAGTAAAATGAGGACTCAGATTGTTGGGGGCAATATGCTAAGTTTGTTTAGAGAGGGCTGTAAAGCACTATGAAGTATGAAGGTAAAGGTAAAGGTTCCCCCGCACATCCGTGCTAGTCGTTTCCGGCTCTAGGGGGCGGTGCTCATCTCTGTTTCTAAGCCGAAGAGCCAGCGCTGTCCAAAGACGTCTCCCTGGTCATGTGACCGGCATGACTCAACACCGAAGGCGCACTGAGCACTGTTACCTTCCCACCAAAGTGGTCCCTATTTTTCTACTTGCATTTTTACATGCTTTCGAACTGCTAGGTTGGCAGAAGCTGGGAGAAGTAACGGGAGCTCACTCCGTTAGGGGGCGCTAGGGATTCAAACCGCTGAACTGCCGACCTTTCTGATCGACAAGCTCAGCGTCTTAGCCACTGCGCCAACGCGTCCCTACATATGTCTAAATGCTATTGCTATTTTTAACTTCCCTTCTTTGATGACGCTTTTCTTAAGAAGTGTATTTCTCCTGCTCTCCGGTGGTTTTGCTTTTGTTGACCTCAGGTTAACAGATTAACAGAGTTGGAAGGGACCTTGCAGGTCATCTAGTCCTACCCCCTGCCCAAGCAGGAGACCCTACATCTGCCTCTATCTAGGATCGAACTCACAACCTCCTGATTGTGAGGCAAGAACTCCACCTCTAGGCCACAGCAGCTGGCTATGGGTCTCAACTTCTGTTTTTTCTCATTGGTCCTGTTTTTCCCCACCTTCCAGTCACAAGAGCTGGAGATATCCAGGGAGGAGGATGCGTAAGGAGACCAGCGGAAAGACAAGTAGTAGACCTCTCCGTAATTTGAGCATTTTTGGTCAGGTGTCAGTGCATGCCTTATTCCAGGGGTCTCCAACCTTGGCCACTTTAAGACTTGTGGACTTCAACTCCCAGAATTCCTCAGCCAGCTTTGCTGGCTGAGGAACTCTGGGAGTTGAAGTCCACAAGTCTTAAAGTGACCAAGGTTGGAGACTCCTGCCTTATTCCACTATTTTTCAGTTTCACTTCTGCTTGATCTCGGTGGTGTTTCTATAAATATCATGTATACTCGCTCCAACACAATATTATTGGAATGCATCCAGGAAGGATATTTTGCAGGGGAAAAAGAGAGCATTGTAGCCAATATAGGAAAGTGTCTGTGTACAGTTTTGGGGCCTCGGTGGAACACAGGTTGCTGGGAATTTGGCAACAGCAGGTAAGTGGCAACAGATGAAGTCTGTCAAACCAAGCAGACGCCTCATTATCCACAGTGCCACATTGCAACTGTGCAGCTGTAGGGGGACAAGCAACGCATTCCGTCTTACTTTCGTCTCATTGGCGAAACAAAATCGCTGCATTTGCTTTGTGTATGTACAAGTGCGCACACATGTTCACACAATATCAACGTCTCTGTCTATATCCTTTCCTGGTATCATCCTTCCGAGATGTTCACCTCTTGGATCCTCAGATATTTTTTTCTTTTTTTGAGGGAAAACAACGTAGAGAGTAATTCAGTCTGATTCATTTGCAAAAGAACCAAACAGTTCCATAATATATCAATTCAAGGACAATTACACTCAAAGAGTTATGCTTTTAAAACCCCATAATAAATGAATAATTCCTTCGACAGAATTGCAGGCTTGCATCTTATTTGCATATTGTTTACCCAGCTAAATGGGCTTTTCCAATGATATCTTCCCCCTCCCAATACCGGATAAGTTTATGAGCAATGTACGATCATGTTTTTTTATTTATTATATATGAAGCAGTGTGTTAAACATTACTGTAGTCTCTTAATAACATTATAGTTACTTTAATTGCATTCAACTGATGTTATGATTAACATTAAATCTGTCTGCCTCCCGTTTGGTGGTCCAATTTGTTAGCAGTGAAATGCTAGCGTTTTGTGGATTGGCTCGCTTTTCAGTTTGTTGCTCTTTTATTTGGAATGCATTTTTTTAAAAAAGGGAAACAAGTGACAATAGGGATTTAACCCATTTACCTTGAAGGAATCCCCATTTAGCTTAATTTGAGGTTTTTCCAAGTAGACATGTACAGGATCTCACTGTAAATGTAATTCCTTGCCAGTTAAACACACACAGAGCAATACAGCAGAATCTTTAAAAAAGCAATATATTGCTACCTCTGCTCTGTGTAGTAACCCTAACCCCAGATGAGCAATGCTGCCCAATACATTTGTGTTGTGAGTATTTGTTTGCTTTCATATATTTATTTATTTTCCAATTAGTTGCCCATGATTTTTGCAGGTTTATCTCGGAAATGTTTTTTTTGGGGGGGTGGGCAACATCATTTTGTTGTAACGTGGAACAGATACATTTGTAATGCAACTCCAATGGTTCCAGGTATATCATGTAAAAAGGCACAATCGTTTTAGATTTGTCTTGGGTGAGCAATCACAGGATTAACAGCCTGGAAACCATTTTTCTGGCACTAGTCCCTTGGGATCACTGCTTCTTCTCTGTGTGATTCCTTTTTTCTACTCCAAGGAACTGGATCCTCACCCAGTAGCCAAATTAAATCCATCGAAGCGGAATGAAGACGCACCTAAGACATCCATAGATCTGGGAAAAGTGCAATCCTTGTGTACCTACATATGTTCAGATAAAAAGTACATCATTATAAATAACCTGCATTGCTCTCTATTTTGACTATTCTAATATCAGGTCTACAGAAGGGCATACAATATGTGGGGTTCTTGCTGGTCTTTGAGCTTGGTTGTTTTCTTGTGGACGTTTCATTAGCAAGCTAATGAAAGCACATCATCAGTGCCCCAAGGGAGTAGGGTTTGTGGAGTGGAGGAGGAGAAGGAGGGAGGAAGAGAACTGTGGGGTTCTTGGTGCTCTCTGAGCTTGGTTGTTTTCTTGCAGACATTTCATTATCAAGCTAGGTAACATCATCAGTGCTGGAAGGGAGTAGGGTTTGCTCTCATTTTGATATACCAGTAGCTTGTCCTATCAGTGTTGGTGGGAGTGTTTTTGATGGTTCCTTGATTAGGCTGCTGTTTACTGTTAGCTTCTTTTGATTGGTAGTTCCTTGAAAGGGATATTGTTTACTTCTTGGTTATTGGTCTAATGTCGCCATACTACAAAAAAGATGTTGAGACTTTGGAAAAAGTAAAGATGATCAAAGGCCTGGAGACTAAAACATATGAAGAACGGCTGCAGGATTTGGGTTTGGCTAGTCTAAAGAAAAGAAGAATTAGGGGCGACATGATAACAGTATTCCAGTATTTGAGGGGCTGCCACAAAGAAGAGGGGGGTCAAATTAAGCACCAGAGGGCAGGACAAGAAACAAGGGTTGAAAACTGATTAAGAGAGAAGCAACTTGGAATTAAGGAGGAACTTCCTAACAGTGAGGACAATTAACCAGTGGAACAGAAGTTGCCTTCAGAAATCATGGGGACTCCATCACTGGATGTTTTTAAAAAGAGACTAGACAGTCACTTATCTGAAATAGTATAGGTTCTCCTGCTTGAGCGGGGGGCTGGACTAGAAGACCTCCAAGATCCCTTTCAGCTCCTGTTCTGTTCTGGTCTTAATCTTTGCTCTGTTAATCTCTAGGCATTGGTTGCTGGTGAGGAGGTGTTTTGGTCTTTTTACTTCCTTTTGGGCTTTTTGACAATCAAGGAATCCACCAAATACATTCTCACCAACACTGATAGGGCAAGCCTAACTAATATGTAAAAATGAGAACAAACCCCCTCTTCTTTCTAGCACTGATGATGTTACCTAGTTTGGTTAATGAAACATCTGCAAGAAAACAAGCAAGCTCAGAGAGCACCAAGGACGCCACAATCCTCTTCCTCTTCCTCCTCCTCCTCTCCCTCTCCCTCCTTCTCCACTCCACAATCCCCATTCCCTTCTAGCACTGATGATGTTACCTAGTTTGGGTAATGAAACGTCTGCAAGAAAACAAGCAAGCTCAGAGAGCACCAAGGACCCCCCAGTTCAACCCTGAGCTACCAATATTCTTTTCTAACAGGTGCACTATATTTACTTTAGAATTATGCAATGACTTTTCTATGAATACTGATTGGCCCGAGCAGAGTTAATGCATGTGGAATAAGAAGTAGATTTCTCATATTCCAGGATCAATTTGGTGTCTGAGATAAAGGAAATTAGCTTTTTGTACAGCTCCAGTGCCTAAACAAGACCTGTGTCATTTGTCCCATGTCCTACAAATCAAGCTACTGCATTTGTGAGGTTCCATTTCATGCATTTTCCACAAATGCATTGAAGTGATGCGACATCAGGCACTTTCTAGTGCAGGAAGAATGGCAGCTCCCACGTACCCAGCAAGATTGCTACCAACACCATCACAAAGTACTATTTAAACATACACTTCCTGTCGATATACATATTTAAATGCATTTATTAACGTATATTGTATTTGCCAAGAACTTTCTGGAAGTGTTCCGAGAACTGCAAACAGATTAGATAGCTGAGTTCTAATCCAGCTATTTGTTTGAAGAGGTTTTATATTTTATATATAAATTAATGAAGCATGGCACGGCTTTTTTCCCAAGTTATTGGCGGAGTATAGTTTTTTCTGAATATTGGCTTGTAAAATTGATGGTTACAACAAACTTGAGAAACTCTGAAGGTTGAACATCTGACACCTTGTCAGTGTTCATGAATTGGAATGGACAGCTCAGAGCCTGGGCGTGGCTTAGCTTGACTGGTTTGTATATAAGAGTTGCTTTGTCCTTGCAAAGCCTCTGTATTATTGCTTCTGTGAATCTGTGCTTCTGTGATTATAGCTTCTGTGTTTCTGTGCTTCTGTGCTTCTGTGCTTCTGGTTCTGGCTTCTGCTGCATGGGTATTGTATACATGCATCATGCTTTATATTATTGTATATAAAGAAATTTCTTATATAAATGAATCCTGATGAATTATTTACTTGTGAGCTGGTTGGATTGCTGCAAACTCTAACATGCCTCATTATGAAAATTTATTTTATTTATTTTTTATTTATTTTATTTGTCAAAACGTGTACAAGATAATAGGTATGGTATAAACATAAACAAAAGCAAAGTAGGTACAGGTAAATTTGGACAATAGGACAGTAGGACAGGGACGGTAGGCACGATGGTGCGCTTATGCACACCCCTTACAGACCTCGTAGGAATGGGGTGAGGTCAACTGTAGACAGTCTAAAGTTAAAGTTTTTGGGGTTTGGGGAAGAAACCACAGAATCAGGTAGTGCATTCCAGGCATTGATCACTCTGTTGCTGAAGTCGTGTTTTCTGCACTTGAGATTTGAGTGGTTTACATTGAGTTTGAATCTATTGTGTGCTCGTGTATTGTTGCGGTTGAAGCTGAAGTAATCATTGACAGGTAGGAGACTGTGGCAGATGATTTTATGAACTACATTTAGATCAGATTGAAGGTGACGTAGCTCTAAGTTATCTAAGCCCAAAATTTCAAGTCTTTAAAAGAAATTTAGCAGACTCTGGAAAATAACACAATCGTTCTGCAGCTTTCTTTGAATGTCCACTCGGTTTTTGTTAGAGCTAGAATAAAAGTGAGAAGTAAAAGATGCTGAGCTTTGTTTCAGTGTGAAAGGGAACAAAGTTAACATGAGAAAAGGGTGAAGACATGGTTCTGCTAATGAGCCTAAGGATCCCACAATGATAGGATGTTCATCAAGTGGTTTCTTTGATTGTTGTCACCAGGGGGAATGGGAGTGTTGTTGCTTTCTGTATTGAGTTTTACCCTTGAAAGCCACTTGGAGTCACCAAGAGTGAGTTGGTTGGCCATGCAAATTTTCTTAAACACATGTTATTTTATTTATTATGATTGATTGATTTTTTTTAAAAAAACTTTTATTTTAAGCATGGCAATACCCTTACAAAGTGATCTACAAATCAAAGAATAATTGTAAGATAGAATAACTGCATTAGCAGCAATATTGCCTTTCCCTATTTTTCTCTGTTTCTCTTCTTATTCATTAATGGTTTAAAGATCAGAAATTTCTAGTGCTAATTTCTATCTTGTTTACCAAACCAGTAAGAAAAAAGATCAGGAATGGACTCAGACTATAAAATATTATTCTGTACTTTAAAAAAGAGAGAAATTCTTTTTTTCAACTTAATCACCAAAGCAATCATCATTCCATAAATGATGGACAAAGAAAAAGGCATTTGACCAAGTTGAGTGGGATTCTCTTACATGCCAAATAAATAGGGATCCAGCAGTCTAAGGGTGGCCTTTTTGACACACCTTTGCTTTTAATATTTTTGCTCTCCAGTCTCTTGGCGTCCGAGAGGGCTTGCTTCTTGCCATGAAATGCTGAGTTTGGAAATCTCTTTAGATTAGTCTCAAACAAGGACTAACTCATCCATGACCTTTCAGAAACATGATAGGAGCTTAATTAAAAACAAAGCCGAATAGATAGTTAATTCAGATGAGACCACCAGCTCCCCTGTGTTGAAAGAAATGGAGATAGGTCAGCAATTCAAGTTGCTGCTGATAATTCTATTATATAATGACCATTGAGTTGAAAAGCAGGCACCTTTTTATAGCCCTTCTTATTATCAGAGCTCAGCTGCTAGAGAGAGCACTATTTATTGTTGAAGTCCTACAGGCAAATAAAATCAGTTTAACGGGGGCAGATGTACCACTCCAAGGACAGGGAATGAACATTCAGTTAAATTTCATTAAAAACAATTCCTATGCAATAAAGGCACATTTGAGTTTATAGACATGATACAGTGGGGAAATTTTGACCCCCTACATATAATAGAAGAAATAAACTTTTCCTAATTATGCTAGGACTTTTTAAAAATTTATTTAGATGTAGGCAGTTCACACTGCTAACATCTGCCACTTATGAGAACACTCACTAACCATGTTAACAAAACACACACACATGGTTAATTAAAGGCCTAATGACTGTGTATCAGACCTGCCCCAAATCTAACTCTAGGAAAGAATGACCCTTGACTCCATTTAGTTGAAGTAATAGGTACTTTTACTAGAGTAGAATGGTTGCAAGTAAGGCAGGATCTGAAGAATTCCTGTGCAAAGCACCAGATTTTTCCTTCCCTCCTGGTCCACCCCCCACACTTGAGCCAGTCACCAGTGTCTAATAGCAAGGTGTTTGGGAACCGTTTGATGGTGGGCAGTATGGGAAAGCCACTTCCTATTCCTCTCCCGGAGGGTGGCTTTGACTGGGAAAGCCGCGTCCTCTCCAGGAGGACGGCTTTGACCGGGAAGACCACGTCCTCTCCCGGAGGGTGGTTTCCTGGTTTACTCTGGTGGACAGAATCTCATGAAGGCCGAATCTAGGAAAAATGCTCCTGGACACAGAGGTTTCCACGGGATGGGATCTGCCCCGAACCAAAGTCCGGGGTCCCTTTTATTGACACACATACGTAATATCAGAAGGCGATACATAAAGATACATGTGATTACATATAAGCCATACAATGAATTTCTAACTGCGTATGAAGCTCTTTGCCCATCCTCCCATATCCTATGCATGTTGCTGTGGCATTTTGACCTACTTAGAAGTTTCTTCTGTGTTTACGAGTTCAGCAAGCTTCTAGCTTAAGCCTATGTGGTTAACCATTTCCTCTTACAAGTTTCCATGCATATGTTCAAGTCATTAGACTCTACACATGCACTTTATTCTCTAGAGGAGCTTAACAGAGTTGGAAGGGACCTTGCAGGTCATCTAGTCCAACCCCAAAAGGTGGGGGAAGATATATGCAACAGGGCAGTACATCCACTCAATTCTCAGGCCGAGAGAAAGAATAGACAGAGCCGGTTCACAAAAATAAAGAAATGGAACAATACTGCAATATTTGCAGATCCCACTGAACTGTGCTTCCCCCTTCCTCATTTTGTCTTTGTGTGAACTAGGGAGGGACTTTATTTATTTATTTATTTTATTTATTTATTTGTCAAACATGTACAGGATAGTAGTTGTTTGTATAAACATAACATAAGTAAAAATTACCGATAATAGAGGACAATAGGACAGTAGGACAGGGACGGTCAGCACAGTGGTGCGCTTATGCACATCCCTTGATTGAGATGTTATCTGTTAACATCTGAGTCAAGGTTGACTCAGCCTTCCATCCTTCCGAGGTGGGTAAAATGAGGACCCAGATTGTTGGGGGCAATATGCTGAACTCTGTAAACCGCTTAGAGAGGGCTGTAAAGCACTATGAAGCGGTATATAAGTCTAAGTGCTATTGCTATCTTGTGGTGTTTTGTTTTGTTTTGGGCCTGGCTTAAACTCTTATCACCATTTATTTATTTTATTTTATTTATTTGTTTGTCAAACATGTACAAGATAGCATAGATATAAGCATAAACATAAGCAAAGTAAGTACAGATAAATGACGACAATAGGTCAGTAAGACAGGGACGGTAGGCACAGTGGTGCGCTTATGCACGCCCCTTACAGACATCCCCTCTTAGGAATGAGGTGAGGTCGACAGTAGACAGTCTAAGGTTAAAGTTTTTGGGGTTTGGGGAAGAAACCACAGAGTCGGGTTGTGAATTCCAGGCATTGATCACTCTGTTGCTGAAATCGTATTTTCTGCAGTTGAGTTTGCAGTGATTTACATTGAGTTTGTATCTATTGTGTGCTTGTGTATTGTTGTGGTTGAAGCTGAAGTAGTCATTGACAGGTAGGACATTGTGGCAGATAATTTTATGAACTACATTTAGATCAGTTCGAAGGTGACATAGTTCTAGGTTGTCTAAGCCCAATATTTCAAGCCTGGTGGCATAAGGCCCTTTGTCTTGTTAGTAGTTCTCTCTTCTGTCCTGCAAGGCCATTCCCTCTGCCCTCTACACATACTGCTCTATTTGCAGTTTCTAAAAGTATGGTTGACTTAAACAATTTCCCTATTAGCTTTCATACCATCTGGCCAGGATGAAGCAGCACTGGAGTCTTCCCTTATTCCCTCTCCCTCTATCCTCTTTTCCCACCCTCGTTCCTTTCCTCCCGCTCTAAGCCAGCTACTTAAGATTCTACTCTCAAAGGAATCCCCACCCCCATCTGCAACCTGCAAACAGTTGTTTGAGGCGCAGAGAGAATATTTTGAGTATGGTATATGGGGAAGAGGGGGGGGGGAAGCAGCCCAGTGCTTTTGACATCCCATAAATCACAATTTATTCATGCCTTTCTTTTTATACCAGTTTGAAAAAAGAAAGAGAACCCTCTCTGGAAGCAAACGAGCTTGGCTTCGCAGCTGAACGCGGCCTGTCATTGCTATTGCATTGTTCAAGGAGATTTAGAAAAATTACCCCAAGGCCTGCTTCCCTTCATATCAGTAATTGTGAATTGGAGCTATGGGCCTTTGCAAGAGGCCCGCCTCTATGTCATGTTGCTGGAACACTGCCAGGAAAAAGAAATCTTTTTTTTGAAAAAGAAAAAATTCCCCCTATCTTTTCACTCATCCTGTTGGTCTTTAACAAGAGCCTGAATCGGAATAAGGTTGAACTATTTTGGACATGGCTTGGACATGCAGCAGAAAAGCTGTAGTGGCTTCAATCTTCTTCTAAGGTCTTGGGCTTTGACCTCCATTGAAGACTGTCCTTGCACTGCTGGCTTCTTTCCACTTATATCTCCTATCCATTAGAGATGATGTGTTTAAATCTATACCCAGAACTTCCAGTTCAAACTACTGGAAGAACGATGGGGGTCATATAATAGAGAACAGCTTATTGAAAGTTAAAGTTGGACATGCTGTATCAATACAGACATACAGATGGGTGTTAGATGTGGGAAAAATGCTCTAATATATGTCATTTTTATCACACTATTTCTAATAGAAGATAACATCTGTAGCTCAGAGTTGAACTATGGAGTCTTTGGCATTTTGTAAGCTTGGTTGTTTGCTTGCAAATGTTTCATTAACCAAGCTGACTAGTGATAAACTAGATAACATAGAGAGAAATCATGTTTACGCATCATACAACATATCTAAGTAACATGGAGATAAATCGTATTTACACATCATTCAAAAGAGGCAATAAAAATATAAGAATGGAACAAAAAGACATCCTCCCCAGCAGCCACACTAGATAAGCAGGGATTAGTACTAGAAAAACAATCAAGCAGGAAACAATCAAGAAACTACAAAGGACTCTGTAGAAATTCTCAGTCCTCCAGGTCATGGTTGTCCCAAAGGTGCTTTTTCAGGAGGCAACTGGACTTTCTTGTTTTTTCTTTGAAGACGTTTCGCTTCTCATCCAAGTAGCTTATTATTTTATTTATTTATTTGTGAGATTTATATACCGCCTCACAGTGCAAGCACTCTCTAAGCGGTTTACACCAGTAAGCAATATATATTTATATTGCCCCCAACAATCTGGGTCCTCATTTTACCTATCTCGGAAGGATGGAAGGCTGAGTCAACCTTGAGCCGGTGAGATTTGAACCGCTGACCTGTGGATCAGAGTCAGCTAAAGTGGCTTGCAGTACTGCCTCTAACCGCTGAGCCACCTCGGCTCTTTCTTCAGCTCTGACAGGATAGTGGGGAATGGAAGGATTTACATTCCTTGCAATATAAATAGCGTTGCTATTTCTGTGATTTTAAAAAAAACAGAGGCATATAATGCAGAATTTTGAGAAATGGAAATGCTAAATGATAATTGTATTCTGGTTTATGTGCTTATTTCTGAAGTTCAAGTTAGTTTTATCATTGCAGGGAGAGGTAGAGTGGAGGGAGGGAGGGAAGGAGGGAGAGAGAGAGAGAGAGAGAGGGAGGGAGGGAGGGAGGGAGGGAGGGAGAGGGGAGGAACCAGAACAAATTCTACTTCCCATCTGTGTCATCTAATGAGAATGCTTTTGCAAAAAATTATGCTCCCCATGCCTCAATGAGGATGAGGAACATTGCATGTTTTCTTCTTTTTATTTTATCTGTTTAAAATTTCTGACTTTTTTTTTAATGAGTTGGAATGCTCTACAGGGTTTCACAGATCTTTCCACCTCTCTGCATTTGTCTTCACCATAACATCAAATTCCTCCCATCTGGAAGACTCATTATTCTCCTAGTTTTGGCACGTGTGAACTCACAGGTTTGCCAGGTCTCACACAGAAGAGCTTTGATGGTAGGAATTTGGGACAGGCCCGCTTGTTGGTGTATGATGACAATACAGTCACCGTTCAGAAAGAGGCAAGTTGCCGGAATAAGCCTTTGGACGCTTGGCTGGCCATCTGTGCGGCCTGGCACACTTTTGTGATGCCTCTGGCGGGCGCTTCCTCTCGTTCTCTCTTTCTCGACATTCAAGCATGTGTCGGTGCTCCTGCCGATTGTGGCTTGCCCACGTTCTCTGCTCTGATGGAGAACAACTGAAGTAGAAACCAGAAAGGGCCCTGCAAACTCCTGATAACAGCACAAAATAAAGGCAATTTCCGACTCGTTAGTTAACAATGGCAGGATAAGTCAGGGGTGACTAATGAATCAGTAAATTACCCACTAAGTTGATGGGTAGATGTTCTCAAGACAATTGGGGAAATCAGTAAACAGCCTGGAAATACGGAGTCTGACCCTGAACTTCGGCACCTGACTTCCACTTCTACCGCATCCAAACAGAGCAGTCCCAGCCATTTAAAAACTGGATTTGTTTCTCAGCCGATGATTTACTACTCTCCTTTCTCCCATGTTCATTATGTAGCCTCCTTCAATCATTTTAAACTCCTACCTGTATGGAGCAGATAAAGGTACATGATCTTGGCTCCTTCCCTTCCCTCCTGGTTTCACCCAATTGATAGGAAGATTTGCAGTGAAACACCAAGCACATTTGGATGCAGGTGGTTAAAATGCATTGCACACAGAATATACATGTAGCCGAATCTTCAGATTGTATCCCCATCTACAGATAATCCTCGACTTACAAGCATTTGTTTAATGAGTATTTGAAGTGATGACGGTGCTAAAAAAAAGTGGCTTATAACCTGTCCTCCAACTTAGGACGGTCACAGAATCCCCATGGTCATGTGATCCAAATTCAGGTGCATGGCAACCAGTGCATGGCAACCGGCATGTATTTACAATAGTTGTAGCATCTTAGAATCGCGTGATCACCATTTGTGACCTTCTTAGTTGGCTTCCAACAAGCAAAACCAAGGAGAAATTCTGATTTGCTTAACAACCATGGTGACTCACAGCAAGTCAAACAACCATAGAATAGAATAGAATAACAGAGTTGGAAGGGACCTTGGAGGTCTTCTAGTCCAACCCCCTGCTTAGGCAGGAAACCCTACACCACTTCAGACAGGTTATCCAACATCTTCTTAAAAACTTCCAGTGTTGGAGCATTCACAACTTCTGGAGGTAGGCTGTTCCACGGATTAATTGTTCTAACTGTCAGGAAATTTCCAGTCCATATGCTAAAACATACGAAGAGCAGTTGGCATGTCTAGTTTAATGAAAAAGAGGACTAGGAGTGACATGATAGCAGTGTTCCAATATCTCAGGGGTTGCCACAAAGAAGAGGGAGTCAAACTATTCTACAAAGCACCTAAGGGTAGAACAAGAAGCAATGGGTGGAAACTAATCAAGGAGAGAAGCAACTTAGAACTAAGGAGAAATTTCCTGACAGGTTGACTCAGCCTTCCATCCTTCCGAGGTCGGTAAAATGAGGACCCAGATTGTTGGGGGCAATATGCTGAACTCTGTAAACCGCTTAGAGAGGGCTGTAAAGCACTATGAAGCGGTATATAAGAAAAGTGCTATTGCTATATCTCAGGGGCTGCCACAAAGAAGAGGGGGTCAACTTATTTTCTAAAACCCCTGAAGGCAGGACAAGAAGCAATGGATGGAAACTAATCAAGGAGAAGACTAACCTAGAATTAAGGAGAAATTCCCTGACAGTTAGAACAATTAATCAGTGGAATGACTTGCTTCCAGAAGCTGTGGGTGCTCCAGTGTGGGAGATTTTTTCAAAAGAGATTGGACAATCATTTGTCCAAAATGGTATCAAATTTCCTGACTGAGCAGGGAGTGAACTAGAAAACCTCCTAGGTCCCTTCCAATTCTATTATTCTGTAAAATTGGGCAAGATTCACTTAAGTGCTTTGCTTAACAGCGGGAGTTCTGGTCCCAATTGTGGTTGTTAGAGTACCTGTATACAGCAAGTGAATGGCTGAATAGCAATAGCACTTAGACTTATATACCGCTTCACAGTGCTTTACAGCCCTCTCTAAGCGGTTTACAGAGTTCAGCATCTGGCCCCAAACAATCTGGTTCCTCATTTTACCGACCTCAGAAGGATGGAAGGCCGAGTCAACCTTGAGCCTGGTGAGATTCAAACTGCCAAACTGCAGTCAGCCGGCAGTCAGCAGAAGTAGCCTGCAGTACTGCACTCTAACCACTGCGCCACCATGGCACAGTATCATACTTAAGTGTCAAGATGAATGACAAATTCTTGGCATTTGGGTCCCTTAGCCCACATTCTTTCAACATCATGTAGTGTAGAGTTGAAGTTGCTGACCTGGAATAGGCCCATCCTAATTCAAGGCCCCACTTGACCACAGAGCTCTGGCTTAATTCCCAAAGCTGATAGGAGGTTTAAATGAGGGGTGACACCCGTTCACCATTCATGCTGCCTTAATTCTCAAAAGGGAAGAAGGATGATATAATATATACGTACACATACATAAAAAACAAAACCATGAATTTGTATTGACCAAGTATTGGTTGAATAAACACAGACTAAGTAATTCAATATTCAATGGCTTCAGAAATGAATGTGATATTTATTTAATTTACTTTGTTTCACCTTCCTGCTTTGTGGGGATCAGTATAGTTTTCAGACTTAGCTATTCATGAACTGGTTCCCCTTAGCAGGCGGTTCTCAACCTCCCTAATGCTGCGACCCTTTAATACAGTTCCTCATGCTGTGGTGACCCCCAACCATAAAATAATAAAATTATTAGGAAACGCGGGTGGGTTCTAACTTACCTTGCTGCTGGTTCGCTTCCTCCTGCGCTGCATGGCCGCGCCTCATGGGCACGCATGCACTTTGCGCACACGTGCACAGTGCCGAATTTTTTTAAAAAAAATTGCAAAAAACAAACCGAAAACAAGATGGTGACGCATGCACAGTGCCGGAAATTCAGCTTCTGCGCATGCTCAGAAGTTCCCATGGTACAGATTATTATTTTTTTGCAGTAGTCTATTTGCATGTGAGTGGACCCGCCTGGAGACGGATAGAGGAGCGGCGTCTCGGTTCCTAAGACCATCGGAAATATGTGTTTTCTGATGATCTTAGGCGACCCCTGTGAAAGGGTCATTCGACCCCCAAAGGGGTCGCGACCCACAGGTTGAGAACTGCTGCCTTAGCATGAACAGGCTAAAGAAATGGAAAGTTAGAAATGGAAACACTTAGATTGAGGCTTAGAATCAGAATAGAGTTGGAAGATACCTTGGAGGTCTTCTAGCCCAAACCCCTGCTTAAGCAGGAGATACTATACCATTTCAGACAAGTGGCTGTCCAGTCTCTTCTTAAAAACCTGCAGTGATGAAGCACCCACAACTTCTGAACTGGTTAATTGTTCTCACTGGTAGGAAGTTTCTCATTAGTTTCCATCCATTGTTTCTTGTCTTGCCTTTTGATGCTTTGGAAAATAAGTTGACCCCCTCCTATTTGTGGCAGCCCCTCCAATACTGGAATACTGCTATCATGTCACCCCTAGTCCTTCTTTTCTCTAGATTAGCCATACCCAATTCCTGCAATCGTTCTTCATATGTTTTAGTCTCCAGGCCCTTAATCATCTTCGCTGCTCTTCTCTGCACTTTTTCCAAAGTCTCAACATCTTTTTGTACTGTGATGACCAAAACTGGATGCAGTATTCCAGGTGTGGTCTTACTACACCTGGAATACCTGCATTAAGCCAGATTAAATGAGAAAGTGGATTCAGAGAATGTGAATGATCTGGGAGCAACCTTTTCACTACATTGCTGTATGTTTTTACAGGTGGGAGTGGGGAATAGCAGTTTGTCTAACTGCAAAGGAGATTCAGCAGTGTCTTCATTTCCAAAAAGGATACATCCCATCCAGTGGTGGGTTCCTACCGGTGCGGTCCAGAGCGCCGTTCCGGTAGGGACCCACCGATTGCGCAATTTGCGCGTGACGGCTCCGTTGCCGTCTTTGCCGGTCAGTCGCGCGGCACCATCTTTGTTTTTGAATTTTTGGCCTTTTTTTGCTTCCTGCGCATGCGTGGAAGCAAAATCTCATGAGGGGACGCTCGCGCATGCGAGATTTCAGTTATTTTTTGCTTCCGCACATGCGCGGAAGCAAAAAATCACTGAAATTGCGCATGTGCGCATCACCTCGTGAGATTTCAGAGATTTTTTGCTTCCTGCGCATGCGCGGAAGCAAAATTGCATGAGGGGACGTGCGCGCCGAGCGAGCGTGCGTGCGTGCATGCAAAACGTGATGATGCGCACGCAGCGCACCGGTAGCCAAGTAAGAGTAACCTGCCCCTGATCCCATCTTATAAGAAGCACAATGGGTTATGAAGACAAGATACATGTCTTTCAAAGGATACACATAAATCAGCCTGTTCTCCTTTGTTGTAAGCAGCAGTGAAAATGAATGCCCAGGGAAAGTAGTACTATACAATAATAAGGTTCTATGGTTACAGAAAATATTATGTAAATACCTTCCCATTTTCCTTAGAAAATGTCATGATCTTCAAAGCAATTAGATTCAGAGATGGAAGGATGATGATAGTTATAACTGTTGACGACCTCTCTTGTTTGGATGCTGTCTGGAATGACAAAGGCCTCTTTTCAGGATCAATACTGTTGTTTGCTTAATAATATGTGTGGGGCTGTATTATTAAACATTGTGAATTATTAGGATTCGCTCTATCTTCCACTTGTCACTTTGGTATCAAGGCCTGTAATTTTTCGCACTGTTTTGAACATGAAATGTTGGATGCACACAAAGAGAGAAAGAAAGAAAGAAAGAGAGAACTATTTGCTTCAATTAATATTTATTTTGTTATAATGCTATCAAGATAGTCATCATTTTCCTATTTGCTGGTGCTCTCTATGATAATCAAATAAATAAATAACCTGGTTTCTTGGCAGGAGGGGAAATGTTCCCACCACACCGACAACCAAGCTCCGTCTTCCTGTCTCCTTAATCTCCTTAATCTCGGCCAGTTGGATTTTGATTCTAACGCTGAGACAACCAGATTCCTTCCAGTTATGGATCCTTGTTTCCAACCATAAAGGGCTTCTTCCAAGATGCTTTTATTGGATTCTTTAGTAGATGTTATTGCCAAAATCAAAAGTGTTGCTCCACCCAATAGGACTAAAAGTAGTATAATACATAAACGTAAGAGTTCTACTCATCTAAGAAATCAGCGGCAAAAGTAATTGGACTGTGTTTGCAACCACTGCTAACAAATGGTAAAACACTGGATAAGCTTTTCAGGACCCACAAAGCAGGGGTGGGTTCTGTTTTTCTTCGCTGCTTGTTCACTCCTTGATGTGCCGCACATGCGCAGTGCTAAAAAACTAGCTTCTGCGCATGCGCAGAAGCAAAAAACAAGATGGTGGCACCTATGGCTCTGCCGAGAGAGCCGGTTTGGGGGCGTGGCAGGCTTGGATCACTGCCGGTTCTAGCGACCCAGGCCACCAAGTTACTACCGGTTCCATAGAACCGGGAGGAACCCACCTCTGCCTCAAAGAAAACAATGGAAGTATTTTTTACTGATTCTAATTGGGACATTTGCCTCCATTCCTTCTGCAGATTGAGGAGCTGATTGCTTGACCATTGTCTACTCTGTGTAGTCTTCCTCCTGTCTCTCAAGGTCATTTCCAC
Source organism: Diadophis punctatus similis (assembly GCA_023053685.1). Lineage (NCBI taxonomy): Eukaryota > Metazoa > Chordata > Lepidosauria > Squamata > Dipsadidae > Diadophis > Diadophis punctatus. The sequence goes on along the minus strand of JALIGW010000020.1, from coordinate 4,540,114 downwards.
ATACTATTATATTGTCCTGTATTTCTGGCATCTTGGAAGATAGACCTCAATAGACGTCGCTTCTTTTTAGCAACTACCCATTCACCCAGATGGTTTTTTTTTTTTTTACATTTCTTTCAAGCCACATCCTTGAGCTCTTCTCGTGATCTTGATTGTGTAGATCTAAATCAGCCTCCCTCCTTCCCTGCCTCCCTCTCCTTCCTTCCTTCCTTCCTTCCTTCCTTCCTTCCTTCCTTCCTTCCTTCCTTCCTTCCTTCCTTCCTTCTTTCCTCCCTCCCTCCCTTCCCCTTCCCCTTGGTCACGTAGTGAATATTGTCAGTTGTATGTCTATGCAGGGTGATGCAGGGTGATGCACCCCTATCCTAATATTATGGTACATTCCATGCCATGTGTGCATTCCTGATTCTCCATTCTTCTTCTTGTGGTTTGGCTCTGACCGGGAGCGGTCGCATTTAATTAGCAAGAATGTAATTATTCAGAATTTATTGTTTTTGTACCGAAATAAATATTTTTTAGACTTTAACGTCAGCTTTATTTCTAAATGTCTGAGCTCCGAGAGAAAGATCAAACATCGCCTCTATGTGAGATTTATTCTCACCTCTAACACCCTTCCCCTTCCCCTTCTCATTCCCATTCCCATTCCCCTCCCTCCCTCCCCCTCCCTCCCTCCCTCCCTCCCTCCCTCCCTTCCTTCCTTCCTTCCTTCCTTCCTTCCTTCCTTCCTTCCTTCCTTCCTTCCTTCCTTCCTTCCTTCCTTCCTTCCTTCCTTCCTTCCATTTTTATGTCGCCTTTGAGTCACTGCAGATTAGTTCCCACCCAGCGGCTTGCCCTTGTCTCTTTCCTAGAGCTGAGAGTGAATGGCCTCCCGCCTGTCTTCATGCCTAAAGCAGGACTAGAATTCATGGTCACCCAGTTTTTAGCCTAGTGCCTTAACCACTCCACCAAGCTGTAACCTCTGAATCCCCCCCCCCCTTTAGTGCTAGAAATCCTGCAAAGAACTGGGCAGGGAAAGGCTTTGCTTGCTGTGACTTTGCCTGACTTTAATTTCTTGGATGTAGGAGCCTAGCAACTGGCAGCAAGTAATACCATGGCAGCAATTACACCCTCCATCACTTTCCTATCAAGGCATAAATGGCAGCAAATCACATCTTCCTCTGGCCGCTGCTGACCTTCCTTGCTGAAGGTTACAGTCACAGTCTGTTTAACAGTAATCCAAGCCCAAATTTTTCCCAAGATCTGGACTCCATTGTTTCAGCTAGTAAAAGTTCATTATGTGGAGCTAATGGGGATTTTATTTCAGGCATTGAAAATATAACAGCGAAGGGACAAAGCAACCCACAAGGGAATGATGAGAACAGGGTATATCCGCATGTGTGAATGCATGTTTGAGGCAGGGGCGGGTTCCTAATTTTTTTACTACCACTCTGTGGGCGTGGCTTATTTTGTGGGCGTGACTTGCCAGCCATGTGACCGGGTGGGCATGGCTTGTTGGCCATGTGACCGGGTGGGCGTGGCTTCTCAGACTGCTGAAGGGAGGGGAACTGAGATAGCTCCTGCCGCCCATTCCCCCTCCCCTCAGCAGCTCGAGAAGCCTCAAACATACGAAAATGCCTAGGATCATCACCGCGCGTTCGTGGCTTCTCGGACTGCTGAAGGGAGGGGAATGGAGTTAGCTCCTGCCGCCCGTTCCCCCTCCCCTCAGCAGCTCGAGAAGCCTCAAACATATGAAAATGCCTCGGATCATCACTGCACGTTCGTGGCTTCTCGGACAGCTGAAGGGAGGGGAATGGAGATAGCTCCTGCCGCCCATTCTTCCCTCAGCCATCCTCCCCTGCTTGGACTCACTGTGGGGTAGGAAGGCAGCGCATGAGCAGTGCATGAGCAGTGCCGGAAACTTGGCTTCTGGGCATGCGCAAAAGAATTTTTTTAAAAAAATGTAAAAAAAAATTTTTTTAAAAATGGCGGCGCCCAGGCACCGGCAACCGACCACACCAGTACTGTGACATCACTAGCGGGCCGCTACCGGTGCTATAGAGTGGACCGCACCGGTAGGAACCCACCACTGGTTTGAGGCATAACTGCTTTTGGTCAAATGCAAATTTATCTTCTTCTGTGGAAGAGTGACAACCTGGAAAGACAGCAGTCATAGGGATTCAGTTTTTTCATTTGCCATGCGGGAAAAGTCTACACCAGGATAATAAGTTGCCAAATGAAAATTATTCTGGGAGTGATTTCTTTGCTCTATTCTCAACTGACATAACAGCATCATGGAAGCTGTTTTTAAAAGGAGTAACCTAGTATATGCTGTAGTGCGGGTGATGGGAATAAAAATGAGCCATATGGTAGTAACATTTAAAAAAAGAGCTTACATCAGGGGAAAAAAACATTTTAAAAGTTTATGCCAGAGGAATTAACAAAACCAGTGGCAGAAAAGTTTGATAAAAAGAAGTTAGACTGTTGACATAAACTTGGTCTTGGTATCCTTAACTTGGGTAGTTGAATGTGAGATAGTTACCTTCTCAATAGCCAATGAATATCCATAAAGGTGATCCACATTCCATCTTTTTAGTCTTTTAAATGGAAGCATGAAAATATATCTATCCCAACTGGCTTTTAATAGCAATAGCATGTAGACTTATATACCGCTTCACAGTGCTTTGCAGCCCTCTCTAAGCGGTTTAAAGAGTCAGCATATTGCCCCCAACAATTTGGATCCTCATTTGACCCACCTCGGAAGGATAGAAGGCTGAGTCAATCTGGTATTATAATGTATTATTTTGTAGCTGTTCTGGTTTTTTTTTAAAGAAAATATGGTCTTTTCAAATTGTTTCAAATTTGCCCCCAAAATATGTAACTTTCAGGTTGTACTTAAAATGTGTAGTTTCTGGTGATTTGAAAAAAATACATAGTGTATCTTCCTCCTTGATTGAAGCCAACTCATGAGATTCATGATAAAAAGAATGGTTCATGACATCATTTTGATGTTTAGACTGGATTTGGCATTTTATCTACCTACCCCTTCCAATGATATGGGATGTTGGTGTTTAATAGTGTTAGAGGCATCATCTCAGGATGTAAGCTGTTCTATATTATTATTGTTATTATTATTGGCTGATCATGTTGGATATAGATTGCAACTCTAGAAAGGCAGTTCTCAGAAAATAGATATACAGAGCTATTTTTTTAAATATTCTGTGCTGCTTCGGGGGTAGCAGAAATCTGTTTTGGTTTTTTTTTTTTAAATGTCAGCAACCACTTCTAAGCAACAGTGGCAGTTTATGGACAGTATAATAGGATTTTTTAGCCCTAAAATAAAATAATGAAGGCTAATTAACATGCCTGGATCTATTTAAACTAATAAAAGGCGTTCAGAGCTGCCTAAATGCAGTTAGGAAACTATGAATCTGGCCAGGTTTCATGATCTCACATTCATTTGCCAAATAAATGTCTCGCTGATTTGTTTCTAAAAATAAATGCTGAAGACCAGATGCCGAGTTTTCCAATTTTCCATGTGGCGGGCTTAAAAGTTGTAGGGGGCATTTAGCAATTATCATAACCATTTACATTAATATAGTGCTTTCAGTAAACAAGACTTCTCCTACAATATTCCTTGCACATGCCTGAACATAACTACATCCTGCCTGCACACCTAATTTATTTCTTCATTCCTTTTGCAAACCACTCCACTGATTCCTGTTGATAACTTTCTCCCATTGAATGCAGGTGCTGCTGAGTGAACTAAAATAAGGTTGTGTTCTTTTTCTTGCCAGCACACACTTTTTTTTCTCTTGAAAAGGAAACAGTGGCACGCATTCCTATGGGTCAATAGAAGAGATAGATGGTCTTAAGCAAAGTCCCAAAAGTGCTTTTTTTTCAAGAGGCAACTGGACTTCCTGGTTTTTCTTTGAAGATGTTTTGCATCTACATGGAGGGAAGTATGCAGTGGAGTACCCCAAGGCTCTGTTTTAGGCCCAGTACTCTTCAACATCTTCATCAATAACTTGGCCGAGGGGATAGATGGGGAACTCATCAAATTTGCAGATGACACCAAACTGGCAGGAATAGCCAACACTCCAGAAGATAGGCTCAAGATACAGAAGAACCTTGACAGACTTGAACATTGGGTGCTATCTAACAAAATGAAATTCAATGGTGAAAAAAATAAGGTTCTACATTTAGGCAAGAAAAACAAAATGCACAGGTACAGTATATGTGGTACCTTGCTCAACAGTAGTAAATGTGAGAGGGATCTTGGAGTCCTAGTGGACAACCATTTAAATATGAGCCAGCAGTGTGCAGCAGCTGCCAAAAAAGCCAACAGAGTTCTAGGCTGCATTAACAGAGGGATAGAATCAAGATCACGCGAAGTATTAATACCATTTTATAATGCCTTGGTAAGGCCACACTTGGAATACTGCATTTAGTTTTGGTCGCCACGATGTAAAAAGGATGTCGAGACTCTAGAAAGAGTGCAGAGAAGAGCAACAAAGATGATTAGGGGACTGGAGGCTAAAACATATGAAGAACGGTTGCAGGAACTGGGTATGTCTAGTTTAATGAAAAGAAGAACCAGGAGAGACATGATAGCAGTGTTCCAATATCTCAAGGGTTGCCACAAAGAAGAGGGAGTCAAACTATTCTCCAAGGCACCTGGGGGTAGAACAAGAAGCAATGGGTGGAAACTAAACAAGGAGAGAAGTAACTTAGAACTCAGGAGAAATTTCCTGACAGTTAGAACAATTAATCCGTGGAACAGCTTGCCTCCAGAAGAATTAGAAGAAGAATTAGATTCGTTAGCAGATGTTATTGCCAAAATCACAAGTATTGCTCCACCCAATAGGACTGAAAGTAGTATAAAATAATACATAAATGTAAGAGTTCTACTCATCTAAGAAATCAGAGGCAAAAGTAGTCGGACGGTGTTGGCAACCACTGCTAACAAATGGTGAAACACTGGATAAGCTTTTCAATACCCACAAAGAAAACAATGGAAGTGTTTTTTTTTACTGATTCTAATTTGGGGCATTTGCCAGGCCCTCCATTCCTCCTGCAGATTCAGCAGCTGCTTATTTGACCATTGTCCACTCTGCATGTCTTCCTTTCCTTTCCAGAGCTGAAGAAGCTTCTTGGATGAGAAGTGAAACATTTTTGAAGAAAAATAAAGAAAGTCCAGTTGCCTCTTGAAAAAGCATCTTTGGGACAACCATGACCTGGATGACTGAGAATCTCCATAGACATTTAGCTATGCTCTTAAACAAAGGTTTCAATCCTGAGCTGAATTGACTCACGGTTTTTCACTGCGATGCAAGACAAGGCCAAAACCAGGCAGGCAGGTGAACTGATAGGTTGGCAAGGAGGTGAAGACCAATAACTACCTGTTCTTTGCAAAGAAGTTTCTCAGATTGAAAAGGCCAGCCCAAAGTCTGAAGCATTTCTTAGAACACTGAACCATCATTGGTTACTTTTAGTACATAGAGAAACCTCTGAACCAATGATGAAGTAACACCTTTTGTCTATTTACGTCAATAGTGCCAAGATTAGAAAGATCTTAGAGTGTGCCGAAATGGATAAACTTACAAAGGAAATACAAGAAAAAGAGGAAACAGAATATTATAAGGTATGGGGAAAGTGGTATGAGTGGTTAGAGAAGTGGGACAAAGGATAAGAGAACAATGTAAGAAAGAGGATAAAGGAGTTACTAGATCTGTGGTGGCGAACCTATGGCATGCGTGCCACAGGTGGCATGCGGAGCCATAGCGGAGGGCACGCGAGCGTTGCCCACTGGCAAACTGGAAGTGCGGAAAAACGCACTTCCGGTTTGCCGATGAGCTGTTTTTTGCACTCCGGAGGGTTCAGGGAAGCTCCCTGAAGCCCCGGAATGCAAAAAACTACAAAACGGACAAACCGGAAGTGCGGAAAAATGCACTTCCGGTTTGCCGGTGAGCTGTTTTTTGCACTCTGGAGGGTTCAGGGAAGCTCCCTGAAGCCCCGGAATGCAAAAAACGTTGAAACGGACAAACCGGAAGTGCATTTTTCCGAACTTCCGGTTTGCCCGTTTCGTCATTTTTTACCATCCCAGGCTCCGGTAAGGCCTTTGCGCGGGGGTGGTGGTGTGTGCGCATGTGCAGGGGGCAGCATGGGGGTGTGTTGTGCACATGCGTGGGGAGGAGGGAATGGGTGTGGGCATGCGAGCGTGCGCTAGCGCGCGCACCCCCTCTTTTTGGCACGCGAACCTAAAAAGGTTCGCCATCACTGTACTAGATGGTATCAAATATAAACAAATAAAAGGGAAATAGAAAATATGGTAGAAATAGAGTACACTATATATGATGTATATAAATAGAATTGTGAAATATATGTATATAATAGAAGTGAAAAATTGAAGAGGAAAAAACTGTGAAGCCTAAAATGTTCTAGCGACGCGAAATTGTTGTAAAGAAGGAAATTGTATAAATTTCCGTGTCTGTTTTTAACGTAAAAAAATATTCAGTAAAAATTATTTTTAAAAAATAGTGCCCAGGTAGAGATGAGAATAGTAGCTCTCTATTGTTGCCACAAATAGGATTTTATTAAGTCTCCTCCTCTGCTCATAAGATCACATAACAGCTGCAACAGCTGTTCGAAGATGCAGTTCCAATTTTATATACCGTATTTTTTGGAGTATAAGACGCACCTTAGTTTTGGGGGAGGAAAATAGGGAAAAACAATCTGCCTACCAGGTATTCATCTGGCTAGCGTCCTTAGTCTGGTCAGCTTCAGCACATTATTTTATCCCCTGGTTAGGACTTAAAAAAACCTTCTTCTGAGAGAATAACAATGAAAGGACCTGCAAGCCAGTAAGAGCTGGGAAGATAGTTAGCACCTGGTTAGGGCTAGAAAAAAACTTATTCGGAGCAGCTGCAGCACATTATTTTATCTCCTGGTTAGGACTTAAAAAAACCTTCTTCTGAGAGAGTAACAATGAAAGAGCCTGCAAGCCAGTAAGAGCTGGGAAGATAGTTAGCACCTGGTTAGGGCTAGAAAACAACTTCTTTGGAGCAAGTAGAGCAATGAAAAAAAAACCTGCAAAGACTTAGGGCTGGAAAAACATTCTTTGGAGAGAGTAACAATGAAAAAGCCTGCAAGGTAAGAGCTGGGAAGATCAGTTAGCACCTAGTTAGGGCTGGAAAAAAAAAGCTACATTCGAAGTATAAGACGCACCCAAATTTTCAGCCACTTTTAGGGAGGAAAAAGGTGTGTCTTATACTCTGAAAAATACGGTACCAAATGTGCTTGAATGTGGAGTAAGTGCTACTTCATATACATTAAGAAGACAAAGTAAATGACAGCCGACATGCTTAGTGAAGCTTCATTGGCTGTAACTAAGTGAAGGTGATAAACAGAGGTTTTCTGGGGGCAAAAGGGGGCTATACTCAAGAATAAAGACAATGGGGAAGTAAAGAAGAGATTAATCTTACGGAGAAAGACAATAACAAACGTACATAAGATCATGAAAGTTCAAGATATTTTGATGATAACACGAATCAAAATCCCTAAGCCATAAACTTCTTGTGGTAACTGATAGCTGTCAAAACTGGGCTTCATGCAGGATTCAATGGTGACTATCTTATTTCTGTTGCTTTTTCTCAAGTCACCTTTGAATCATGGATGTGGAAAAGTTTACCAAGATTGTATGAAATTCAAAAAAACACCAGTCCCTCCTAATGAAATGAAGTCTCAATGAGCTGATGATCAGCAGGTGGCAACACGCATGCCTGAAAGTATGAAGTGAACAAATGGTGTGATTATAGGAAGTGACTGGACCAAGCAAGCTTGAAGGGTTGAGAAGAAGGGGAAGAGAACAGATGAGTGAGTGAATGGATGAATGGAATCAGAGCTTGAAGGCCTCTCCTTAAAAGAGCTGTGAACTGTTGCCGGTTATAGCTTGAGATCAACCTATCAGTTGAGTCGATGGATTGTCGATGGAGTCAGTAGGAGATGAATATGTCTCTGTGGAATTTAACTACCAAATGTGTAAATATGAGGACAGGGATTTGTGAAGCTCTATGTCAAGATTGCTGAAGATCTAGTAAAATTGGTGGCCATGGTTTATTTATTTGGTCGTTTTTATATGCCGCTCAACTCCCGTAGGAGTTAACCCTAATTTGAAGGAGGAAAAGAAGAAAAGTAAGATTTACAGTTACCTTGTTTTCGAGAAGGAGAAATTTGAATGATATTTAGATTTAGATTTATTATTAGAGTTGGAAGGGACCTTGTAGGTCATCTAGTCCAACCCCCTGCTCAAACAGGAGTTCCTACACCATTTGAGACAGATGGCAGTCCAGTCTCTCCTTGAAGGTCGCAAGTGTTGGGGCTCCCACAACCTCCGCTGGCAAGCTGTTCCACTGGTTGATCGCTCTCACCGTCAGAAAGTTTCTCCTCACTTCCAAGTTGAATCTCTCCTTGGTCAGCTTCCATCCGTTATTCCTTGTTTGGCTTTCTGGTGCCATAGAGAACAGCCTGACCCCCTCCTCTCTGTGGCATCCCCTCAAGTATTGGAACACTGCTATCATGTCACCCCTGGTCCTTCTCTTCGCTAGACTGGCCAAGCTCAGTTCCTGCAACCGCTCTTTGTATGTTTTATTTTCCAGACCCTGGTATATCATTGCCTGGTATATCATTGCCTATAGCTCCTTTCTCCAAGCATAAAGACAATATCAAAAATTGGTTTTATCAAGTAAGACATGGGTGCAGAGAGGTTAGAAGTTCTCCAACCCTGAATGTCCAGGGCATCGAATTTTGGTGGCAGAGGGTTCAACATGGTAAGAATTTCTAACGATGGGTGATCTTTGACAACAACCAGTTGCAAAGTTTCTCAAGTTAGCAAAACCTATGAGTTGATCTCACCTTAAGATGCCACGTTTATTGGGAAATGTGTGGATGGGAGAGAGGCTATGACCTACCTAAAAAGCACCCTGGGGAATTCCTTCCCCAGTGAAAATAAGTCACCTTGGACTCATCCTTTTGGAGCAGAAGAAAGAGGCAGCAGGTGAAGGAAGAAAGAGAAAAGTTCCTCTCCTTCTCTTTCTTTCTCTCTTTTCTCTTTGAATGACATCTTCATTTAAGGTTACAATAATATTTAACATTCCCTTCACAATAAAGTAAGCTAGAGATGGCATCGCTTCTGTTTGATGCCAGCCTGTTTTCTTCTCTCTGTGTGTCTTTTTTCATCCTCCTCCTTTGCAAGCTTCCCGGCTTTGATCCCCGCATCATTCAGCTTCTGCCTTCTATTATTTCTATTTCCTTTGCCTTGTTTTTACTGTTGTTGTTTTTTTGTTCAGGAGGGTGGCTTTGTCAAAGAAACATAGTCTCATTTTCCCAGAGGTCTCGCAGGGCAGGCGACACATTTCACATGTTTTGTGTCAGCTGCATTAACCGAATACATTCAGATCACTGCAAAAAAAGAGGAAAGAAAATAAAAGGAGGGGGAAAATCCTATTTACACACAATAAACACTAGTCTAGAAAATGTCTGGGGAACGAGGAGGGAAATAATACATTATTGATTAAAACAATGGCATAGTGCCTCTTATTTTGAAAGACAGATAATGGTTCGTGCCAGTCCATCAAAATTCCCAACGCATTCTCTATTTGTTTCTCAGAAAAGCTAAGCAAAGCTTTCATTTTGCATTCTAATCTTTGCCAGCGGATTGGAGGAGAAAATGACATGCACTTCTTATGGGTACAATGGATGCAATTTATCTTAAGGGGCTTCATTCACAGTCCTATAATTGATCATCTCAATGACCAAATAGTTGTGTGAGAGATAGCGCTGCATTCAGGGGTGAATTGCAGCAGGTTCTGACATGTTCTGGAGAACCGGTAGCGGAAATTTTGAGTAGCTCGGAGAACCGGTAGCGGAAATTTTGAGTAGTTCAGAGAACCAGCAAATACCACCTCTGGTTGGCTCCAGAGTGGGATGGGAATGGAGATTTTGCTGTATCCTTCCCCCCAGGAGTGGGGAGGGAATGGAGATTTTGCCGTATCCTTCCCCCCAGGAGTGGGGAGGGAATGGAGATTTTGCCGTATCCTTCCCCCCAGGAGTGGGGAGGGAATGGAGATTTTGCCGTATCCTTCCCCCCAGGAGTGGGGAGGGAATGGAGATTTTGCCGTATCCTTCCCCCCAGGAGTGAGGAGGGAATGGAGATTTTGCCATATCCTTCCCCCCAGGAGTGGGGAGGGAATGGAGATTTTGCCGTATCCTTCCCCCCAGGAGTGGGGAGGGAATGGAGATTTTGCCATATCCTTCCCCCCAGGAGTGGGGAGGGAATGGAGATTTTGCCGTATCCTTCCCCCCAGGAGTGGGGAGGGAATGGAGATTTTGCCGTATCCTTCCCCCCAGGAGTGAGGAGGGAATGGAGATGAGGGAATGGAGATTTTGCCGTATCCTTCCCCCCAGGAGTGGGGAGGGAATGGAGATTTTGCCGTATCCTTCCCCCCAGGAGTGGGGAGGGAATGGAGATTTTGCCGTATCCTTCCCCCCAGGAGTGGGGAGGGAATGGAGATTTTGCCGTATCCTTCCCCCCAGGAGTGGGGAGGGAATGGAGATTTTGCAGTATCCTTCCCCCAGGAGTGAGGAGGGAATGGGGATTTTGCAGTATCCTTCCCCTGCCACGCCGACCAAGCCACACCATGCCCCACCAAACCACGCCTACAGAACCGGTAGTAAAAAAAATGGATTTCACCACTGGCTGCATTGTGACAGATTTCAGCATATGGTCTTCTCATTCCAGTCAATGTAGAGCAGTGTTTCTTAACCTTGGTAACTTTAAGATGTGTGGACTTCAACTCCCAGAATTAAACTTGCTGGGGAATTCTGGGAGTTGAAGTCCACACAACTTAAAGTTGCCAAGGTTGAGAAACACTGCTGTTGAGTCACCAATTTCTGTTTTCAATAGATAGGGTCTCTGCAGGATTACTACTTTCAATAAGTTGGAGCCCTGGTGGCTCAGTGATTAAAATGCCGTACTTCAGGCAAACTCTATATAGTAGCTTGGCCTGTCAGTATTGGAAGGACTGTGGTTTTCTCCTTGATAGTTCCTTGATTAGGGTATTGTTTTCTGCTTGATTGTTTGAATGATCTCAATCCCTGCTTATCGGCGTGGTAATTGCTGGAGAGGATGTGTTCTATCCTTTTTTAAAAAACTTTTTTTTATTGTCTCTTTTGAATGGCACATACATGTGGTTTATTTCTTTATGTCTTTTGATCAGGGGTGAAATGCTACCGGTTTGGCCCGGTTCGGGCGTACTGGTGGTTCAGAGAACCGGTAGCGGTGGCAGCGCAAGGCTCCGCCCACCCACCCAGATGTCGCCATTTTCTTTTTTTTAACCCTCTGCGCATGCCCAGAGGGTGAAAAAGTGCACAAAGCGTGCACTTCCGAACCAGTAGGGAAGGTAAGTAGATTTCACCGCTGCTTTTGAGGGCTGTTTTGTGTGAATTCCAAGCGTCCAGGAATTCCTTAGAGTTTTTGGATTCAGCTTGGGTTAGGATTTAGCTGAGGCTAGCCACAAAAAGACTTAACATTTTATACAAACCCACCAATGATTGTGCAGTCAAAAATACTGGTAGCCCAAAATTTCTTGAGTCTTCAGAAGTTGGTGCAATTAAATCATCTTTCACCAGTTATGGGAAATTCGATTAGAATTCTGTAATAACATCAAACATTTCTGCTGTATTGGGTGATCATCACCACTTCCAACTTTCTCCTTCTTTTTCCCTTTTTCCCTTTTCTGTTAATCTTCTATTGCGGGATGAGCTGAAAACATCCTACCGCAAAACTGAGGGGAGGAAAAAAAAATCCTAATAAAATACATTTGAGAAATGGATTTGTTCTTACGGAGAACCATAATCATCATCTTTGTTTAACAACCCCATAATCCCTTGCAGGGTGGAGTCTGGGCAACTGAATGGATACCCTTCCTGTCGCCAAGGCAGAGTTACATTCAGCAGATATATTCTCATTGTGCCCAGAGAGAGAAATATCTGCCTCTACCTAGGATCGAACTCACAGCCTCCTGATTGTGAGGCGAGAGCGCCACCTCTAGGCCACCGCACCGCTCCATGGAGAACCATAATCCAATAACAGATTTAAGTTCCATTTGAAGAGGATTCTAGTTTCATTCTCCAGTAGCCCAAAAAATAATTCAGCCAGAGCTATAGAAGACTAACTCCAGATTAAAGTACATAATACCCAGCTAGTGGAATTAATGATCTTTGTGAATTGTGTAAGACAATATTTCTGCAAAAGGCTTAAAAGGGTTGTTGTGGTTGTGTGTGTCACGTAGTGAATATTGTCAGTTGTATGTATATGCAGGGTGATGCATCCCTATCCTAATATTATGGTACATTCCAATACAAGCAGGACACGTGATGTGATCTTCTGCGCATGTATGCATTCCTGATTCTCCATTATTGTCTTGTGCTTGACTCTGACCGGAATGGTCACGATTTATTAGCAAGGATGTAACTATTCATGATTTATTGTTTTTGTACCGAAATAAATATTTTCTATTAGACTTTTAATCTTGGCTTTATTTTTAAATGTCTGAATTCCAAGAAAAGATCCACATCGCCTCTATGAGATTTATTCTCACCTTAACAGTGTGTGTTATTCCTTCTTTTATTTTTTGCAGAAAGGTAGTTTCCTATTTTATTTCTTCTGGTTAAGTATAAGTCAGTTTCTCAAATGCTTTTTCCCCATGGGGGTCATTAAATGTCAGTATGCAACACATCGTGTCTCGTAGAACCCCAAAATAATCAAACACAGGCATTCTTCCTAGACTCAGAGTAGAAATTATAACAAGGGAGGAAAACACCTTTATTCTCTTCCCCAAAGATGTTTATATGCATACCAAACAGCACTAAACACTTAAGGTTGAGTTCTTCCTTTCCGTAGTTTTTCTACCTGCTTTGGCTCATCTGGGGATCGAGCCAGAATTAGATTTGCTATAGCAGCTGGCAATTTTATTTTATAGCGTTTACTTTTTTTGCTGTGGTAACAATTTTTATCCATAATATCTAAAAAACTATTAACAGAAGAAACAAAACCAGTCTCTAGACCAGAGGTCTTCAAACTTGGCAACTTTAAGACTTGTGGACTTCAACTCCCAGAATTCTCCAGCCAGCATACTTGGTTGAAGTCCACAAGTCTTAAAGTTGCCAAGTTTGGGGACCACTGCTCTAGACCAAGGAGGCTTGCTCCTTTTATAGATACAAACCAGGGGTGGGTTCCACTTACCTTCGCCACCAGTTCGAATCGCGATGTTTTGCGCACGCGCTCTCACTACGCTTGCGCGCACACGGACGTCCCCTCGTGCAATGCTGCTTCCGTGCATGCTCAGTAGCTATAATCAGCCCGAAACACAGCTGAGGAGCTGATCAGCTGTGCTTCGGGTGATGGAATAAAGGTAAGTATAAACCCGGGGGCAGGCGGGAGGGCCCTTTTTCAAGCAGCAGCAGAGGAAAAAACTTCCAAACAGTAAAAAAATGAATTTTTTTTTTAAAAGATGGCAGCGCCCAAGGACCAGCACTGACTTAACTGGATCTGTGACGCCATTGTGACGTCACCAGCAGGTTGCTACCGGTTCGGGCGATCCGGTCCGAACCCATCCCTGATACAAACACATGATTTTGGAATACCTTGAATTGAAACAGAATATATTTCAGGATAAAAGTTTGCAAGTGATACGCATTTGGACACAACAGCATCATGAATGGAAACCATTGAAGAAACATTTCCTGCCTTTCTTTCTTTCTTTCTTTCTTTCTTTCTTTCTTTCTCTCTCTCTCTTTCTTTCTTTTCCTTCCTTCCCTCCCTCCCTCCCTCCCTCCCTCTCTTTCTTTCTTTCTTTCTTTCTTTCTTTTTTCTTTCTTTCTTTCTCTTTTCTTTCTTTCTTTCTTTCTTTCTTTCTTTCTTTCTTTCTTTCTTCCTGCCTGCCTGCCTTTATTTCTTTCTTCCTTCCTTCCTTCCTTCCTTCCATCCTTCCTTCCTGCCTGCCTGTCTTCCTTCGTTCCTTCCTTCGTTCCTTCCTTCCTTCCATCCATCCTGCCTGCCTGCCTGCCTGCCTTCCATCCTTCCTTCCTTCCATCCTTCCTTCCATCCATCCTGCCTGCCTGCCTGTCTTCCTTCCTTCCTTCCATCCATCCTTCATTCCATCCTTCCTTCCTTCCTTCCTTCCATCCATCCTGCCTGTCTTCCTTCCTTCCTTCCTTCCTTCCATCCATCCATCCTGCCTGTCTTCCTTCCTTCCTTCCTTCCTTCCTTCCTTCCTTCCTTCCTTCCAGCCTGCCTGCCTGCCTGCCTGCCTTCCCCCCCTCCTTCCCTTCTGTCTCTATTAATCAAGGCAAATATGAAATATTCTTCACTACCTTCTCCCCTTCTCCTAAAAGTTGCAATTCTGGAAGTAGGTCTCTCCTCTCCTCAACTACACAGTTAAAAAAAACAAATCCTAAGGAAAGTCCCCTTCCATATTCCTTTTGTGAATTCAGCTGCCTCTTATTTGACCTTCGTCTAGGCTTCTGTCTCCCAATTGCATGTCATTCCCACTCGCCATTACAAGAGGTTAACATAATACAGAGTTCTCCCAGAAGAAAATGCCCTTGGTTTTTGTGCTTCTTTTATTATTATCAGCTTGTTTTCCCTGGCTGTCAAGAAAAAAGAATTACGTCTTCATCTATCTTATTGATTATAAATAGATTTCATTTGGCTAAAGGCCACAATGATTTTGTTCTAAATCCATTCTGCAACTGGTTAATGTAGATATACTAAAAATGATGGTTCTGATGTAATTCTTTGAAGCTTTCTCTACCCTTCCCTCTCTCCTCGCCCCTTAACCATATTCTGTTTCCGTTTTCTGTAATAAAGTTTCCGCAGGTAGGAAAATCTGCTAATAAGAACTTCCAGTGCCTTGCTTGCCCTTTGGGTACGAGGAAAACCTGCCTTGCATTTTAAAAATGTCAGTTAAAATTAGATTTATCTGTTGTATTTCCCTGGCATCTAATCCCACTTTTACTTCATTTGGTTTCCTACAGTTACTTTTTTTTGGAGGGTGCGGGGGTAGCCTGCTTCTGCAACTGCTACTATTTCTCTTCTTCTTCTTTTGTATTTGTATTTTTGTATTTGTTTATTTTGTCAAGCATAAATGAATATAAGCAAAGTACAAACAGTAAAACATGATTGAATATATATATAATATTACAAGCATGAATAAGAGTAGAAGAGGTATGAATATATGGGTACATTAGGACAGGAACGGTAGGCACGATTGTGCGCTTATGCAAGCCCCTTACTGACCTCTTAGGAATGGGGTGAGGTCAATGGTAGATAATAAGAGGTTGAAGTTTTTGGGGTTTGGGGAAGAAACTACTGAGTTAGGTAAAGTGTTCCAGGCGTCTGGACTGAATTTCTGGGGTATTTTTAACAAGAAGACATCAGGTTCTCCATTTCTCAGAAATGTTCAGGTTCTTGGGGGGTTGGACTAGATGACCTACAAGGTCCCTTCCAACTCTAGCAATCTGAATCTTTGAAGGAAGCATGCGAATTGGCTTTGAGCTGGGACATCTTCAATGTGTCCTGTGTGCTAAAGCTTATGAGGAGTCTTGCAAAACAAGAACTCCTTCCTCTGCAGCAAAATCTCATTCAGCATATCACCTGTTCTCACCTGCAAGAAAATAAGGGCAATGTCAGACAATATAGAAAGGTGCTTTCTTCTGAACCAGACTACTTATTCCATCAAGCTCAATATTGCTACAGTGACTGGGAATCATTCTTCAGGTTTCAGGCAAGAGTTTTTCCAGCTTCCCTGGCGATGTCAAGGGGCTTGAATTGGGGAAATTGTGGGTGCTTCTTGGCTGAATTGGGGATGGTACTCCTCTAGTACTCTTGTCTTACAGCTCCCAGACACAATGGATGGGCTAGCGCAGTCAATGTTGGAGCGGATCATTTTCATGCTCAGGGTCTCCTACTCAATTCCACAGACAATAGATTGTGAAAATGACTGTTGGACAATTCAGTGATGGCCACCAACTAAAGTTCTTCAACTTTATAATTGAACAGGACACTATATGTACAGGGATTGTATGCACTGTATGTACAGGGTCTTATGTCCCTGCTTATCCTTTCACTGTTGCTTTCAAATCCTAGTAGATTCCATTGCCAGGATCTCTGGATCATAGTTGGGCAGGAAATGTCAGTCTCTTGTCTTTTGCATCTTCACTAGGCTACTAGACGCAAATTTAGATGCAAGTTGTAGAGAAAAAGACTAGGACTATGCAAATCCTTCCAAAGAAGTGTCTCATAAGGTAGAAGAGTTCATATTTAACAGATTAACAGAGTTGGAGGGGACCTTGGAGGTCATCTAGTCCAACCCCCCACCCAAGCAGGAGGCCCTACACCAGTGGTGGCCAACCTTAAGCATACCATCCGCCAAATTTTTTCGCAGATGAGGTCAGATCCGCCATTATTTATTTATTTATTTATTTGGTCATTTTTGTATGCCGCCCCACTCCCGTAGGACTCAGGGCGGCCATACAACTCAAGCACTTGTTTTACCTTCTTACTTTTGCGTTTGGGGTTGTAAAATAGGGATAGGGGTAGGATCTGCTTTGCTTAAGGGAGGAAAAGGAATAACTCAATCACGCAATTCAATTAATTAATTTACGCCATTTCCAAAGACACGTTTATTGGAGCACCAATCTACAATAGTTAGAAATAATCTCTTGGACGAGAGTACTTTCACAAACAATACAAAACGGTTTTCCTGATGAACTTGATATAAATAGCAACTCATTTTCCCACTGTTCATTGAATTCACGCTTACAATCACTTTCGTGGCTTCTTTTGGTCATTTTCTTTTGCACTGTAATGGATAACAGGAAATTAAGCATAGGCTGTACGAATTGAACTGAGATCAGTTTTGTGTTGAAAATATTAAGATGGGTTCAGTTATGACACCTATTTTAAAAAAATAAGTAGGCGCAAGGAATCCATCACTATATGGCTAATTTGGCTCTGGCAGATCTCCTTTTCGTAATCTGGTTCCCTCTGAAAATTGCTTACCATATTAATGGCAACAACTGGATCTATCGCAGGGGTGGCCAAACTATGGTTCTTTGAGGATCTGTGGACTTCAACTCCCATAACCAGGAATTATGGGAGTTGAAGTCCACAGGTCCTCAAAGAACCATAGTTTGGCCACCCCTGAGTCATACATAGAATATATGATTTTAGTCTGGTGGAACTAATAGGATCATTCATTACTTTACAGATCTTTCCTTTTTTGTTTCTTCAATGAAAATTGTTTAGTTAAATAGGGCAGACTTTTAGCTCAGTGCTTAGTAATGGTACAAAGCCAGTTTTAAGGCCAGCTGGGAAGAAATAAAATATTACAAATGTCCATTTAACTATTATATATCAGAAATGATTAATTTAAAAAAGAATAGTATCAGATTGCTTATATTTCTAGAATATTGTTTTTAATATTAGCTCTATTTATATTCATAGGGCTACCTCTTATGTTTTCTTTGGAAGTAAAATTACTACAAATGGAGCATGTGCAATATGCTTATGCACCTCTTTCAGTAATTTACATTATGAAAATAATATAGCAATATAAAATGTATATCAATAATAATAATGTTCTATCAAGTCATTGGTTTATATTTAAAAGTTTGTATATGTATTGAGATTTTAAAATCTTCCCTCTAATTTCCAGTGAGTTTTTTTAGTGATACTAAAAAATTACTGGAACAAGAAATTGGCAATATATTTTGGATGTTTTAGAAGAGAATGTAATTGTGGGGAAGTCCTGTGCAAAATACTTGTTAGATTCTTTTATGGAAACATGTACTGCTCCATTCTTTTTATGCCATGCCTCAGTGTGCAAAGGTATTGGGTAATTTCAAACCCCATACTGCACTCAAACCCCATACTTTCACAAGAACAACAACGAATTAAAAGAAACTCACCAAGCGCAGGTTTCCAAAGACTGAAGCTTCTCTGAAGCTTGCTCTGCAGCAACGGCAGTTTTCCCAAGAAGTCCCTTCTCTGAAGCTTGCTCCTCAGAAACGGCTGGCTGGTGTAAATGGATCCCACTCCAGACGCTCCACAGGGGGCCGGCGCTTGTGACTGACTACTTCCTCCTCTGCTATTCTCTTCTATGACTCGTGGACTTCAACTCCCAGACTTCCTGAGCTAGCATGATTGGCTCAGGAATTCTGGGAGTTGAAGTCCACAAGTCATAGAAGAGCCAACTTTGTCGCTTCGTTTCGTCACTGCCGGAGTTTGAACTGCGCGCGCTCTCCAGAATTAAGCAGGAAGGGGATCGGACAATAAGAAGGTCAGAATCAGTTTCGCTCGCTAAATTTTAGCGAGCGAAAGTGATTCCGACCTTCTTATTGTCCGATCCCCTTCTTCCTGCATAATAAGCGTCAGCCTTTTCTGTCTGTTGGATGATTGCAATGCGCCACTTGCAATCATCCAATGCGCCACGTTTGGCGCATGCGCCACGGTTTGGCCACCCCTGCCCTACACCATTTATGACAGATTGCAGTCCAGTCTCTTCTTGAAAACTTCCAGTGATGAAGCTCCCACAACTTCCAAAGGCAACTTCTGTTCCATTGGTTGATTGTTCTCACTGTCAGAAAGTTCCTCCTTATTTCCAGGTTGAATCTCTCCTTGTTCAGTTTCCATCCATTATTCCTTGTCTGGCGTTCAGGTGCTTTGGAAAATAGGTTGACCCCTTCCTCTCTGTGACAGACCCTCAAATATTGGAACATCGTTCCTATCACCCCTCTCCTCCCACTTATGACTGTATGACTTTAAACTTGTTGCTTGTATCCTTACGATTTATATTAATATTGATTGTTTCCTGATTGCTTATTTGAACCCCATGACAATCATTAAGTGTTGTACCTTATGATTCTTGACGAATGTATCTTTTCTTTTATGTTCACTGAGAGCATATGCACCAAAGACAAATTCCTTGTGTGTCCCATCACACTTGGCTAATAAAGAATTCTGTTCTATTCTATTCTATTCTATTCTATTCTATTCTATTCTATTCTATTCTATTCTATTCTATTCTATTCTATTCTATTCTATTCTATTCTATTCTATTCCATTCCATTCCATTCCATTCCATTCCATTCCATTCACTACTATCATGTCTCCCCTGGTCCTTCTCTTCACTAGACTAGCCATGCCCAGTCCCTGCAACCATTCATCGTGCATTTTAGCCTCCAGTCCCCTAATCATCTTGGTTTCTCTTCTCTGCACTTTTTCATATGAAATTTCACACAAAATGCCATTAAACTGGTAAACCGGCTGTCTCTTTTTCAAAACCCGTGCAACTGGCCAGTAAATCTTGCCTCGGGCTGTAAAACTATTGATTATTCTTGTCTTCTCTATGCTGAGGAGTTCCATTCCCCCCCCAAAAAAGGGGCACATTCAAACATGTAGTTTTCCCCCCCCCCATGGCTAAGAGTGGTACTGTCTAGAAACAGCTTCAATTCAGGATGGTGCCTGCTCTTCAGATTGTGGCTGACACTTGTCTATTCAGTTGTACATGGCTCTGAATTAAGGTGACCAGACGTCCCGCTTTTGGCGGGACAGTCCCACTTTTTAATAATTTGTCCCGCGTCCCGCGGCGTTTCAAAAAAGTCCCGCTTATTTAATTTGAATTTGCCCTGCACACCCCTCTGCCTCCTGCCTCGCCTGCCTCCTCCTGCCAGGCGGGGAGGGAGGGCAGTGAGTGGGGCAGCGGCGGTCTTGCCTGTTCATTGCCGCAGAGCCAAAGAAGCTGGTGGCGTTCGCGGTGCGGAGCTTCCCCCGCCCGCTTTCCCCGCCACCGGGACGCCGCCATTTGCGTTCTTTTGCCCTCTGTGCAAGCAGAACGCTTTGCGCATGCGCAGAGGGCAAAAGAACACAAATGCTCTGCGGCGACGAACAGGTAAGCCTGCGCCAGTAGGAACCCACCTCTGGCTGCGATGAAGGGGGGGTGTTTGGGGGGGTGCACAAAGCTGCAGGATAAGAGAGACGGACCCGTCCTGTCTTGCTCCCCTAGAAACACTCACCCCCCCGTCGTCAATGGTGTCCCGCTTTACAAAAAATAAAATCTGGTCACCTTACTCTGTATGGGCTGGTAGAATTCCTTTTCTGCATGAGTGGCTGAAGAGGTTATATTCCCCAGGCAGCCATGTCTAACCTCCCTCTAGGTGCACCTGTTAACTGGATTCACAGGGGGAGTATTGCTCTTCATCGCAGTATCATAGATCCGTAGGCATTCTGGGAAACCATTGTTTATAGAGCAGAAAGAAACAGGGGATGTGATCTGAATATCCTCCAGCATCCTCTGGCACTTCTATTTCTAAACTGGGAAATGAGTTTTATATAGGAAATTACTCAAATTGCTCTGGGTTATGAAAAGGGAATGTAATAGGGCAGAGAAGTGTTCCTCTTAGCCGGCCGGTTGGAAGAATGTGATTTTTTCAGTGCTTCTGGAAGGTTATACAGAATGAGGACACAAACATTACAAACATCCTTAATATACATTGGAAACATCCACGTACTATTTAGGTAGAGATACGAACCCAAATGTTGTGCTATGCAAATGAGGCCCAGTTTCCTCTTTTCGCTATGCGTGGTTGCAGATAAACGACTGCGACCATCTACTTCCATTGTCAATTAATCACGAGTAGGGTTTGTTTTGTGTCTGAACCAGATGATGACTTTAACTTCTATCCTGATTAACACAGACAAACAGACAGACAGACGGTTTATTTTAAGCAGGTTCCAAAAGTCCTCGCGATTAAGGTCAAACAAATCAAAATTTTAGATTTTGGTTTGGTTCCTCGGTGGCGTAATGTCAAACCCTAGTTCCTGAATGCTTGAGTAATAATTGTGTTCTGAAAGTACAAGGAACCATTTTTCATTTTGAGAGCATTTCACCGAGGCAGCCTTCGACGGCGCCATCTTGGATCAACCCTATCACCCATCTCCTCCCACTTATGACTGTATGACTGTAACTTGTTGCTTATATCCTTATGATTTATATTCATATTGATTGTTTCCTGATTGCTTACTTGAACCCTATGACAACCATTCTTGACAAATGTATCTTTTCTTTTATGTACACTGAGAGCATACACACCAAAGACAAATTCCTTGTGTGTCCAATCACACTTGGCCAATAAAGAATTCTATTCTATTCTATTCTAACCATTTTTCATTTTCTTCGGATGTGTGGTTTGGAAAGGATGGAAAGGAAATGCAGCTTTGAGGTTTTCAATGGTTTATTTTTGATTGTCTGAATTTGTGGTTTATGGTAATGACTGAACCAGACTATTGTGTGCCTTAGTTGTGTTATATGTTGCAAAGTAGTTGTAAACTATCTCAGGAATATTTAAAGGCTAGCATGGTAAAGGTTTTTTTTAAATTAATTTTTATTAAACATTTTTTTGCAAAGTAAAAACAATATAAAGAAGTGGTTTCCAATATTTTTTTATGACAAACATGGTAAAGGTTTAGAAGAACAACACTGAAAGTGATAATTTTATTTTTTCATCATCTAAAAAGTGGTTGGCATTGGAAAGAGTATATTATATGAGGTTTAATTTACGACTTAACATATATTGGCATAAACCAATAGCTTGTGACTATAGACATCTTTCTTTAAAATCCATGTTGAATAAATTCTATTCTTCTGAAAAGCAATAGAAAAACCAAACTGCATGTAAAAAAAGATGTAGATTAAGAAAAATTGCAGACAACAATATTCATCTTAGAGGTGTACACAAACAATTGTTTATTTATGAAAATAGCATAGAAATATTTAAGATTGAGGAAAAATGGCAAGGATACCCATAGAAGGGAAACATGTATAGAGATGTGTATAACTGGACAAAGTGGATGCAGTGGAACCATTAAAGGTTGGGAAAATATGGATCGTCTATTACTTGCTTATTCCAGTAGGTGGCAGCACTTGGCTGGCTTTGCATGACTTTAGAAGCTAAGCAGGATCAGGCTTGGTCAGAATTTGGATGAGAAATCTGTACAGAAGATGAAACAGTTCAAAGAAAGAATGAAGCAATAGTAATCCATATCCATATTCTTGCAAAAGAAATGCATTGACTCCATGCAGTTATCACGAATTCAAGCCCATTTTAAAGGAGGTATTACTAACTGTAATAAAAGAATGGAAATACAACTGAAGGCCATGCCATAAATTAAATAGAGCAATTTCAGGTTTGCCACTGCTCAAGTTAATTCCAGCTGTCATTTCTGTGACATATTTTCAATCTTTCTATTTACATTTAAAATATACTCTTACATTATCTTAAGGAATAGGGTAAGCTCAAATGCAATTCAGCTTCCCCTTCCATTTCTTCTGTAGAACATCACTACTGGGGACATAAAAAGGAAATTTTATGTTCAAATCAGGAGCAATTAAAATTAAGAGAGTATCTAACTCAGGTGTAGAGCATTTGTAGGTCCTGGTGCAATTAGCAAATTACAAAGCAGCCTGTTCTCTTTGCAATAATGATCATGGATTTTTTTTTAAAAAAACCATGTGTTGCACATGCAGATTGTGTGCGAGGAATATAAAGAGGAAGGCCTGGAGTAAAACATAAGGCAGGGAGGATAGAGACACCCCCCTCCCTTAAATACCAAGAGAGGTATGGGAGGTTTTCAAAGTTTGGTTCAAACAAAGCCATTAGAAATAACAGGGTGAGTATTACCAGTCCATTTCTTTTAACGAGAGTGCGCATTATGGCCCACACAAGGGAAACGGGATCTTGGCAAGAGTAAGCAAGTTGCCCTCTATAGGTTTGATGGCAACAAATGTTACAGAGCAGGGGTCCCCAAACTTGGCAACTTTAAGGCTTGCGGACTTCAACTCCACAAGAGTTGAATTCTGGGAGTTGAAGTCCACAAGTCTTAACATTTCCAAGTTTGAAGACCTCTGGTACAGAGAATAGCAATAATGGATCTACCCTATGGATTAACTCAGGAACATGATGGAGCAATAGCAATAGCACTTATATACCGCTTCATAGTGCTTTACAGCCCTCTCTAAGCGGTTTACAGAGTTCAGCATATTGCCCCCAACAATCTGGGTCCTCATTTTACCAACCTCGGAAGGATGGAAGGCTGAGTCAACCTTGAGCCTGGTGAGATTTGAACAGCTGAACTGCTGAACTAGCAATCAGCTGAAGGTTGCAGTGCTGCTTTTAACCACTGCGCCACTTCGGCTCTCCCGAGCAAGGGAGAGCAATTATTTTAAAAATCAAATAAATCCACTGGAGGATTCTGCTGGTCCACAGGACTTTTAGCTGCATGACTGACTCCAGAATTAGGTAGAGCTTCTTATGTCACTCTAATTGTAAATGCTCCAACACTGGAAGTTTTTAAGAAGAGATTGGGTAACCATTTGTCTGAAGTGGTGTAGGGTTTCCTGCCTAAGCAAGGCCCCTTCCAACTCTGTTATTCTATTCTATTCTATTCTATTCTATTCTATTCTATTCTATTCTATTCTATTCTATTCTATTCTATTCTATTCTTATTCTTATTCTTATTCTTATTCTTATTCTTATTCTATTCTATTCTATTCTATTCTTATTCTATTCTTATTCTATTCTATTCTATTCTATTCTTATTCTATTCTTATTCTTATTCTATTCTATTCTATTCTATTCTATTCTATTCTATTCTATTCCATTCCATTCCATTCCATTCCATTCCATTATTCTATTCTATTCTATTCTATTCTATTCTATTCTATTCTATTCTATTCTATTCTACTGCCCCCCCCCATCACAATACAACACTCTCAGGCTCATTTATCCAAACAACCCAAAGGGTTTATCAACTTGTCAAGCAAGCGGGGTGATGTGCTGACTTATGTTTGGCTAAAGTCAATGAATATGAGTTCAATCCCATATTCAGAAATGGATATTTCATTCATTTTTATTCATTTTTCTCTTTTTCTCCCTCTTTCTGAGAGTTGGAATGAATTGGCTGCAGGAGTAGAGGATGAGCAAATGGCCAGTAGCACCGTAGGAAAATGGATCTTATTACATCTTAGCCCATAATGCTATCCCTAAAATCCAGTGAAGTCAAGAAACTCTTGATGAGAAGAAGATCAGGGGAGACAAGTCTTCCTAGGGATCAATTTTAAAAAATGTTTTGCTAGTTGGTTGGTTGGTTGGTTGGTTGGTTTGTGTGTTATGCAATAAAGATGCATTATAACATTTTTTTTATCCTGTTCCAGAAAGAAACAACATTATTTTTCCTTCTCAGATTTGTTCTAAAAGAAAATGGCCCCAGGAAATGTTTTATTCTGAAACCTGTCAAGCATATTTATAGATAGATAGATAGATAGATAGATAGATAGAGAGAGAGAGAGAGAGAGAGAGAGAGAGAGAGAGAGAGACAGACAGACAGACAGACAGACAGACAGACAGACAGACAGACAGACAGACAGACAGACAGACGAGAGAGAGAGAGAGAGAGAGAGAGAGAGATGAGACAGACAGACAGATGAGAGAGACAGACAGACAGATGAGAGAGAGAGAGACAGACAAACAGACAGACAGACAGACAGACAGATGAGAGAGAGAGAGACAGACATACATACAGACAGACAGACAGACAGATGAGAGAGACAGACAGACAGACAGACAGATGAGAGAGAGACAGACAGACAGACAGACAGATGAGAGAGAGAGAGAGAGAGACAGACAGACAGACAGACAGACAGACGAGAGAGAGAGAGAGAGAGACAGACAGACAGATGAGAGAGAGAGAGAGAGACAGACAGACAGACAGATGAGAGAGAGAGAGAGAGACAGACAGATGAGAGAGACAGACAGACAGACAGACAGATGAGAGAGAGAGAGAGAGACAGACAGACAGACAGACAGACAGACAGACAGACAGACAGACAGACAGAAAGACAGGCAGACAGATGAGAGACAGACAGAAAGACAGGCAGACAGACAGACAGATGAGAGAGAGAGAGAGAGAGAGAGAGAGAGAGAGAGAGAGAGAGAGAGAGAGAGAGAGAGGAGGAGGAGGAGGAGGAGGAGGAGGAGGAAGGGGAGAGAGACTTTATCCTGCTTTTCTCTACAAAATATGGAGCCAGGTATATCTCAATGTCTTCAGCATAGAGGACTGCTTCATTTTGCCTTTTAAATTTCTATAAACAGCCCTAATCTATAACTATGTACCTAGCTACTTCCGTTTCCTCTCTTTTAAGCACTGGGAGGAGGAAGTAGAGAGATGGTGAGAGAGAAGAACCAGTCTTCCATTTTATGTAGTAGAGCCATTTCTTTCTATTACACTAACAAAATGGGGAGTGGGAGAAGCAAAGAGTTTTGTGAAATTGCCTGTTCTTCTTTTGTTATTATCATTATTATTATTACATTTATTTGAAGAGTCTGTGTGAAAGGGAGGGGGGAAGAAGTCTTAGGGCAAAACTGATGGAATCCGAAGATTTAAAAAAGAATTTACAAAACCCTTAGATGAAAATTGCTAGCTTGCTGTGAGGTAACTGGCAAATACAATTTAATTATAAGATACAGAATGGTAATGGTGCTTGCAACGTTGGAGCATGATTTCCTGGTAATAGAAGGTCTGTGGGGTTCCCTGCCTCAGAAAATTCCATCTCTCCTTTAAATGATGTCGCAAAATGCATGTGAATGGTGAGCAGCGACAATTTCAGCTCAAAGATCTACAAGAGGGATAAGAAAAAGGCAGGGGGTTACCTTAAGCTCTTTCTTAACTCCTGTTCCAATGTGTGTCTCTGGCTCTCCCACAAGTTAGAACCTAATAGTAAAGCTGGATTGAAGTTTCTCAGAAAACTTCTTTTCTTCCTTGAGGAAATTCTATTGTTTATTCCCCCCCCTCTCCGTTAAAATAAGAAGGCCAACTACAACCACTTTTTCTTGTGGTGGTTGATATTTCCCTTCCATTTTCTCCTCAGAACTCCCCAGAATGCCATTCATGTCCACGTTGTGGAGCATGTAAAAGAGTCTCCTGGTTCCAACACAGTCACCATTTTTAACATTGGAAGATGAAGGAGAAAGGAAAAGCACTGTGCTATAGCAGTAGTTGATAGTAAGCTGAGGAAAGAAATTTAATTTAATTATTTAATTTAATTTAATTTAATTTAATTTAATTTAATTTAATTTAATTTAATTTAATTTAATTTAATTTAATTTAATTTAATTTAATTATTTAATTTAATTTAATTTAATTTAATTTAATTTAATTTAATTTTTTATTGTTCTTATAAGCCGCCCAATCCCGTTGGACTCAGGGCGGCGTACAACAGAAAGAAGAACAATCAATACAAATACATTTAATTTAATTTAATTTAATTTAATTTAATTTAATTTAATTTAATTTAATTTAATTTAATTTAATTTAATTTAATTTAATTTAATTTAATTTAATTTAATTTAATTTAATTTAATTTAATTTAATTTAATTTAATTTAATTTATTGTTCTTATAAGCCGCCCAATCCCGTCGGACTCAGGGCAGCGTACAACAGAAGGAAGAACAATCAATACAAATACAATAATGCAATATAATACAGTAAAACAATTTTAAAAATTACAAAAGTTAAAACCAGTCATCCATGGGGGCATTAAGATCTATTTCACCCCGCCTGCAGGAAGAGCCATGTCTTGAAGGGTCTACCCCACAAAAAAATGTCTGGAATAGCCCCCTAATTTTCATTGCTTGTAAAAGTATAGATAAAGCTTATTTCAAGTTGATCTTCAAGAAGTGGTTTGCCATTGCCAACTTTTAGGGTATTTTTCGACCTCTAAGTCTACCTGATATTCCTGATATTTTCTAGTAGACTTCCATTCAGGTACCTTCTGGGCCTGCACAGGGACGTATCATTTACTCTAAGTTTCAAAAGAGGGCAATGCCACAATTTCCATGCTGTTGCCAAGAAAACTCCCTTGGATTGTTTACAAAGTCACCAGAAGTTAAGCTTCTTGTGACTTGAATGTGAAGCATCCTTCTTGAATGCTTGATGCTTCACATGAAAGAAAAAAAAATAGAATTCTAAGAGGTCATTTGCACTAACCAGTAACAGAACAACAGAGTAACAGAGTTGGAAGGGACCTTGGAGATCTTCTAATCCAGTGTTTCCCAACCTTGGCAACTTGAAGATGTCTGGACTTTGACTCCCATAATTCCCCAGCCATCGAATGCTGGCTGGGGAATTCTGGGAGTTGAAGTCCAGACATCTTCAAGTTGTCAAGATTGGGAAACACTGTTCTAATCCAACTCCTTGCTCAAGCAGGAAACCCTATAGCATTTCAGACAAATGGTTGTCCAATCTCTTCTTAAAAACCTCCAGTGTTGGAGCACCTACAATTTCTGAAGGCAAATTGTTCCACTGATTAATTGATTTCTCTTTCATCTTTGGGCACAAACAATTGGCTAGTTCTTCTGCCTCTTTGAATTCAAGGGATGGATCACAAGCCTATTTTGAGGTGTCCTTATAGGGACCCAGACATAAACTTCATTTCATGGATGTTTGCAAAAGCGGTTAGAAATCCATTGTTGTAGGAATGCAAACAGTCAGCTTCTTTCTGCCTTGGAGACTATTTGAGGATGCAAGGAAAGGTTTCATGTACTTGGAGCCTTTATAAGCCAGCACTTCCAATCCCAAAATCTTTCACAAAGCACTTTGAAGCCAAACTGCAATCATTTTCACTTTGGCTGACCTTGAAATGCTGAGAACATCTATAAATCAGTCATTGTCCCTCCAGCTAACTAACAGAGAACAAAGAACAGTATTAAAACAGTTTCCTGCCCTTCAGCCAGCACAGGTCCTAGTGTAGCAAACATCCCCTTATCATCCTTCTTTGCAAAAGAAGAGGTGAAAAAAAAAGGAATTAACAGATGCTGTTTCCTCCATGTATCATGCACTTTTTGAGAAACCGCCTGATCATGATTCCTTTCCTAAATTTATAAACCTACTCTACTGCAATGCGCTCTACATGGGGCTACCCTTGAAGAGTATCCGGAGACTTCAGTTGGTGCAAAATGCGGCTGCGCGTGCTGTGGTGGGTGTGCCAAGGTACACCCACATGACACCTATACTCCGCCAGCTGCATTGGTTGCCCATCGGTCTCCGGGTCCAATTCAAGGTGTTGATCATCATCTTTAAAGCCCTTCATGGCTTAGGACCAGGCTATCTTCGGGACCGCATTCTGCCTCACACTTCCCTTCGACCAGTTAGGGCCCACAGAGTTGGCCTCCTCCAGGTCCCGTCGGCCAAGCAATGCCGGCTGGCGGGCCCTAGGGGGAGGGCCTTCTCTGTGGCGGGCCCCGCGCTCTGGAACCAACTTCCCCCAGAGACCCGAACCATCCCCACTCTGCTGGACTTCCAAAAAGCCGTTAAGACATGGCTTTTCCTGCAGGCTGGGGGTAGAGCCTAATCCATCCAAGCTCACCCCCGGGTATGTATGGTTGCTGGATGGTTTTAATATTGAATTTTTAATTTTTATATTTGATTTTAAGCGATGTTTATTGTTGGTTATTCTTGTATTTTTTTTTCTGCTGTACGCCGCCCTGAGTCCCTCGGGAGTTGGGCGGCATATAAGAAAACCAAAATAAATAAATAAATAAATAAACCTCAAAAATGAGAGATAGCATATTCGGTGAAGGAGAGAGTAAAGGAGCCAAGAGTTGTGATTGCACAGATGTGGAGTAGGTTCTGCTGGGACACAACTCATAAGTTGAGGTGCCCAGGTTTTCAGGTATGTGTTTTGTGGTTTTATGCATGAGAGAACATATTTTTTTTCCTGTAGAATGGACACATTTAGTTCTTCTAAATATGTGGCCATTTCTGAGCACCTGCTCTTTAACAAGTCATGGATGTTCCTTACCAAATATTGGAAGGAGACATCTGTTAGAGAAACATCCAACAATTGTGTTAGGCTTCTCTCCGAGCAACTCAGCTGCCAGAGAAACTAAGATAGCTGAAAGGCACTAGAGATTCTGGACAACACGCCAAACAGGAAATGGCATGGAGGGAGGGAGGAAAGGAAGAAGAGAATTGTAGCAGATGGACCGAGCCAGAAGGTAGCATATATCCTGTCTTCTGAGGCTGTTTTGTCATTATTTCTGCCTTGGTAGAGCTGAATAGATTTTCAGAGTAGACACAGTCCATATCAGCTGGCAAAGCAATGCTACTGAAGGGTGAATAAAGCATATGTCGCTCTCTCTAGCAGAGCAGAGGACGGAGGCCTCTGGTTACTATGTCCTTCTCTGATGAGAAGAACTAGAATAACAGGTGCATCCTCTTAGAGTAATCGCAAACTTGGTGACTTGGGACAAATGATGCTCATCAAGAGAACATTTCAATCTTTGTGGCTGTTGCCATCTGTGGAGAAGGTTTTCATGCATTTCATTTCTGCAGATCTTCCCTTTGAACATGGCGGACCAGAGGCAGGGACTTAATGAGTCATGCAGTAAGATATGGTTGACTGACCTGCCAATGTGCATACTCAGCTGCCGGGCTATCAGCATACCCTTTGTGATAGCAACCATAGGTGCCTTTGTAATAGCAACCATCAAGGGAAGGAAGGAAGGAAGGAAGGATAGGAAGGAAGGAAGGAAGGGCTTCAGTATTTAGGATAGATAGCATTTGTATGAGTACTAAATTGTTCCACTGTGCAAATGCCTAGCCCAGTGATGGCGAACCTTTTTTTCCTCGGGTGCCAAAAGCTATTGCACATGCACGAGTGCCCACACCCATAATTCAATGCCTGGGGAGGACGAAAACGGTCTCCCCCGCCCCCCTGGAAGCTCTCTGGAGGCCAGAAATGGCCCATTTCCCTACTTCCGGTGGGCCCAGTAGGCTTCCCTGGAGCCTGGGGAGAGCAAAAACGCCCCCCCTGCCACCCCCCCGGAGGCCCTCTGGAAGCTGAAAACGCCCTCCCAGAGCCTCCGCATGAGCCAAAAATCAGCTGGCTGGCGTGCGCATGCGCGTTGGAGCTAAACAAGGCCAACGACTCAGTGCCAGCAGATATGGCTCCGCATGCCACCTGTGGCACACACGCCATAGGTTCGTCATCACTGGCCTAGCCTGTCTCTCTAAATCAGCGCTTCTCATTGTCTTTAAGTTCTGTGGACCTCAGCTCCCAGAACTCCCCTACTAGCCATTCTCTATGAAAACTGAAACACATTGTGAATTTTTTGGGATGAGTCTTCAGCATCCTATTTGGAGGGAGATTTCTTCTCATGGTCAGATATCCCTGACATTGTGTTTTACAACATGGCTGCTTTCTACAACTCTCCTGTGCAATTTTAAACCCTTGCACACATATGGCCTGAAGCAGAGAAAACTCCTGCTCTCTAAATGTTAGGATATGGAGCAAGGTGTGCTGGCAACTGTTCCAGTTCCATCTGTTGATGGATCTTTTGAAATCCAATTGTGGTCCAGGAGAGACACACTCAACTCATCCTCTGCTTTTAAGATTTTATTTGTGCAATAAATGGAGGACAAGATTTTTTTTTTAGTACCTAACAAAATGAATGAATTTATAAGTGCACCCTTTCAGCTACTGAGGAAAATGCAGCACGGTTGAAATGGGTTGTTTAAAACCCATTTCTTCCTCATTTCTATTTCAGGCAATAATATGTTGGTTTGCCTATCAGGCAGGTCTTTTTTCCCACTGCCATCACATATACAGATTTATTTTCTTTTTTAAAAAAAATGAGCCATATTTTATAAATTAACCTAGTGCAGATTTCAGTAATAATAAGTCACATTTATATGACTCATTTTTGTCTCACAGGGCCTCAAACAGCTTAGCAAATAATACACTAACTCAGGGGTAGGCAAAGTTGGCTCTTCTATGACTTGTGGACTTCAACTCCCAGAATTTCTGAGCCAATCATGCTAGCTCAGGAATTCTGGGAGTTGAAGTCCATGAGTCATAGAAGAGCCAACTTTGCCTACCCCTGCATTAAGTGGTCATAAGAGAAGTTTCAGACTCGCCCAAGGTAAAAAAAAAAAAGGGACATGGGCTGTTTAATAGCCAATCAACAGAAGGAATACAAGTGAAGAAGCTAGCTGCAGTTGAGCAGTTCAAATCTCACCGGCTCAAGGTTGACTCAGCCTTCCATCCTTCCGAGGTGGCTAAAATGAGGACCCAGATTGCTGGGGGCAATAGGCTGACTCTGTAAACCGCTTAGAGAGGGCTGTAAAAGCACCATGAAACAGTATATAAGTCTAAGTGCTATTGCTATAACTGCATATTCAAAATGTGGGTCTCCAAAGACTCAGAACCAACACATTTTTCCTTGAGTGGAGCTCAGATTTTCCACCAGGACTACATGAGACTCAAGTACATCCAGATAGCATCTTCAATTTGAAGAAGAGCTGTGCAAAGGCACACCCTCATAGATGACTCACTTCTATGTGGTAAGTCCACTCTGAAGTGCTGGGGGAAGGCTCCTGCTTGATCTACTGAATGGCGTCCTAAACTTTGGGTCCCAAATCCAGCTTGGACCATCTCTTCAACTTTTTGAAAAGTATGTCTGATGGAACTCATTGGCATAGCAGTAGATCATCAAAATAAATTCAATTTTTACGCAGTGGGTACCTTGTAGGAGAATTCATAGTCAGAACAAGAAGAGTCCTCCACTCCTCTGCTTGCAACAGAATATCTTATTCCACCAGACTTGAAATATTGGGCTTAGACAACCTAGAACTGCGTCGCCTTCGAACAGATCTAAATGTAGTTTATAAAATTATCTGCCACAATGTCCTACCTGTCAATGACTACTTCAGCTTCAACTGCAACAATACACGAGCACACAATAGGTGCAAACCTAATGTAAACAGCTCCAAACTCGATTGCAGAAAATACAACTTCAGCAACAGAGTGATCAATGCTTGGTATTACATTACCTGACTCTGTGGTTTCTTCCCCAACC
Source organism: Diadophis punctatus similis (assembly GCA_023053685.1). Classification (NCBI taxonomy): domain Eukaryota; kingdom Metazoa; phylum Chordata; class Lepidosauria; order Squamata; family Dipsadidae; genus Diadophis; species Diadophis punctatus. The sequence continues at coordinate 4,508,107 of JALIGW010000020.1, read as the reverse complement.
CCCAAAACTTTAACCTTAGACTGTCTACTGTTGACCACACCCCATTCCTAAGAGGTCTGTAAGGGGCATGCATAAGCGCACCACTGTGCCTACCGTCCCTGTTAAGGTGAGAATAAATCTCATAGAGGTGATTTAGATCTTTGCTTGGAATTCAGACAGTTAGAAATAAAGCCGAGATTAAAAGTGTAATAGAAAATATTTATTTCGGTACAAAAACAATAAATCTTGAATAATTACACTTTTGCTAAGAAAATGCGACTGTCCTGGTCAAGAGCCAAGTCAAAGAGAATAAATGGTGGTTTAGGAATGCACACATGCATACAACTCATATCACGTGTTCTGCCTGTATTGGAATGTACCATAATATTAGGATAGGGGTGCATCACCCTGCATAGACATACAACTGACAATATTCACTACGTGACAGTCCCTGTCCTATTGTCCTCATTTATCTGTACTTACTTTGCTTATGTTTATGTTTATACCAATACCTGCTATCTTGTACATGTTTGACAAACAAATAAATAAAAAAACTATAGTGATAGCTTCTAGCAAATCATCATCATCATCATCACGTTCATCATCAGTTTATTTATATATTTATATTTGGTGACTATGGTGATGGTGATGATGTGCTGTCAAGTCATTGTCAACACTTAGGGTCCACATAGATCAGGGATGTCAAACTCAAGGCCCAGGGGCTGGATTCGGGCCACGGGGTGCTTAGATCTGGCCTGTAGGAAACAGCGAAGGAGTGGCTACAGTGCCTTTGCCAGAGAAAACAGAGCACGGGAGGGCTGCATGTGGCCTTCCCAAGCTCCATTTTCACTGGCAGAGGGCTGCAGGAGGCCAGTGCAGCCGAAAATGAGCTCGGGAGCCCATTTTCACTGGCAGAGCGCTTGGGCCACTACAGGCGCCCCTGACACAAGGATGTTGAGCTGGCCACACCCACCCTGGCCATGCCCATCCCAGCCCCCAGAGGTCAAACACAACCCTGATGTGGCTCTCAATGAAATCGAGTTTTACACCCCTGGCATAGATAGATTTTTTTTCCTATAATAATCTGTCCCTAACCTAGTCCTTCAGCTCTTCCAACCATGCTCTTATTGCCACTATTTATTATTCCAATATATATATAGTTGCCCATCTCAAATCCATGACTCTGGGTGGCTCACAAACAATTTAATAACTCTGTAGGCCATTGTAGGAAATGTATAAGTGATTCACATCACTCTACCTACTATTGGAAGCCAAAAGAGATCGTCTACATTTAGGCCTTCAGACAAATGGAGTTCCAGGTTACCAGATTGTTGGTGATGAACTGAACGCAATAAAAATAGGTTTCCTCTATTTTAAACTTATGCAGGCAACAATGTACGGAACAGTGGTGGGTTTCACTTAATTTTGCTACCGGTTCGGGAACGGGAGCGTGCACCCGTGATGCTTCTGCACATGTGCAGAACCTTCTGCGCATGTGCAGAACCTTCTGTGCATATGCAGAACGTCCATGATGATGTCCTGGAGGGTAGGCGGAACCTCCCACCACCGATGCTACCAGTTCGCCCAAACCGGACCGAACCGGTAGAAACCCACCACTGGTACAGAAGCATTTCTAGAGTTTGGGGGTGAAATTGAGTTTTTCAGCTTCTCAAGGCAACTGACATCAACCAACAAAGAAATATTCAGACTTTCTTTTTGAATACAGCAGTGATTGTGCAAATGTGCATTATTATTACCAGCTGTTTAAAATGAGGGCCATTTTGGGGGGGCGGGGATATAAAAGTGTGATTTATTTCAATATAAGCAATGGTTTCTTTTCTTTAAATAAAAAATAATATTGTTTCTAAGTTTCCTTAAAGTAATTTAATTGGTATATAATAGCATAGTTAATTAAAACAAATCAATAGTAAAATAATAATAATTGATATTTAATATGTTTGGGAAAGAACGTTTAGGTGCAATATAATTAACTCAATATTAAGTAAGTGTTGGAGTTGCAATTATGTCTTTACAACAATTATAAAGTTTCTTGTTATTTTTTAATAAACTTGCAATTAAGCAGGAAGGAACTCTCAAAATTATTAAACAGGTATTATGGGCTGTTAAACATTTATTATCATTCCTGATGGGATACAGCTGCACAACAGTAGAAATTATGATGATGGTAATAAACCTCTACTACCCCTTCGCGGTAGCATTTTTACTGCTACATCCTAAAATTGAGCCCTCTATGACTCTTGAACAAGCTAATTGACTATGGGAAGGAAGGGAGGAAGGAAGGAAGGAAGGAAGGAAGGAAGGAAGGAAGGAAGGAAGGAAGGAAGGAAGGAAGGAAGGAAGGAAGGAAAGAAGGAGGGAGGAAGGGAGGAAGGAAGAAAAGGAAGAGGGAGGGAGGAAGGAAGGAAGAAGAGAAGGAGGGAGGGAGGGAGGGAAGAAGGAAGGAAGGAAGGAAGGAAGGAAGGAAGGAAGGAAGGAAGGAAGGAAGGAAGGAAGGAAAGAAGGAGGGAGGAAGGGAGGAAGGAAGAAAAGGAAGAGGGAGGGAGGGAGGAAGGAAGAAGAGAAGGAGGGAGGGAGGGAGGGAGGGAGGGAGGGAAGGAAGGAAGGAAGGAAGGAAGGAAGGAAGGAAGGAAGGAAGGAAGGAAGGAAGGAAGGAAGGAAGGAAGGAAGGAAGGAAGGAAGGAAGGAAGGATCATTTGTATACCTGCCCAGTAGTGTAATATTAATTTTGTAGGCAGGAGATGTCAGTTTCTTCTTTTTCAAAATGAGAATAAATAAATTTATAAATCTATTTATTAAAACATTTAATAAAATAGAATAAATAGCTACATTAAAAAGAAGATAGAAATCTACGTAGTGGATAAAGTATAAAATATCGGTAACTATCGTGTTTCCCCGAAAATAAGACCCTGTCTTATATTTTTTTGAACCCTGAAATAAGCGCTTGGCCTTATTGCCCTGCACTCAAAAGCCCGATTGGGCTTATTATCAGGGGATGTCTTATTTTGGGGGAAACAGGGTAAGTCGTTTGCAATCATACAATTGGATAGTAATTAAATATAAAGATATATCACAAAGTTCATTGTGTCATCCAGAAATAACTATGGTAGCTATAAGGCATGATTTTAATCCTGATATTACCCACTGTATTTATGTAATCAAGTAAAGAAAGACTGAAAAAAACAATTAAAAGAAAAAAATCTGTAAAATAAAAACCTATTGGGAAACTACATAATTTTAAATTATCTCACATTGTATGCAACTGATGATTGCTCAATATAATTATAAACATTGAAACTGTTTGTAATTACTATCTTCACATCAATAATTTCCCCTTGAAAAACATATGGTGAGTGTTGGGATTTTCCTTGTTGTGTGACACTTGATTCATAAAGGATCTTTTCTTGCTCATATTTAGTTAAGCTTCTGTTCTCAATGTATACAGCTAATTTAGCCTTTGCTGTGTGTTCTCCAAATTTTGGTTTCCAAGTCTAACACTGTTGGCCAAGTATCTATTTTCTGATGTTAAGCCAAATACGTCCTCATGGCCATCAGCATTTATCTTAATAATTGTGATCTATTTTATTTATTTGTTCTGGAACAATTCTTAGTAGAAAAGGAGATGCCAATTTATAACCCTACCATCATAAGCAACCCTACCATAAGCAGTTAGACCTTGCTTTCTGTAAGGATTGCCCTCCCAACCACATTCAAAGTACGAATTTCTGAGTCAGTGTTTCAAAAGGATTCCTTTATTAGCAGTTGTATGACAATCCATTCATTCAAAGCAAGGTCTAAATGCCTTCAGGCAAGGCAAGCATATTTAACCTTAATGCCCCTCCCCATTAGGCAGGATGCAAGAGTAAAGCAATCCACAAAGTGTGAAACTTCTTTCCTGGAAGTACAGATGGTATACATTCCCAGACCCTTCCGTTCAACTGACTTGCATTGCCCCTCATAAACCCTATCTTAAGATGAGAAGGTTCCCAGGTGTCTAGGATCCGGATATCTGTTATAACCGTTTGATCAAGACCCCCCTTCTCCTTTTGAATGGCAGAGTCTGGAATCTGACACTCAGTTTCAAAGAAGAGCTTACGAGAAAGTCCCTAGATTAAGGCCAACAACAGGTAATCCTCGTCTGGAAAAAAAGTGATTTATGACCATTTTTCACACTTACAACAGTTGCAGCCTCCCCATCAGTGGTGGGATGCTCTCGGTTCGGCCCGGTTCTGTGATCCGGTAGCGCCGGCAGTGGGACGCTCCGCCCACCCGCCCGGACGCTTCTGCACATGCAACCGGTAGCAATGGGTTTTAGAACCCACTACTGCGCCCCATGGTCATGTGATCAAAATTCAGATGCTTGGCAATGGGCCCATATTTATGACGGTTGCAGTGTCCCGGGCATCATGTGATCAACTTTTGTGACCACCTGACAAACAACGTCAATGGGAAAGCCGGATTAATTTAACAACCATGTTACCAACTTAAGAACTGCAGTGATTCACTTATCAACTGTGGCAAGAAAGGTGGTAAAATGGAGCAAAATGGTGGTCTGTGACCCTTGACCTTTTTTCACTTGTTAACTGACAAGATATTAAGGCTCAGTTCTGAAAGGTAAAATTGAGCGTGAAAAAGTGTGATAGTTAAGGAGGAAACTCTTTGGTGCCCCGTCATTCATCCTGATTAATGTAAACAATATAATGTAAACAAGTATTTTATTTTATTTTATTTATTTATTTTGTCAAACGTGCAGTATAGTAGTTGTTTGTATAAACATAACATAAGTAAAAAGTACCAATAAAAGAGGACAATAGGACAGTAGATAAGGCCAACTAGCTCTTATCTGTGTTTGAGGTTAATAACTTTCAGTTCTTCACGGAATTTGCAAAATTCACCAACCCATTGGTTTCAACGTGGAGTTGATATAGGCCAGGCATTTTACTTTGTGTGTATCCTTTTGAATGACATGCTGGGACTCTTTTTTTTTTGGATATAGATCTTTTTGTAATTTAATAATTACCAGCATAGTCAGCGGCAGTAAACAGGACTGTGCAAAACAAGATGATAATAATTATGCAATTACAATTCACAATTAAAGTGAAAGGGGGTTGATTTGTTCATTTCCAAAGTCATTATTTAGTGTGGTTGATAAGGTTAGGCTAATTTAGCATTTTTCAAAATAACATTTCAACACCTTAGGAGTATATTAAATGGTTGGTAAGGGTTGGGGTGTGTGTGCGATGGCTCAGTGATTAAAGACGCTGAGCTTTGTCAGCCGAAAACTGACAGCCTGGGTTCGAGACCCGAGAGCTGTGCAGTGGAGTGAGCTCCTAATCCTGATCAAGGCATTATAAAGTGGTATTAATACTTCACGTGATCTTGATTCTATCCCTCTGTTAATGCAGCCTAAAACTGGGTTGGCTTTTTTGGCAGCTGCAGCACACTGCTGGCTCATATTGAAATGGTTGTCCACTAGGACTCCAAGATCCCTCTCACAGTTACTACTGTTGAGCAAGGTACCACATATACTGCACCTGTGCATTTTGTTTTTCTTGCCTAAATGTAGAACCTTACTTTTTTCACAAAAATTCAATGGTGAAAAAAGTAAGGTTCTCTACACTTAGGCAAGAAAAACAAAATGCACAGGTACACTATAGGTGGCGCCTCGCTCAATAGTAGCAACTGTGTGAGGGATCTTGAAGTCCTTCTGGACAACCATTTAAATATGAGCCAGCAGTGTGCTGCAGCTGTCAAAAAAGCCAACACAGTTCTAGGCTGCATTAACAGAGGGATAGAATCAAGATCACGTGAAGTAATAATACCACTTTACAATGCCTTGGTAAGGCCACACTTGGAATACTGCATCCAGTTTTGGTCACCATGATGTAAAAAAATGATGTTGAGACTCTGGAAAGAGTGCAGAGAAAAGCAACAAAGATGATTAGGGGGCTAGAGGCTAAAACATATAATGAACGGTTGCTGGAATTGGGTATCTCTAGTTTAATGAAAAGAAGGACTTGGGGTCCTTCTTTTAGCAGTGTTCCAATACCTAAGGGGCTGTCACAAAGAAGAAGGAGTCAATCTATTCTCTAAAGCACTTGAGGGCAGGACAAGAAGCAATGGATGGAAACTAATCAAGGAGAGAAGCAACCTAGAACTAAGGAGGAATCTCCTCACAGTGAGAACAATTAATCAGTGGAACAACTTGCCTCCAGAAGTTGTGAATGCTCCAACACTGGAAGTTTTTAAGAAGAGATTGGACAACCATTTGTCTGAAATGGTATAGGGTTTCCTGCCTGAGCAGGGGGTTGGACTTGAAGACCTCCAAGGTCCCTTCCAACTCTGTTATTCTATTCTATTCTTGCCCCAGCTCCTGCCCATCTAGCAGTTCGAAAGCATGCAAATGCAAGTAGATCAATAGGTACCACTTAGATGGGAATGTAACAACGTTCTGTGCACTTTGGTGTATCGTCATGTTGGCCACATGACCATGGAAGTGTCTTCAGACAACACTGGCTCCCTCGTTTGAGAAATGGAGAGGAGCACCATCCTCTAGTGTTGGAAACAGTTGGACAGGGGAAATCTTTAACTTTACCTTCGCCTTTTAGTAAGGATGACTGCTATCTTTGCTTTCATAGGAATAAATATGTAAACAGCAGTCTGTTTATCTCTACCCTTTTACAGCAATGCTGTATGTTAAATGCCATGCAGAACTAAGTGGTATGAAGAGGTGATTGCTTCTTTTTTTTTTTAAAAAAAAGAGACTTTTTCATTTGTTCTTAAAAAAAAACCCGTGTTAAAAATTCATCACTTACCTACTAATATGAGAATGTTAAAATGGATTGGATTAATACTGATCCACACTGATTAATAGAAATTAAAAATTAATTTTTCATGTCTCTCCATTGGCTCTTTGCTATTCATCACAGATGAGTGACAGAGAGGTTGGTCTTGGCTAAGAAGTCGGATTAAGGAAATTGCAATCAACCTGTCCTTAGATGTGGTAGCTTTCTCTTTACAGATGTACCTTTAAAAGAACACAAGTAAAATTAACATACTTCACTACATTAAATGAATAACCTTTTACCCTAATAAACTGGACAACAAGGCAAATGCTAAAACATATGAAGAACAGTTGCAGGAATTGAGTACGCCTAGTCCAGGGGTGGGCAAACTATGGTTCTTTGAGGACCTGTGGACTTCAACTCCCAGAATTTCTGAGCCAGCTATCCATGCATGGCTGGCTCAGGAATTCTGGGAGTTGAAGTCCACAGGTCCTCAAAGAACCATAGTTTGCCCACTCCTGGCCTTGTCTAATGAAAAGAAGGATCAGGGGTGACTTGATAGCAATGTTCCAATATCTAAGGGGCTGCCACAAAGAAGAGGGGGTCAACTTATTCTCCAAAGCACCTGAGGGCAGGACAAGAAGCAATAGAAGGAAACTAATCAAGGAGAGGTCCAATCTGAGTCCTACGGGATTGGGCAGCCTATAAGAACGTTTATAAATTAATTAATTAATTAATTAATTAATTAATAAAATGAACCTAGAACTAAGGAGAGTTTTTCTGACAGTTCGAACAATTAATCAGTGAACACTTTGCCTTCAGATGTTATGGGTGCTCTATCACTGAATATTTTCAAGTAAAGTTTGGACATCCAGTTGTATAGAATGGTATGGTATAGGATCTCATGCCTGAGTGGTATAGGATCTCATGCCTGAGCAGGGGGTTGGATGAGAAGACCTCCAAGGTCCCTTCCAACTCTGTTGTTATTCTGTTAAGCAGATAGAGACAGAATGCCTTTTTACAAAGAAGATTTCATTGGAAATTTTCCACAGTAATTTTCCACACTACAAGATAGATATAGATAGATAGATAGATAGAGAGAGAGAGAGAGAGAGAGAGAGAGAGACAGACAGACAGACAGACAGACAGACAGACAGACAGATCTCTCACAGTTTTGGAGGAAGGTGATACACATACCCACACATTCCCACAAATACACCTGCTCTTTCCTTTAGAAAAAGCTATGCTTGAATCCATTTCTCTGCTTGTTTGCTGATAGCCTGGATACCTTCTGTAAGAAAGCAAGAGATCGAAGGCAATGGGCTTCACCAGGCCTTGACGTTCAACCACTTTACGGGCCAGCTATTTTGCTTTGAAAATGCAGAGAGCCTGGAGACAGATTTATATTTCCACGCAGGTTCCGTGTTCTATTTTATCACACAGTCTGCTAAGTGAAAGGGATTATAAAGCTCTCATTACTTGTATCTGTTGAAGGCAGAGATTTACTGAGCATCTCTTTGATGTAAACATGGGGTCCAAAGCAAACCTTTGGAGCAGGGAAAGGACTTTCTGTTAGGGAATTTGAGTTGGATAGGCACTGATAAAAAATCCTAGGCATTTTTAGAGTAATCCATACCCATTTCAGATGGAAGAGGTAGGAGAATTCATGCTTGAAATAATATACCGTATTTTTCGGAGTATAAGACGCACCTTTTTCCTCTCTAAAAGTGGCTGAAAATTTGGGTGCGTCTTATACTTCGAATGTAGCTTTTTTTCCCAGCCCTAACTAGGTGCTAACAGATCTTCCCAGCTCTTACCTTGCAGGCTTTTTCATTGTTACTCTCTCCAAAGAATGTTTTTCCAGCCCTAAGTCTTTGCAGGATTTTTTTCATTGCTCTACTTGCTCCAAAGAAGTTGTTTTCTAGCCCTAACCAGGTGCTAACGATCTTCCCAGCTCTTACTGGCTTGCAGGCTCTTTCATTGTTACTCTCTCAGAAGAAGGTTTTTTTAAGTCCTAACCAGGAGATAAAATAATGTGCTGAAGCTGACCAGACTAAGGATGCTAGCCAGATGAATACCTGGTAGGCAGATTGTTTTCCCCTATTTTCCTCCCCAAAAACTAAGGTGCGTCTTATACTCCGGTGCGTCTTATACTCCGAAAAATACGGTACCCACACAATTCCAGCTACCTGCTTAAAGACCGAAGGGATTTGGTAGCGTGATAGGCTTAGCAAAATAATATAAAACTGAAATCATCCCTGATTTTTCGTAATTAGTCCTCTCAAAAAAAAATTTAAAAAAAAATATCAAGGCTGTTTAAAAAGCAAACAAACCAAGTTTATAACACAGACGGGGAATTCCCCAGTTTTCAGTTCCGAAGGCTAACTCAGTCATTCACATTTTGAGTCACGGTCTCCAATTCATAAATATTTCCAGCTTAAGATGTAGCGACAGCTAACCACTGCTCAAATTGATGATATAAATTAATTTCCACTTTAGATATCACATTCAATATTTAAAAAACCAGGGATACCACTGGGATTGTCCACACCCTCTGGTAAACTAAATGAATGAATCATTTTGAAGTCAGAATAACAAGACACAATCTTTGACTGTCTGGGGACAAAGATGTATTGCAGTGATAGGCTCCATCCCAAACACAAATGAGTTTGTTTTGATGTGTGAAATAACTTTGCAGGCATGCAGAAGGTCTTTAGAAATAGAATATGTGTAGAATTTAAGCAGTGCCTATTAGTCTATGTTTGTCCTCCTAATTGTTTTATCTATCAGTTAAAATAGTTGTACATATGGGATCCAAAACAGGCTTGTGGGGACTCCTGGGAAAGGTGGGGAGGGGTGGGCGGTGCCAGCTGGTCATCGGAACTACCGGTTCACCCAAACTGGCCCGAACCGGCTGAATCCCACCTCTGCATATCTCACAAAAAATAACTTCATAACTTCGGAAATCTGACTTTTACAATTTTTTTCGATATTCTGAAAACAAAGGCCATTGGGATCTAGTAGCTTATATGGAAGAGTATCACTATATATTTAAAGCAGGCACGATTTGTAGTGAACCGCTTTGCCAATTGATCTATACTTTGCTTTGACTTTTGTAGAACTTGGTCTCCCAAGAAGAGGATGTTATTTGGTCTTTGGATTTATGTACAAAGAGAAGTATCGGCGAATGACTGAAGGTTAGTGTAACATCTTCCTTTCCAAGTATTTTTCCGCCTTTCTATATTGCCATGGTTTCACTTTTCTTCCCAAATTTTTACAAAAAGAAAAAAGACTGGAATGTCTTTATTTCTAAGCATCTGAGAGATTATTTTTACCTGTCCCAAGTATTTGGGGCAGACCCACTGTTGTTACAATGCCTACAGAGAAGTCTTCCGCGTTAATATAGAAGGTTCCTCTCTAAAGGATGCTTCCATATTAAATGTGGAATTTAATATGAATTTTAAATTAGAAGAATTTAAAAAAATCCTCTAAAGGATTAATCATCTTAATCAACCAAGGTGATTAAAGGCCTGGAGACTAAAACATATATGAAGAATGGTTGCAGGATTTGGGTTTGGCTAGTCTAGAGAAAAGAAGAACTAGGGGGTAGCAGTATTCTAGTATTTGAGGGGCTGCCACAAAGAAGAGAGGGTCAATTTATTTTACAAAGCACCAGAAGGCAAAACAAGAAACAATGGATGGAAACTAATCAAGGAGAGAAGCAACCTGGAATTAAGGAGAAACTTCCTAACAGTGAAAAACAATTAACCAGTGGAACAGCTTGTCTTCAGAAGTTGTGGGTGCTTCATCACTAGAGGTTTTCAAGAAGAGACTGGAGAGCCACTTGTCTGAAATGGTATAGGGCCGTAATGGCGAACCTATGGCACGCGGAGCAATAACGGAGGGCACATGAGGCATGGCCAGCTGATTTTCGGCCTTGGGGAAGGCCTTTTCGCCCTCCGGTGGCTTCAGGGAAGCTTCCTGAAGCCCCAGAGTGCGAAAAACAGCACAACGGGCAAACCGGAAGTTTGGAAAACGCACTTCCGGTTTGCCCGTTGTGCTTTTTTTGCACTCCGGGGCTTCCGGAAGCTTCCTGAAACCACCGGCGTGCAAAAAACAGCACAACGGGCAAATCGGAAGTGCATTTTCCAAACTTCTGGTTTGCCCGTTGTGCTGTTTTTTCACCATCCCAGGCTTTGGTGAGTTCTGTGCGCGGGGGCTGGGGGATTGTGCGCATGCGCAGGGGGCAGCGCGGGGGGTTGCACATGCATGGGGGAGGGAATGGGTGTGGGGACATGTGCACGCGCTAGCACACGCACGCACCCCCTTCTGGCACGTGAACCAAAAAAGGTTCGCCATCACTGGTATAGGGTCTCCTGCTTGAGCAGGGGGTTGGACTAGAATCCCTCCAAGGTCCCTTCCAGCTTTATTCTGAATAAATAAAGGTCTACTTTTCATCTCCTACTTTTATAACTTGGCAGAGACATCTTCATGACTTGGTATCTGCCCAGATTCATATCCAAGGACAAATCAATGACAGAATCTAATGATCTGCTGCTTGCTTGCTTGCTTGCTTGCTTGCTTGCTTGCTTGCTTGCTTGCTTGCTTGCTTGCTTGCTCATCAGAAGCAGTGAATTTGCAAATAGCAATCACGGTATTAGAAGTAGCTTTCTTAATCTACTTACTCATTGTCTGAAGATAAGCAACTGATCCCCATGAAACCAAACCATAGTGATAAAATGAAGATACAGACACTGATGGAGAGGAGACTACTGAAGACAACCTGAAATTGGTGTTATATATGTTCCTATTGCATACACTTTAAATGATATATAGCTGATCATTTCCTTAACTTATTGCGCTCTTACAACTTTTGATTACTCTTGGAATAGTTAGGTGGAACTCAGAACCGAAATAATTAAACTATCAAAAACACTTGCAATGCAAGACATCACCAAGCAGCTTCCAGTTAAAGAATGAAACCTCATAGAAAGAGCTTCTCATACTACCAATATTTAATGTGCTTGCTATTAAAAATAAAAAATTGGCAGAAGCTGGTCTCTTAATTGCTTTTCTTTGTCCATAGAAGTTAATATTCTGTCTTTTCCTCCTCTCCACTGGAGTACAAAGAGAGACAAATTATACATAAAATTCAAAAACAAGCCAGCAATAACTGGTGGCTTCAAAATTGTTTTTAAAGCTTCTTCCTTACTTGGGTTTAGAAATTCACAGCATGCTAAAAGTAGCTCGCCTTTTTGATACCAGCATTGCTTTGGATCTATCCGTACTTCATCCAGTCATAAAGTTGCTAAGGTATAAAAAAAAATGTTGCTGACAAAGAAAGTACCAGCAGTTTCAAGGCTAGAGAGAAACATTATAATTACATAGAAAAAAAATGCATCCTAAGGCCATTAAGGGAACATCCAGGTACCTACTGACTAGAAAAGGTGGAAGAAAACAGCCTAGAATTTAAACCATAGAGTATAATTCTTAAGTATTCAATTTCTGCGTATTGCACTGGGCAAGTCTTTGTGCGTATACTTTCATTCTTGCCTGCAATAAAAAGTCTAATATAGCTAAGTCATGCCTGAGATGTTTTGGCCAAGTAAATCAATTCCTGAATAAGGGGCTAAATGTACCAAAAACCAAAATGACAGCTGAGCCCAATGTGAACCCTGACAGTTAGGGGCTATATATAATGATGTAGCACCCTCAGCACTATGAAACAGGGATGGGTTCCTAACTTTTTTACTGCCACTCTGTGGGCGTGGCTTATTTTGTGGGTGTGGCTTGCCAGCCATGTGACCGGGTGGGCGTGGGCCTCTGGAGCTTGGCAGCGGCCGGAGAAGCAGGACGCATTGCCTGCAGCGGGAGCAGCAAGACCGCGGCAGCGGTTCTTCTAGGAGGCTCCGTCCGGCCTGAATGCTTCTCCCCATTTGATGATCCTACGCTCCTGCAGCCTGTTCCCCCACCCCTCAACAGCTCAAGAAGTCTCAAACGTGCGAAAATGCCTAGGATCATCACCGCGCGTTTGTGGCTTCTCGGACTGCTGAAGGGAGGGGAATGGAGATAGCTCCTGTCGCCCATTCTCTCAACGTCTCATGCGCTCCCTCAGCCATCCTCCCCTGCTTGGACTCACTGTGGGGTAGGAAGGCAGCGCATGCGCAGTGCCAGAAGCTCGGCTTCTAGGCATGCGCAGAAGAAAATTAAAAAAAAAATTTAAAAAAAAATACAACATTTTAAGAAAACAACCAATCAAATCATTAAAAACAATTAAAAAAGCAATTAAAAACACATATAACACCATACATACTTAGGGGAGACATCAGATGTAATATAGAAATATTTGCAATAGGAGACCAAATGTTGAACAAATAGGTTTCCCAACACTTATAGAAACCTTTACCTTAGTAGATTTGGGGGGGAGGGGGAGGTGTTATTTTTTTTATAACAGTATGCTTTGATTGATGTGCTCAAATAAAAACTGTTAGTCTTCTGATATATATCTCATGTGAATGGGGAAATGTGTATAGCAAAGGGCTGTGACCTGGACGAACTGATCTTTGCCTACACATCATGTAATTCTTGCTGGTTCTGTTGTTTCGTAATCAATTCAAGACTCTGAGGCCTTGGTTTCCTCAAAAATCCTGTTTTTGAGTACATCATATTGGCACGGTCAGAGCAGGGGTGGGCTTCAAAAATGTTAGCAAGGGGTTCTCTGCCTGATTGCTGGGTAGACGTGGCCATGGTGGCCGTGACCTAGTCGGCCTCCTGCACCACAGGGGGGGGTGTTTTTGCCCTCCCTGGGCTCCGGAGGCTTTCGTCGAGTCTCTGGGAGGATGAAAACGGCCTCCCCAGGCTCCGGAGGCCCTCTGGAGGCCGGAAATGGGCCCATTTCCGGCCTTCCCAAACTTCCAGTAGGCCCATTTTTCACCCTCCCGAGCCTCCGTGCGCGCCCTGCACTTACCTGCATCCAAAACGGGCCATGTGGGGACTCTTGGGAGGGGAGGGGTGGGCAGGCCCAGCCAGGAGTGGGATTTGGGGGTTCTCCGAACTGCAGAGAATCTTAGCTAGAGGTTCTCCCGAACCCCTGCAAACCCCCAGCAGCCCACCCCTGGGTCAGAGGTGAAACCAACACTAAATAATTCCCACATTTTTGGTATAATTAAAGAATAGATACTGGCCACCCCCTTGTGTCACAAGTCACGTTAGCCAACCAAGCAGGTGATGGACTTCTCAGCACTCCCTCCTGCCATTGCTAGGACATGTTGATTTGCCCTTGGTTCTCAGGAGCCTTATCGTTGTTATGTCTGGCACATTGGAGGAAAACATTCAATATTTCCCCTCCCCCATCCATGAGTATGGCAACTAAGAAACAAAGCAAGAAAGATATGACTTCAGCTAGAGTTGTTTTGAGAGTTGACACCCATAGAAAAAGTGCAGAGAAGAGCAACCAAGATGATTAGGGGGCTGGAGGCTAAAACATATGATGAACAGTTGCAGTGGGTTGCTCCCGGTTTGGCCCGGTTCTGAGAACTGGTAGCGCCGGTGGCAAGAGGCTCCGTCCATCCACCCGGGACTTCTGCGCAGAAGTGTTGCGCACGCACCTAAGCACGCACACGAACCAGTAGTAAAGGGTTTTAGAACCCACTGCTGAACTGGGCATGTCTAATCTAGTGAAAAGAAGGATCTGGGGAGACATGATAGCAGTGTTCCAATATTTGAGGGGCTGCCACAGAGAGGAGGGGGTCAAGCTATTTTCCAAAGCACCTGAAGGCCAGACAGGGAATTATGGATGGAAACTGAACGAGAGATTCAACCTGGAAATAAGGAGGAATTTTCTGACAGTGAGAGCAATCAACCAATGGAACAGAAGCTGCCTTCAGAAGTTGTAGGAGCTTCATCACTGGAGGCTTTCAAGAAGAGATTGGACTGCCATTTGTCAGAAATGGTGTTGGGTCTCCTGCTTGGGTGGGGGGTTGGACTAGATGACCTACAAGGTCCCTTCCAACTATGTTAATCTGTAGATGGCCTTGTATGAAAACATGCATGCACATGGATAACTGAGACACTTTTTAATGTAGAATTGTAGTTATGAAACTTAGTCCAGACCCTGAAAGTTTGATAGAACATGGCTTCAGGTTCTGAGAAAATTTCCCCATGGAAATTGAAATGTTCATATAAATGCCTAAATGTTGGGAATGGTGCAGGAGGAGCCATATCTTATCAGCCCTGTAGTTCTTTCCAAGATGTTTTGCCTTTTAAGGTGAACAATTAAAGGGGACCAAGTCTTCACAACAGAATTTCAAAGTTGGGATAGAAGGCTACCTATAGAATCAAGACAAGGGAGTAACAATGTATGTACTGTATAAAAATGCACAGAAAATATTGTTTTGATTACCGGTAGTTGCATCAAACATGTCAGAGTCATTTGAAAAAGCAAAATAAAAACAGAACTAAACAGAAGCAGGCTGTTGGAACAGATAGTATGTTAATTGGAATACAGAGAGCTACAGCTTTACTGGATTTAAGCTACAGGAAGCTGTAGAGATAAAGCAATTGTATGCCTATTTGTGTCTGCGTATCACCTTTGGAAATAGAACCCAAAAAAATCAAAAGTTCACACATTCAACAAAAACAACCATATATGGAAAAAGGAGAATCAAATGATTGCATGATTTTCTCTGCTCCAAATGATCAAAAGGTCTCTTAATCCACAATCTCTGTGAAATTATGAGCAGTTGCCTGAGAGAAGGAAAAGTTTGAAGTAGGCTTACTCGAACAAATGTTGTAGTCTTCTCTGAATCTCGAAAGTATCCGGACAGTGTTGCGGATATAACATTTGAAACCACTAAAAACATTGTGTTGATGTTAGGGCCAACTCAGTGAAAAATTTCCAGATCAGATCATCAAAATAAAGCTTTCATTGAGGTCACCGGATGCGATTAGTAATGAATAGATCAGTTTATAACCTTTCCTCATGATTTTCATAGGCATTCATACCTTAGTCTGTTCTATCCAAATGTCAGCTCCTTCTGCAGATTTTAAAACAAGATGCAATGCATCTTCATTTGGTTTTTTTTATACAAAAGTTTCCCAAACATACAGAGGCGGTAATATGCATTTTTGCTTTAAATATCCAGCCTTAGCTAAATATAAACTTTTGTACACCTTTATGTTCAGTGGAGATATTTTGCAGCTTTTTTCATATTGTTGTTCTTCCAAAACAGTATTTTGAAATGTAGCATAGCTGATTATGTGAAGGGGGTGTCACCTGTTGCCATGAGACATAGATTTCAGTTAATAAAATTAAAAACCCACTCAAATTCATGTTTGACTTTTTAATATGTCCATTTTTGTTTTCTTGTCAACAGTGATTTGCTCTCCCCTTATTCTACCATTAAAAAAAAAATCTTAAAACTAACCTATCGTATTTTTCAGAGTATAAGATGCACCGGAGTATAAGACGCACCTTAGTTTTTGGGGAGGAAAATAGGGGGAGGGGGAATCTGCCTAACAGGTATTCATCTGGCTAGCGTCCTTAGTCTGGTCAGCTTCAGCACATTATTTTATCCCCTGGTTAGGACTTCTTCTGAGAGAGTAACAATGAAAGAGCCTGCAAGCCAGTAAGATCTGGGAAGATAGTTAGCACCTGGTTAGGGCTAGAAAAAAACTTATTCGGAGCAAGTAGAGCAATGGAAAAAAATTCTGCAAAGACTTAGGGCTGGAAAAACATTCTTTGGAGAGAGTAACAATGAAAAAGCCTGCAAGGTAAGAGCTGGGAAGATCTGTTAGCACCCAGTTGGAGCTGGGGAAAAAAAGCTACATTCGAAGTATAAGTCGCACCCAAATTTTCAGCCACTTTTAGGGAGGAAAAAGGTGTGTCTTATACACTGAAAAATACGGTAATATTTAAGATATGTCTCCAACTTCCTCATTTGGAACACATGATTCCCAATGAGGAGTAATGTGGCACTTCTTGACTATTATACTGTTCTGAATCTTAGATCTTATCTTTATACAGTCAATGTAATTTCTTTAGGCACGTGGCAGCCATTTTGTTTATGCAGCTGTTATGTGGCCTGCCAAGTATGTTCTCCCAGAGGGGGAATTTCCATTAACATCACTTATTTCTCCCATGTCTTTTTCTGATTTTGCATAAAGCTTTTGTCAGTATTCAAAATGCTTTCATGAAACAGAACAGCAGACTAAGATTTCAGTAAATTTCAAAATCCCACGCCAACTGTAAGACAGAATTCACCCTTTTTCCTTTCTTTTGAAAAGGCCTTCATGATATGATATATTAACTTTAAAAACCAACAGAGCCACCCATTACCTTTATTTCCCCTATGGTTGTTGTTGTTTTTTTCCTCCTATGGTTGTCTCCAATTGTTGTTTTCTCTGGAAATTGAGAAGATTCTAAAGATGTAGTTTGCTTTATGGGTGATTTAATGCGATCACCATTAGCTGTGCATGAAGAAGCATCTGCGGCTGCTGATCAGAATCTGCAATTCCTTAAAAAGTAGGAAGCAGAACTTCTATTTTGTTCTGCCAAATTAACTTAGCAAAATATTTTAAATAAGCTTTTGTGAAGGCAACTTGGTGGAAAAATAATATTTTGGCCCATGTTACAGAGGTCCATAACTTTTCTCTTACTGCTTGCATTTTTCTAATATGCCTAATTATGAAGGAGACACGTTCAAGAATAAATAAAACATGGATGCCATTGTTGGTGGGCTCAGAAAATTAGATGGAGGGCTATTGACCTTGATGGCAATATGACTGGGGTTCCTTGTGCCACCATGAGCAGTTGGAGGGCACTGCTTATTTTCATAGATGGATGGATGGTTGGTTCATGGATGGATGGATGGATGGATGGATGGATGGGTAGGTAGGTAGGTAGGTAGATAAAAGATAGATAGATAGATAGATAGATAGATAGATAGATAGATAGATAGATAGATAGATAGATAGATAGATAGATAGATAGATAGACAGAGATTAAAAGAGGGATGAGATAGATAGATAGATAGATAGATAGATAGATAGATAGATAGATAGATAGATAGATAGATAGATAGATAGATAGATAGATGATAGATAGATATGATGATAGATAGATATGAGATAGATATAAGATAGATAGATAGATAGATAGATAGATAGATAGATAGATAGATAGATAGATAGATAGACAGACAGACAGACAGACAGACAGACAGACAGACAGACAGACAGACAGACAGACAGACAGACAGACAGACAGACAGATAGATAGATAGATAGATAGATAGATAGATAGATAGATGATATGAGATAGATAGATCATCTATCTATCTCATATCATCTATCTATCATCTGTCATCTATCATCTATAGATAGATAGATGAGAGATGAGAGAGATGAGAAAGAGAGAGACAGAAGGACAGACGTAGCAAGCATGCTATGAAACGAACATCATTTTTACAAAGGAGAATGTTTGTAGCTCAGGGTTGAAATGAGGGGTCCTTGGTGCTCTCTGAGTTTGCTTGTTTTCTTTCAGACGTTTCATTACCCAAATGAGATAACATCATCAGTGCTCATGATGATGATGTTACCTAGGTTGAGTCACCTGCAAGAAAACAATCAAGGACTGAGAGCATGAAGGATTCCTCATCATTTTATTTTCTGGAACATCTCTAGAGCAAACATAGGTGCCAAAGCTATTCTCCAATGAGGAAAACGGTATAATGGAGTTCTCTGCTATTTTTTTTCCTGTGTTTACTTGCCTTGAAAAAAAGGCAAAGGTAAGATCAGGGGTGGGCTTCAAAAATTTTAGCTACGGGTTCTCTGCCTGGTTGGTGGGTGGCCACGGCCATGGTGGGCGTGGCCTAGTCAGCCTCCTGCACCACGGCGGGGGGTGTTTTTACCCTCCCTGGGTTCTGGAGCCTTTTCTCAAGCCTCCAGGAGGGCGGAAATGGCCTCCACTGGGCTCCAAAGGCCCTCCGGAAGCCAGAAATGGACCCATTTCTGGCCTTCTGAAGCCTCCGCAAGGCCTGTTTTTCGCCCTCCCCGAGCCTCCGTGTGGGCCCTGCACTTACTTGGCATACAAAATGGGCCACGTGGAGACTCCTGGGAGGGGAGGGGAGGGGAGGGGTGGGGT
Source organism: Diadophis punctatus similis (assembly GCA_023053685.1). Lineage (NCBI taxonomy): Eukaryota > Metazoa > Chordata > Lepidosauria > Squamata > Dipsadidae > Diadophis > Diadophis punctatus. The sequence continues at coordinate 4,489,183 of JALIGW010000020.1, read as the reverse complement.
GAGATGGGGCAGGGCCAGTCAAGTGGGATTTGGGGGTTTGCCAAACCGCGCAGAATCTTCGCTAGAGGATCGCCCGAACCCGGGTGAACCCGGAGCAGCCCACCCCTGGGTAAGATTGGTGGGAAGTAAAAAAAGAGCAGCAGGAAACCATCTCATTCATTTGTTTTCTTCCAAATGGGAATTTTATGATGATCTAATAACCACTGTGCCTGCCATTTGGGGGGGGGGGGCATGGCTGAAAATATCTGATAATGATCAGGTTGCCAAAATCCTGATCTTAACCCCATTTCTTTCATTCTTCAGTTTAATCCAGTGAGGTGGTCTAACAATCATTCTTGACAGTCCCTTTTCCAGTGTTTTTAAGTCTGATTGGTTTTCTCCAGAGGAACATTTCTAGTGAAGATTGGAAAAATGGTAGGTCATTATTGTGGTCAAGAGTTACTTTCTAATCCATCAGAGTGCTCCGATTAAAATTCAGCATTTGTTTCTTGGGCCAGGATCTCTAGCAGGGGCGGGTTCCTAATTTTTTTACTGTCACTCTGTGGGTGTGGCTTTTTTGTGGGTGTGGTTTGCCAGCTATGTGACCGGGTGGGCGTGGCTTGCTGGCCATGTGACCGGGTGGGCGTGGCTTCTCAGATTGCTGAAGGGAGGGGAACTGAGATAGGTCCTGCCGCCCATTCCCCCTCTCCTCAGCAGCTCGAGAAGCCTCAAACATGCAAAAATGCCTAGGATCATCACCGCGCATTCGTGGCTTCTCGGACTGCTGAAGGGAGGGGAATGGAGATAGCTCCTGCCGCCCGTTCTTTCAGCATCTCACGCGCTCCCTCAGCCATCCTCCCCTGCTTGGACTCACTGTGGGGTAGGAAGGCAGCACATGCACAGTGCCGGAAGCTCAGCTTCTGGGCATGGGCAGAAGAATTTTTTTTTTAAATTTTTTAATGGCGGTGCCCAGGCACCGGCAACCGACCGCACCAGTACTGTGATATCACCAGCGGGCCGCTACCAGTGCTATAGAGTGGACCGCATCGGTAGGAACCCACCACTGACGTAGGTACAGTAGCTCAAGGCTGTGAGATACAAGGAGTAAATTAAACTGGTGACAGTTGTTGTCTGAACAGAAGAGGAATAGATCAGTTGGGTGACGATAGCCTTGAAATAAAGAAGTGTTGGACACAGTCCTCTATCATCTGTCTTCATTCTGCTAATAAACCACCTAATCAGATCCTGCAGACTCTTTGTTAACATTCAGACATAGAGACATAATCACTAGAAACCTGCCATTTCTTCATTTGGGAATTGATTCTTGGAACTATTGGATTTTCTCAGTGGTAACTATGGCTTTGTCCAAAGATAAGTCCCACTTACCAGGATGTAGGTCAAACATGCACAGAATTGGTGGACAGACAAACTACAATCTGTTTGTTTGTTTGTTTGTTTGTTTGTTTGTTTGTTTGTTTGTTTGTCAAGCATATATGATTATAAGCAAAGTATAAACAGTAAAACATGATTGAATATATATGTAATAGTACAAGCATGAATAAGAGTAAAAGAGGTAAGAATATATGTGTACATTAGGACAGGAACGGTAGGCACGATTGTGCGCTTATGCACACCCCTTACCGACCTCTTAGGAATGGGGTGAGGTCGATGGTAGATAATCTGAGGTTGAAATTTTTGGGGTTAGGGGAAGAAAGTACTGAGTCAGGTAAAGTGTTCCAGGCGTTGAGAACTCTTTGTTGAAGTTTAATTTTTTGCAATCAAGTCTGGAGCGGTTTACATTAAGTTTGTATCTATTGTGAGCTCGTGTATTATTGTGGTTGAAGCTGAAGTAGTCATTAACAAGTAGTCATTAACAGGTTGAAGCTGAAGTAGTCATTAACAGTCATTAACAGGCAGATAATTTTGTGAGCTACACTTAGGTCAGATCGAAGGCGTCGGAGTTCTAAATCTACTACCCTAAGTATGGTGGCCTACTAGGGGCTGAATAAACCTCCTTGTATTTGCTAAGTGCCTGGCAGGTAAAACCAAAACAGCAAGAAGCTAGGTATTTTATTGTGCTGGCAGAAGTGTTTTTGTGTAATTTAAAAGCGAGTGTTATCAATATGCATTATGCTACCATTCCGACTGATGCCAGCTTTGAGAAGACCAAGGGACAGTTTTGTAGACCATGTCTTGGGTACCATCTTTTCTTCTTTCTTGGATTATTACTTAATTCAAGTAGTCAATATGAATATCAGTCAGCATGAATGAAAGAATGAATGCAAAGAATATCCTTCAAACCAAGTGATTTTGTTTTCCTGGATAAGTTGATGTCATTTTCTTGGCCACCAAATTGTGTGGTATTGCCTTCTTCTGATGCTCCTTTTTAACTTCTCAGTCTAGTCCAAAATTCTAGTATTCTCTGCTAGGCTCCCATCCAAGTATTAATGAGGCTGACCCTGCTTAACTTCCAAACCTAGACAAGGCCAGCTAGCTGCTGGTGATCTAAACCCTTGACTCAATATACAATTTTCATTTAAAATCTAAACTTGCAATACAGTGCTATAAAATAGGTCTTTGTTTCTGGTGATTTGACTATAGGATTGCAAATTGTCAATCTAAAACCCATCTCAGATTATTTGATCTGCGGTAGAATTACTGTATATCGGGAGAAGAGCCTATTACGAGCAAGAGTTTTCTTTTTAAACAATCTATGCAGTTCATTTGAAGTTCTGCAGACAGTCCTGTACACACGTGTCTGGGCATGTTTTTGTGGGTAGCGAAAGCCATCTATATCTCCAGGTGTAATTACAGGTTCTCTGTGTAACCAAATCACATATAAGGTACAGAATAATCAATGCATCATTATTCCTTCGTGCGCCCATTTATTTTCCCCCAGATACTATATTTTGAAATAATTTTAATAGTAAGGGGAAGCATGAAGGGAAAGACTGAAATTGAAATTCTCCTATTGCTCTAGGAGAAATAAACCTTCCTTTTCCTCCAAGTACTGTGGCTAATAAATGCAAGAATACAAATATGGATTAGGACTGTGGAAAGTATTTGAATGAGACATCCTGGAATGCATTTCCCGTGATCACAATAACTGCCCTTGAAGCCTTCGGCAGCTGCTTCCTTTGGGAGGCTCACAAGGGCTTCTTTGAACCCCTTCTCTTTGCTGGAGTTTTCACTGGGAAATATTACCTATGCATGCACACACTGCCAGGAGAAATCTTTAAAGCAAGCAAGCAAGCTTTCCATAGGACATAACTACTTTAATAGTCTAAGAATGGGCGGTTTGCAGGGGCGGATTCCTAATTTTTTTTACTACCACTCTGTGGGCGTGGCTTATTTTGTGGGTGTGGCTTGCCAGCCATGTGACCGGGTGGGCATGGCTTGCCAGCCCTGTGACCGGGTGGGCGTGGCTTCTCAGACTGCTGAAGGGAGTGGAACTGAGATAGGTCCTGCCGCCCATTCCCCCTCCCCTCAGCAGCTCGAGAAGCCTCGAACATGCGAAAATGCCTAGGATTATCACCACGCGTTCGTGGCTTCTCGGACTGCTGAAGGGAGGGGAATGGAGATAGCTCCTGCTGCCCATTCTTTCAGCGTCTCACGCGCTCCCTCAGCCATCCTCCCCTGCTTGGACTCACTTTGGGGTAGGAAGGCAGCGCATGCGCAGTGCCGGAACCTCGGCTTCTGGGCATGTGCAGAAGAAAATTTTTTAAAAAAATTCTTTTTAAAAATGGCGGCGCCCAGGCACCGGCAACCGACCGCACCGGTATTGTGATGTCACCAGTGGGCCGCTACCAGTGCTATAGAGTGGATCGCACCGGTAGGAACCCACCACTGGTGGTTTGCTGATGCAAGCTTTCCATAGGACATAGCTAGACAGGCAGAAAATCCTATACCCGTGAAGGCGAACCTATGGCACGCATGCCAGAGGTGGCACGTAGATCCCTCTCTGTGGGCACGTGCGCTGTCGCCAGCTGCTCTTTTGGTTTTCGGCGCACCGGCTAGCTGGTCTTTGCGGGTGCCAGAGTGCTGGAAAAAACGGCCTGAAAACGGCCCCCCAAACAGCCCCAAAACAGCCTGGAAAATGGCCAAAAAACAGGCATGGGCGCGCCAGCTAGCTGGTCTTTGAGTTTCTGGTGCTCCGGCGTGCATGAAGACCAGCTGGACGGCATGCATGCGTGTACCGGAAACCCGAAGACCAGCTGGCAGGTGCGCACCAGCGAGCTGGTCTTTGGGTTTTTGGCACTCCGGCACGCATACATGCACGCACGTTTTCGGTTTGGGCACTTGGTGCCGAAAAGCTTCGCCATCACTGCCCTATTCCATTTTAGACAAATGGCTGTCCAATCTCTTCTTAAAAACCTCCAGTGTTGCAGCACCCACGACTTCTGGAGGCACTGATTAATTGTTTTAATCGTCAGGAAATTCCTGTTCTAATTTCTCTCCTTGATTAATTTCCATTCATTCCTTCTTGTCCTGCCTTCAGGTGCTTTGCAGAATAGGTTGACCCTCTTCTTCTTTGTGGCAACCATTTAGATATTGGAACACTGCTATCATGTCACCCCTAGACCTTCTTTTCATTAAACTATGAAGTGTGCTTGATTTCTGCGAACGCACCTTTGCTAGATGAGGTCTCAGTTTGTTCCTCTTTGTTCACACCCTCCTGAATTGAATTCCTTGCCAGCTTTGTACCAACTGGTTAGCAGCTAACACTGTAGCAATTATGGCATGTTTTTGACAGCCACTCATACAATGACTAGCAGGAGATATTAAGTACAAGCCCTTTTCTCTGCCACCTGTTCAGCAAGCTAGTAGATTATCAATTCTGAACGTTTCCCTTCGTTCCTATGTTTAGAAGAACCGGAGTGCAAGCAGGTTTCTATTCCTTTTGAAATTATTGTGGGTTTTTTCCCCCCTGCTTTTGCTTGTTCTTCAGACAATGCATTTAGAAACGTTCCAAATGTTCTACTGAACCAAGCATATTTTCAGCACAGAATGTGTGGCAGCACTAGGTGACTCAGCCAAGATTTGATTAGGGTTTTCAGACCTGCCGTTGCAAAAGGTTGAGATTTGCAGTTGAAAGTTGGGGTTCAACTGTGAGGATTTGATTGAACCCACTGAGATTAAAGATGCAATTTAATAATAATAAAAAAGAGTGCAACTCAAGGCAGACATGGGAGAACAACAAAACATCTGCACCAGCTTTATTTTCTGGCAGAATGGAATAAAAATAGGAATGGCAGATACTGTAGTGGAGTCATTCAACCCATTAATCTTTAAAGCTTCACTGCATGCATTTTTCAAACAATCTCCTGCACCGCTTTTAAGATAGAAAGTGAGGGTAAAGAAGGGATAACTCAACCGTCTCCAAAGAACTTTCAGAGAAATTCTGCTAAACAATGCAACATATGTATTTCTTTTTTAAATTTTTTTTAATAAAGAGTCCACCACTCTTTGACAACTTCCTCTGCTAAATTGGCAATAGTTTTGTTATGTTAAGGTCCAGTAAAGTATCTTATTCTCTACAGTGCAGAGAAGAGCAACAAAGATGATTAGGGGATTGCAGGCTAAAACATATAAAGAACGGTTGCTGGTATTGGGTATGTCTAGTTTAATGAAAAGACGTGTTAAGGAGTTATTGTGCTGTTAAGCACATACACAGCGAAATGTGTTGTAGTAATGGTGTTGCATTTTGATATGAATGCTATTCAGTCAATAAACAGAATATCTTTAGTATGTACAAAATAGTAGCAAAGTTAAATAGGAAGTCCAAGTCATACACAGTTATTCAGTCAATGCGAAGTTTGTTCTTCTTGCCTATCTTTGTTTTAACTCACAAACAAAGATTACAGCTATCACTTAATTCCATACTATCACAGATAGTTATTCTTCTCTTCACAGCAATTCCATACAGACATAAAGTAATCTACTCATCAGTAAAGCAGCACAGAGAGTCTTCAATCCGGAACACACCGTCAAACACAACCACCAACCATAAACCATCAACCACATTGAGCATGATCTCTTGCTTGCTTATATATAGTAATCATCCACAATGCATTTAAAGCAATATATACATAACAATGATTTGTGGCTTAATCATATATTAACACACCCAATCGTTTGAACAGGGTTCTAACAAGAAGGATCAGGGGAGACATGATAGCAGTGTTCCAATATCTCAGGGGCTGCCACAAAGACGAGGGAGTCAAGCTATTGCCCAAAGCTCCTGAGGGCAGAACAAGAAGCAATGGATGGAAACTAATCAAGGAGAGAAGCAACCTAGAACTAAGAAGCAATTTCCTGACAGTGAGAATAATTAATCAGTGGAACAACTTGCCTCCAAAAGTTGTGGGTGCTCCATCACTGGAGGCTTGTAAGAAGAAACTAGACAGCCATTTTTCTGGAATGGCTCTCCTGCCTGAGCACTAGGTTGGACTAGAAGACCTCCAAGGTCCCTTCCAACTCTCTTATTCTGTTAATTACCTCATTAGCCTCAGGAGATCATAAAGCCTTTCAAAATATTGGAAGTTAATTGTTAGATTTTTCAATACTGAGTTAGCTATCCCAAAGACCTTACAATGAGAAGGTAGGTAATTGTCTACTTGACTCCAGATGAAAAAAATTACACATTGCTTTCTATTTTTTCCCCCATGAAACCCAGCCGTCCCTAGCTTATTGTATAGAAGATTCAGATCGGGACTATAGAAAGGTGGGGGGATAGTTAGAGAGACAGGCACTTATGCATGCAAATGAAGGCTGCTTTATGGTTTATAATTATCTTGTACCAACCCTCCAAATAATTATAACTCGTGCATATTAATAATTGATCTAGAATGGCAGCCCTGTGCCACAGAGCATGCAAGAGGAAGGGGGGGAAGATCACGCCGAGTTTGCATAATGCAATTTGGTATAAAACCGAACAACTAGTAAAACGGGCAGGAAGGAACGTGTGCTGCTGCCTCCGTGCACCTCCCCTTGAAGGAGTCAGTGAGCTATTAGAACAATTAACTGGTGTGTCCATTAAAGGCAAGCAGCAATTATTTTGTTTCTAATTTAGAATAAATATAAAAGCCCACTTGTGCCGCTGAGTGGCTTATTTGTCCTGTTTAAAGGGATCTAATGGGGTGAGTGTTGTCAACAGAGAAAGAGCTGCTCAATTTCCATTTGTTTTCCTGTTAATTTGGTATCTTTCTGCTGCCTGCCCTCACATTTTTTCCCCCTAATGGAAACATGAAAGAAGAAATGAAGGAAGGCGAGAGTTTTATAAATGCTCGGGCTGAGCAAAGCTGCGGAGGGATGTTGCACTTCTGAGAAAGATTTGTAGGAAGCATCCCTCGGAAGATGCTTTGCAAAGCAAAACATCTTCCCCTGGCTTGTAAAGGTGGGGTTGTCTTATTTGCTTCGCCTTGCTCCAAAATCTCATCGGGCAGCACAGAAAACAGAAGCAGCTTCCGCCTGAAGCCTGCATTTTCCCCGATTCTTTCAGAACTTGGAAACGATGGAAATGGTTTCTCTACATGATCACTTGCCTTCAGAAGTTGTGATTGCTCCAACCCTGGAGGCTTTTAAGAAGAGATTGGACAACCATTTGTCTGAAATGGTACTATAGGGTTTCCTGCCTGAGCATGGGGTTAGACTAGAAGACCTCCAAGGTCCCTTCCAACTCCTATTCTATTCTATTCTATTCTATTCTATTCTATTCTATTCTATTCTATTCTATTCTATTCTATTCTATTCTACTCTATTCTACTCTACTCTACTCTACTCTACTATTCCTACTCCTACTCCTACTCCTACTCTACTCTACTCTACTCTACTCTACTCTACTCTACTCTACTCTACTCTATTCTATTCTATTCTATTATTATTCCATTCCATTCCATTCCATTCCATTCCATTCCATTCCATTCCAATCCTATCCTATCCTATCCTATCCTATCCTATCCTATCCTATCCTATCCTATCCTATCCTATCCTATCCTATCCTATCCTATCCTATCCTACTCCTACTCCTACTCCTACTCCTACTCCTACTCCTACTCTACTCTACTCTACTCTACTCTACTCTACTCTATTCTATTATTCCATTCCATTCCATTCCATTCCATTCCAATCCTATCCTATCCTATCCTATCCTATCCTATCCTATCCTATCCTATCCTATCCTATCCTATCCTATCCTACCCTATCCTATCCTATTCCTACTCCTACTCCTACTCCTACTCCTATTCCTACTTCTACTCTACTCTACTCTACTCTACTCTACTCTACTCTACTCTACTCTACTCTACTCTACTCTATTCTATTATTCCATTCCATTCCATTCCAATCCAATCCAACCCTATCCTATCCTATCCTATCCTATCCTATCCTATCCTATCCTATCCTATCCTAGGATAGGATAGGATAGGATAGGATAGGATAGGATAGGATAGGATCTACAGGTAGTCCTTGACTTACAACAGTTCATTTAGTGACCATTCAAAGTTACAACTGCACTGAAAAAAAGTGACGTGTGTCCGTTTTTCACATTTACGACCATTGCAAATCTCCATGGTCACGTGATCAAAATTTAAATGCTTGGCAACTGGCTTATATTTATGATGGTTACAATGTCCCGGGGCCACGTGATTACCTTTTGCGAATTTCTGAAAAGCAAAGTCAATGGGGAAGCCAGAGTCACTTAAAAACTGCAGTGATTCACTTAACAAATGTGACAAGCAAGGTCATAAAATGGGGCAAATTAACTTAACATCTGCCTCGCTTAGCAACAGAAATTGGGTCCAGTTGTGGTAATAAGCAGGGGTAGGTTCCCGTTTTCTTCACTGCCAGTTTGCTCAGGGATGCGCCGCACATTCACATGCGCATTGCGCACCGTGCGCCGCACGTGCATGCACAGTGCTAAAACATGATGGTGCCGCCTATGGCGCCACCGATAGAAGCGGCTTGGGGGCATGGCAGGACTGGGTCACTGCCGGTTCCAGTGACCCAGGCCACCAAGTTACTACCAGTTCTATAGAACCGGTCCGAACCTGGTAGGAACCCACCTCTGTTCATAAGTCAAGAACTACCTGTGTTAACCCAAAGGTGCTTTTTCAGGAGGCAACTGAACTCTCTTGTTTTTTTCTTTTGAAGACGTTTCACTTCTCATCCAAGAAACTTCTTCAGATCTGGCAGGATAGTGGGGATCCTTTCATTCCCCACTATCCTTTCAGAGATGAAGAAGCGTCTTGGATGAGAAGCGAAATGTCTTCAAAAGAAAAAAAGTCAAGAGCCGAGGTGGCGCAGTGGTTAAAAGCAGCACTGCAACCTATTTCAGTGACTGCTAGTTCAGCAGTTCAGCTGTTCAAATCTCACTGGCTCAAGGTTGACTCAGCCTTCCATCCTTCTGAGGTCGGTAAATTGAGGACCCAGATTGTTGGGGGCAATATGCTGAACTCTGTAAACCGCTTAGAGAGGGCTTAAAGCACTATGAAGCGGTATATAAGTCTAAGTGCTATTGCTAAGTTGCCTCCTGAAAATGCACCTTTGGGACAACCATAACCTGGAGGACTGAGGATCTCTACAGACTGTTACCTGTGTTAACAGCCAAAGGAATGCATAACCAATACTGTTAAACACCACTGCTTTGCAAAATGAAGAAAAGGGGGAAAAGAGCATTGCTGGGATAATATTTTGAAGGCAAAATGCTTTATCAAGGAAAGCTTGCTATGTTGGGGTTGGCATCTGTCCATTCTTGGATGAGAATCTACTTACCTTTCCTACCGGTTCAGAAGTGCGCGATTTGTGCGTGTGCATTTGCTTTGTGCTTGTGCGCCACTGTCACATGTGCTTTTTCACCCTTTGCACATGCACAGAAGGCTTTGCGCATGTGCAGAGGGTTAAAAAAGAAAATGGCGGCATCCAGGTGAGGGGGCGGAGCCTTACGCTGCCACCGCTACCGGTTCTCCAAACCACCGGCGGCGGTTGCTACTGGTACACCCGAACCGGGCCGAACCGGTAGCATTTCACCCCTGGTGAGAAGCTCTTAAGAGTTGCCTTGATCAGCTCAATTTAGGGGCAAAGCCCAGACCTTGCTCTCTAGAGAAACTTTACAAATCAGAGAACTGATGCTGACTCCAGCTTTTCCCTCTTAGAGCAGAGGAGACGGATTGGTGGGATATGCATGAGGCTCCATCAGTGAAATACTGTAATTTCCCAAAATTGCTTGGAATGTTCCCAAATAATTTCACCAAGCAATTGGTAATGTAGTGCAAGGTCATCAGAAAGCTGACCATTCTAAATGATTTGTTTGAATGCTGCAGTAGAAATAACCCCCCCCCCCCAAATGCACAATCCCATCATGTTGAAGGAATTTCATTTTGGAATATGAAAAGTTTAAATTTCTCAAGCATTCCTGACAATAAAGAGTGGGTGCTGATTTGGTCTAGACCCTATTCCGGTGGACCCAAACCTACCTTGTTGGAAAATGCAGGACTTAGAAATGTTATTCTCTTGAAATGCTCATGTTTATTTACAATCAAAAATGAAAGACCATTTTTATCGAAAACAACATAGTCATTTTGCTGTAAGGGTTGCTTTGGGTATGAACTGGTAACTATCTTCTCTTTGAAATTTTAATCTCTTAATTATTCCCTTCTGTTTGTGGAACAATGGAAATATATTTCATCCTTCCTTCCTTCCATGGAATCGGCTGCTTCAAACAGCCTACTAAGGTACTTGAGATGTTTTAAAAACATCTCTTCAGGCGTAATTGTCCTTTCTGTTAAGGGCCATAGTCCTTTCACATCCATTTCCATGTTGTTGTGTTTTGTGACAAACTGTTTCCCAGGAGGTAATATTTCATAAGCAATGCAGGTCACTTCATTGACTCGGCTTCTGTTGGACCAGAACTTGCTACTACCGGTCTGTTTTATACCATTAAGCCAACTTCAAATGATGCCATAAATCTTCCAACAACCCACCTATGTCTGTCTAAGAAAGTCAAAATGAAACTTTCCTCAAAAGTTTAGCCTTTCTTTTCAGTTGCCTTAATGATAGTTGCTCAGAACTGAAAAATTCAGATGCTTTTTAACATATGATTCAATGACTACCATATTTTTTAGGAGGACGGTGATTTTTCTATACTGATGATTGCATACTAGGATGTTGATGTAGGTTCATTGTCTGGAAAGCTGGGAATTTGTCCTTCTCTAGCTTAATCTTCTGTATGTGATCGACTGTAAATGTGTTGGATTTATACTTCCAAAATTCCCATTGGCTGTGCTGGTTGGGGATGAGCCTTGTTGGCCAGTGGTTAGAACGCAGTACTGCAGGCTACTTCTGCTGACTGCCAGCTGACTGCATTTTGGCGGTTCAAATCTCACCAGGCTCATGGTTGACTCAGCCTTCCATTTATTTATTTTATTTATTTATTTTATTTGGCTTTTCTTATATGCCGCCCAACTCCCGAGGGACTCAGGGCGGCGTACAACACAAAAAAAATACAAGAAATAACCAATAAACAGAATTAAAAACATAATATAAAAATTAAAAATTACAGTATAAAAAAAACAACCATTCAACAACCAAACATACCCGGGGGAGAGTTCAGCTGGAATTAAGCTCTGCCCCCATCCTTCCGAGGTGGGTAAAATGAGGACCCAAATGGTTGGGGGCAATATGCTGACTCTGTAAACCACTTAGAGAGGGATGTAAAGCACTGTGAAGTGGTATATAAGTCTGAGTGCTATTGCTATTTCAGGAACGGTGGCCCTAAATCATATGGAAGACTTTTAATTTGGGAATGCTGTTGTAATTAAGTTTAGTTTTTGTATGTTTTCCCCAAATTTCCATTCTGTTCTATTACCATGTTGGAGCACTTTAGTGGAGTAAAGAGGGCATGAAAATCTGTTGAAATATTTTCAGTATATTTTTCTTCCAAATATATATGTTCAAATATTCACTATTGGGAGCTGCTTTCAGAGAATTCTGACATCTGATGGAATAATTATGGTCTGCATATTAGTTTGACAGATCAAGGCATTTCCTATACAAAAAGGAAAATGTAAAGATTGATTTTTGAAAGCTATTGAGGAATTGCATATTCAGATATTAAGAACTGCCAAAGATTAACAACTTTCATATAAAAATGTCCTGTTTGGTAAATGAGAAAACTTGCAAGCTGGAGTCTATGTGACTCAAAAAGTATTTTGAACAAAAACACTGGCTCCCCCCATCCAGTCCATTAATAATCCCCTGCTCCAAGGTCTACAGAGATGTCTTATTCAAGTTGGATTTTGTTTGACAGTTCTATTTTCCTGGTTTGACCTTTTGATCCTTGGCTTCTATAGATTCTCATGTTAATCTACAGAAAAGGGGATCATGTTACCCAACACCAACAAATACCCAATCCATGTTGGAAAGATAACAATAGCACTTAGACTTATATGGGGGTTGGACTAGATGACCCGCAAGGTCCCTTCCCACTTTGTTAATCTGTAATATACCGCTTCAAAGTGCTTTACAGCTCTCTCTGAGTGGTTTACAGTGTCAGCCTATTGCCCCCAACAATCTGGATCCTCATTTTACCAACCTTGGAAGGATGGAAGACTGAGTCAACCTTGAGCCTGGTGAGAATTGAACTGGCAAACTGCTGGCAGCCGGCAATCAGCAGAAGTAGATCAGAGATTGTCTGGGTATTTTGGTATAATTCACATTATTAGAGGGCAGATTGTCTCATTTAATAGCAATACACACACCATATTCATTTTTGCTCTCATGTCAAAAGCACTGAGGTGCTTCTGGGTTGAAAGGATTAGCCGGTGGCATCATCGTAGTCTGGGGGATGTCCAGTAGGGGGCTCCTTTCATATCCCTGGCAGGAGCTGAAGCGAAGGACAGGAGCTCAACCCCACTCAAGAGCAGCATTCGGTCTTAAACGTGGGCTTGCTAACCTCCAACCCAGCATCCTAGTCACGCGAGCCACCATGTTCTTTATATACTCATAAATGCCTACATACTACTAGCCCAGTAAGTATATTTTATTCCTCTTTTAGTGGTACATGGATCTTTTGATAAACAACAGAAGCCATGTCATTTGAGAAAATATCTTCTATATAGCATTTCTGCAGACCATATTTGCTCATCTGGATATACAGAGATTCTTTAAATAGACCGTCTATTTGTGACAAACTATATTTTGATTCTTGACTTGTTAGACACAGAGGGGTTGGCACACAATGTAATTTTATAGATATTGTGGCAAGAAGTTGGTGAAATATTGCATGACAAATGCTTCTCATTTATATTCATAAGAGACCAACTGTGTGGCATGCATAAGACTTTTAGCTTTGTTAGAGACAGACGGGTGAGATAATTTTCTTGATGTAGCTGAAAGCAAATGCTACAGGAAGTAATTAGGATGGTCAAGAAGTAAATTTTCTTGTTTTCACCTGCACTTTAGGCCAGGAAATGTTATAAGTACTAAGATGTAATGCGGGGAAAGTCATACAAAGGATTCCATATAAAAACAAATTGACTTTGATGCAAAACCTCCAGGATGGTAACAAAATAACCTGCTAGATAATAGTTAGGATATGTCATTTCTGGCAATACTGCAGTATCTCTGCTTCCATGTTCAATGTTTCACTCCCCTGTTTTCTAGAAGAAAACTGTTGTGTCTAAACTTTTGGCATGAGAGCCTCAAGCATCTCTCATGATGGAGAAATGTAACAGTTAAATACTGTAGGTATGACCAACCAACATCAGAAGTCTTGGTCCAACTACAATTCAATCATTTTGGTTGTTATAAAATCTGTGTCATAACTTCTGCGGGATAGGCAGTTGGGGAATATGTGATAGAGCTAGATATAGTAGATAACCAGGGGTGGGCTTCAAAATTTTTAGCAAGGGGTTCTCTGCCCGGTTGCTGGGTGGGCATGGCCATGGTGGGTGTGGCCTAGTTGGCTTCTTGAATAAGGTGACCAGACGTCCCGCTTTTGGCGTGACAGTCCCGCTTTTTAATAATTTGTCCCGCGTCCTGCGGCATTTCAAAAAAGTCCCGGTTTTTTTTCGGCCAGGCCAGTCGTTCGGCATGGAGCCGATGGAACTGGCAGCGGGTGCGGCACGGGACTTCTCCCGCCTGCCTCCCCCGCCCGGCTGGACGCCGCCATTCGGGTTATTTTGCCCTCTGTGCATGCGCAGAGGACAAAATAACCCAAATGGCAGCGTCCAGCCGGGCGGGGGAAGCGGGTGGGAGAAGCCCCGCGCCGCAACCGCCGCCAGTTCCATCAGCTCTACGCCGAACAACTGGCCTGGCCGAACCAGCAGGATTTCACCCCTGGCTCTGCGGCGACAAACAGGTAAGCCTGTGCCAGTAGGAACCCACCCACTGCGATGAAGTGGGGTGTTTGGGGGGGGTGCACAAACCTGCAGGATAAGAGAGATGGACCCCTCCCGTCTTGCTCCCCTAGAAACCCCCCTCCGTCAATGGTGTCCCGCTTTCCAAAAAAAAATCTGGTCACCTTATTCTTGCACCATGGTAGGGGGGGCGTTTTTGCCCTCCCTGGGCTCCAGAGGCATTTCTCGAGCCTCCGGGAGGGCGAAAACAGACTCCCCAGGTTCCGGAGGCCCTCTGGAGGTCAGAATTGAGCCCATTTCCGGCCTTCCCGAACTTCCAGTAGGCCTGATTTTGCTCTCCTCGAGCCTCCATGCGCGCCCTGCACTTACCTGCATCCAAAACGGGCTGTGTGGAGACTCCTGGGAGAGGAGGGGTGGGGTGGGCGGGGCCAGGCAGGAGTGGGATTTGGGGGTTCTCCCGAACCCCTGCGAACCCCCAGCAGCCCACCCCTGTAGATAACATCATCACCCCAGCGAGTTTGAAACTGCTATCATGTCTCACAGTGATGAATTTCAGACAAGTTAAGGTGCCAGGTATGGAAATGTGACCTTTGAGTGCCTACTCTCCTCTACTGTCAATCACTTTTCTTAAGTAATATTAAAGAAGAAGGGTAGGCACCTCTTTTTTTGCCACATTTTCTCAGAGCTGATTTGTTAATCTGCATGCTGGCAGTGGACATGTCTAAAGCTAAGTAAGTGAGTCCATAGCCAAAAGTAGGTGGACTCTCTCCCTTCTTTCTACCATCACAGTGCCCCCCTCTCTTTCCATCCCCTTTTACTGCCTTTTATGCTGCTTATTTTTTCTTTTTCTACCATCCTGTTCATTTTGTCTCTTTCTCTCTGATCCTATCTAAAATGCTTCTGAAGAGGAACAAAACACCTTGATCTTACTGAAACTCTAAAGCAGAGGTGTTCAATCTTGGTAACTTTAAGACTTGTGAACTTCAACTCCCAGAATTCCTCAGCCAGCATGGGAATTCTGGGAGTTGAAGTCCACGGGTTATAAAGATGCCATGATTGGACACCCTTGTGCTAGACAATTATTTGCAGGGCTTCTGAAATTAAGACAGTAGCTTTTGAGATTAAGCTGAGCGTCACGTGAAAAATCCAGGGCTACATATAGACTAGACTAGACTAGACTAGACTAGACTAGACTAGACTAGAATAGAATAGAATAGAATAGAATAGAATAGAATAGAATAGAATAGAATAGAATAGAATAGAATAGAATAGAATAGAATAGAATAGAATTCTTTATTGGCCAAGTGTAATTGGACACACAAGGAATTTGTCTTTGGTGCATATGCTCTCAGTGTACATAAAAGAAAAGATACATTTGTCAAGAATGGTTGTCATAGGGTTCAAGTAAGCAATCAGGAAACAATCAATATTAATATAAATCGTAAGGATACAAGCAACAAGTTACAGTCATACAGTCATAAGTGGGAGGAGATGGGTGATAGGAACGATGATAAAAACTAATAGTAATAGTAATGCAGCCTATTGTGTGTTGCAGCATTTCTGTGGTAATGTTCTCATGTAATATAATCATTTCTTCATGCCCCTCCCCCAAAATACCCTTATTTCCAATTTTCATTCTACCAAATGCATCACGAATACTGTGAAAGAAATATTCTGGCATCTATTCCCTCTCAAGAACAAAAAAAATCCTAAACTTCATGTTCCAACCAAATCCCAGCTCAAAGAATTAGCATGGCTTGATGAATTAAAAAAACCCCACAAATGTTACGTACAATATTATTTTTCCTACTCCCTCCAATAAGCCGTATGCAAATGATTTCTCTCTGGTTTTTTTTTTTTTTTTTTTTTTTGTCATCTGGATAAGACGTATTCAAATATGTATTCACTGTCTGCTTGATAACTGAGTGAGTGATTAGTGGATATTGGTTTTTATTATAGCGTCTTCTCCAGATACCGGCTTTCAGTTAAATAAAGTCCCAAGGATGTGGACCTGGAAATGCAATTAGAACTAGAGTGAGATCCAGAAGGTCTTTATTGCTAGGCAACCTGAATGTGCCTGAGCCCTTGACAGCTGAGGACTCGGCAGTCTATGGAGCATTTCTCTTACCTTCAGTTCAGCAACTTCATTGTCACGTAGTGAATATTGTCAGTTGTATGTCTATGCAGGGTGATGCACCCCCATCTAATATTATGGTATATTCCAACACAGGCAGAACACATGATATGATCTTGTACACATGTCCACATTCCTGATCCACCAATAATTTCTCTTCTGCCTCAGCTGTCGACCTGAACGGTCGTGTTTTCTTAGCAAAGATGTAATTATTCAGGATTTATTGTTTTTGTACCGAAATAAATATTTCTATTAGACTTTTAATCTCGGCTTTATTTCTAACTGTCTGAATTCCAAGTAAAGATCCAAATCGCCTCTATGAGATTTATTCTCATCTCTCAACATTCATTTCCTTCGATAAATTGCTATCCATCCCAAGCCCCATGTGCCGTCTTCTTACTTCCAATTGATCCAAAGACATCTCTGTAGCAGCCACATTCATCTCTATCCTCTTCTAAAGCAACCCTGATTGAAGATGCAAAAGATTGGACGTGGGGCCTTTTCCTTAGATTTGGTAGGCCTCATCCGAAGTTCTCCACCGGCATGCCAGGAGAAATCCTCCATCCTTGTAAGGATATTTGCAAAGGATTAATCTAGTTGACCCAAGTGTTGGGAAAGGTGAGACTGTTTGACTCTGTCTTACCCTGGCACTCTGCTTAGTAAGCACTGAGAAGAATATATTTTGCAATTCTGCTGAGAATGAATTTGTGAGTTTTGCTTCCACCGGATTCAAGACAAGCAAAACACTAGCCATAAGGAGATATGGCAAGCATTCATCTGCACTCGAGTGGAGACTGTGAAAGGTCTAGATCACTAGTTCCCAACCTTTTTTTGGCCATGCCCCACCTAAGCATCTCTAAAATCCTCATGTTCGCCTCCCCCTGTGACATATAATTCTTACTATTCAAAAAGTGAACTCCTACTCACGTGGAGGAAGCTTAAAACATATGAAGAATGGTTGCAGGAACTGGGTATGTCTAGTTTAATGAAAAGAAGGATCAGGGGAGACATGATAGCAGTCTTCCAATATCTCAGGGGTTGCCACAAAGAAGAGGGAGTCAAACTATTCTCCAAAGCACCTGAGGGTGGAACAAGAAGCAATGGGTGGAAACTAAACAAGGAGAGAAGTAACTTAGAACTAAGGAGAAATTTCCTGACAGTTAGAACAATTAATCCGTGGAACAGCTTGCCTCCAGAAGTTGTGAATGCTCCAACACTGGAAGTTTTTAAGAAGATGTTGGATAACCATTTGTGAAGTGGTGTAGGGTTTCCTGCCTAGGCAGGGGGTTGGACTAGAAGACCTCCAAGGTCCCTTCCAACTCTGTTGTTGTTGTTGTTGTTGTTGTTGTTGTTGTTGTTGTTGTTGTTATTATTATTATTATTATTATTATTATTATTATTATACAATTGTATCACAGCGGCCAGTTGTTTCGCCGGATTTGGCATTGATTACTAGTCGAGCCCCACCCAGGGGCCTAGGAAGTCGTAATGTATTTTCGAAGTATATGTGCGGAACCGAGCAGTGCGGCTTTCTGCATTTGACTGATGGTGATTTTGTCAATTTTGAGCTGTTTTAAATGTAATTCCAGTGCTTTTGGGATAGCACCCAGTGTTCCAATCACTACTGGAATTACCACTGCTGGTTTGTGCCATAATCGTTGGATTTCAATTTTTAAGTCCTGGTATTTTGCAATTTTTTCGTGTTCCTTTTCATCGACCTTGCTATCTCCTGGTATTGCAATGTCAATTATAGTCACCTTGTTGTTCTCGACCAACGTGATGTCTGGTGTATTATGCGCCAGTACCTTGTCTGTTTGTATACGAAAATCCCACAAGATCTTGACCATCTGATTTTCAGTGACTTTTTCAGGCTTGTGTTCCCACCAGTTTGTAGCAGTATGGATGTTATAATTTTTGCATAAATTCCAGTGGATCATTTGTGCAACAGAGTTGTGTCGTAATTTGTAATCAGTCTGTGCGATTTTCTTGCAGCAGCTGAGCACATGGGCTACAGTTTCATCAGCTTCCTTGCATAATCTGCATTTAGCATCATTTGAAGATTTATCAATTTTGGCCTTTATGGCATTTGTACGAATTGCCTGTTCTTGTGCGGCCAGGATCAATGATTCTGTTTCTTTCTTTAAAGTACCAGATGTTAACCATAACCAAGTTTTTTCACTGTCCACTTTGTCTTTTATTTTTTCCAGAAATTGGCCATGTAATGCTTTATTTTGCCAACTCTCCATTCTTGATTTTATCACATTTTTTCTGTATTCTTGTTTCGTCTGTTGGACCTTCAGTAGATTTTTGTT
This sequence comes from Diadophis punctatus similis, assembly GCA_023053685.1. NCBI lineage: Eukaryota > Metazoa > Chordata > Lepidosauria > Squamata > Dipsadidae > Diadophis > Diadophis punctatus. Next base: position 4,470,404 of record JALIGW010000020.1, on the reverse strand, counting down.
CTTTACTTCAATTAATAGATGTTCTTGACTTTCTTTTAAATAATCCGCCAATGCATGCTTTTCTTCTTCAACTGTTTGCTTTACTTGTAGTAGTCCTCTGCCACCTGATTTTCTGGGCAGGTAAAGTCTATCAGTGTCACTACGTGGATGTAAACTGTAGTGCATTGTCATTAGTTTTCTGGTGTTTCGGTCCAAAATGTCCAAATCAGCTTGTGTCCAGTTAATTATACCAGCCGTGTATCTTATGACTGGTATTGCCCAGGTATTCATGGCCTTGATGGTGTTTCCACCATTTAATTTAGATTTCAAAATTTTCCTAACTCTGTTGGTGTACTCTCTTCTAATGATAGTTTTCACTTCTCCATGTCTGATGTTATCCAACTGCAGAATGCCCAGATATTTATAGGCTTCATTTTGATTGCATTTAATTAATTGGCCATTGGGCATTTCAATTCCGTTTTAATAATAATAATAATAATAATAATAATAATAATAATTATTATTATTATTATTATTATTATTATTATTATTATTATTATTATTATTATTATTATTATTATTATTATTATTATTATTATTATTATTATTATAAAAAGCCATTAACTTGGTTCCAATTGACCCCATTAAAAATCAAATTGCCCCACTGTGGGGTGTGGGCCCCACGTTGGAAACCACTGGTCTAGATGGATGAAGGGATGTCACTTAATTTGTAAATAAGCAAAGGCTTGGCAAGGAAGGTTTTGGTCTTATTGAAAGACTTTGCAGTCAGAACTATTGGTAATAAGCTCTTGGTAATCAATCAATTAATCAATCAATCAATCAATCAATCAATCAATCAATCAATCAATACCTTTCTGCTATTTTCTGAAATGACCATCTAAGCCCTGAGTCACTTTGTACAAAAAAGGAAAAATGTTCAGATATTGCAGAAGATGACCAGGCTGAGCGTGAAGGAGGTGTCAAACACGTCATCAGTCATGAGTCCTTTCATGCCCACAAGAGATCTGAAGTTCATTGACACTTGACTACTGCCAATTTCCTGTAATCTGTAGTTCAGATTCTTGTAGAGTGCTTAAGTTTGCAATTTATCTTTATACCCATTTGAATGGCCTGGCTCTCCTGATTTCCCTGGCTTGACAGATATATAGAGCAGATTCTCCCCTCTCCCCCTTTTCCTCTTCTGAGTAATGCTAGTGATTTGGAGCAGGGGTCTCCAACCTTGGCAACTTTAAGCCTGGCGGACTTCAACTCCCAGAATTCCCCAGCTAGCAAAGAATTCTGGAAGTTGGAGTCCGCCAGGCTTGAAGTTGCCAAGGTTGGAGACCCCTGATTTGGAATATCCATGCAGCTGTTTGTAGCAGCATCTCTGGAATGCTCCATGTAGCTTTTTTTTTTCACCACCCAGCAATCATCTTGCATGCAATATTCTGAAATTTTCCTCTGTAAATGTAATAAAAACAGACCATGTACAATGAAGGCTTATAGCTTGTCAACACACCCATCTGGGTGGGGACAAAATTTGCCTCCAGTAGGTGACAGTGCTTTCAGCCCATAGCTACAGGCATACGAGTCGATTGCTAGTCGTTTCCCTGATGTATAATATGCGTTCTGGAAGATGCCTGTGCATATATCTCCAATTCTATAGGGTAAAATTTAACGTTATCTTTAGGCGCCCCTCCTTCTAAAACGAAGATATTATTTCAAACCTTCAGCCCACCAGCACAGCTACTGGTTTCAAATGTCATTAAGTTTCATTATAAACAAATAAACATTGCAGTGACATTTATAAGTTGCCATGCAGCACAGCAACACAGATATGAAGCAGATAAACTGCATTTGATCCAAATAATTACTGCAGGCAATATTGGGATGGTCGAAGCTGGCAGCTGGGTGCTGAGTAATTTATGGGGTTGCATAAAGCAGAGAGCTGCAAGCAGCTCTCTAAAATTATTATGATTACAGGTAGTCCTCGACTTAAGGCCACAATTGGGATTAAAATTTCCATTGCTAAGCAAGGTGGTTGTTAAGTGAATTACACCCAATTTTATGACCGTTTTTTTGCCATGGCTGTTAGATCATTAGGTCTCCTGTGAAGAACACTTTGTCTAGCAAGTGGTTTACAGTGGTTTTGATCAGCTTACTGATGCCGGTGCACTGTGCGCGCATCTCCACGTTTTGGGCACGCACGCACTGGCTACGCGCGAGTGTGCCCTCACGTGATTTTGCTTCTGCGCATGCGCGGAAGCAAAATCGCGCTGAAATCTTGCGAGGGGGCGCGCACGAGAGAGAGATTTTGGTGCAATTTTGCTTCTGCACATGCGCGGAAGCAAAATTGCGCCAAAATCTCGCGAGGGGACGCGTGCGCGAGACAGATTTCAGCGCGATTTTGCTTCCGCGCATGCACGGAAGCAAAATCGCCCAAAAATTCTCAGAAAAAGATGGCGACACATGCGCGATGCACCGGCGGAGACGGCTCCGGAGCGGTCGCACGCAAATTGCGCAATTGTCCACTCCCTACCAGAGCTACGCACCGGACAGCTCCGGTAGGAACCCACCACTGGTTTTGCTCATTTGCAGCATCTCCAGGATTGTCCCAAGGGACATTAGCAATCTTAAGATCTTCCTTAAGTGTTTGGCGCCAAGTTTTCCAACAGCAGCCTTTGTTTCCTCTTTTCTCCATGTAGTGCAATTTTTGGATGCCTGTCTATAGGCACACGTGAGATATGGCCAACAGGCTGCATTTGACGTTCCTTCAGCAAATCATAGCAGTTGTTAAAGGAATCATACAGTCATTACGCAAATCCAGTTGCCCCTATTTACTCTACTTGTCGAAAGCAGGCTGGGAAGGTTGCAAATAGCAATAGCAATAGCACTTAGACTTATATACCGCTTCACAGTGCTTTACAGCCCTCTCTGAGCGGTTTACAGAATCAGCATATTGCCCCCAACAATCCGGCTCCTCGTTTTACTGACCTCAGAAAGATGGAAGGCTGAGTCAACCATGAGCCGGTGAGAATTGAACGGCTGCAGCCAGCAGTCAGCAGAAGTAGCCTGCAGTACTACACTCTAACCACTGCACCACCACGGCTCATAAATGACAATCATAGGACTCTGCAATGCTGCAACTGTGGTGCTGTGGTCAGACTGCAGTATTGCAGGCTGATTCTGCCCACAGCCCGGAGTACAATCCTGACCACCTTAAGACTGACTCAACCCTTCCGAGGTTGGTAAAATGAAGACCCAGGTTGTTGGGGGCGATATGCTGACCACTTACAGAGATCTGGAAAGCACTATGAAGTGGGTATAAAAGTCTTAGTGCTAGTGCTGTATATTCATGCCGGTTGCCAAGCGCCCAAATTTTAATCACACAGTAGTGGGAATGATGCAGCACTCATAAATGCGAAGTTTTTTTCAGTGTTATTGTAACTTCAAATGGTTGTTGGGGAACTAGTCGAAATTTCCTGACAATTAGAACAATTAATCAGTGGAACGGTTTGCCTTCAGAAGTTGTGAATGCTCCAACACTGGAAGTTTTTAAGAAGATGTTGGATAACCATTTGTCTGAAGTGGTGTAGGGTTTCCTGCCTAAGCAGGGGGTTGGACTAGAAGACCTCCAAGGTCCCTTCCAACTCTGTTGTTGTTGTTGTTGTTGTCAAGGACTAACTGTATTGTGTCCCCTTCTTTTTGTCTAAAAAAAGGAAAAAGCTTTAAAAGATTAAAAGCAGAACCTTGTTCTATTTGCAGCCACAGCAGAAAGCGTTGCTGGCAAACATAAGAGTCAAAATGGAAATCTTAGCCCAGGGCTTCTCTCTCTTCCTATGAAAATCAATTTGATTTTCTCCCACCCACCCACCCAGATCTCATGTAGTTTAAATGGAGAAATAAACCAGAGAGTAACCTTATTGGTGGAGATTACATCTGCAGGAGTCAGAAATATAGGAAGGCAGACATATGGGTGAGAAATGTTAAAGAAATCCACTACTGCTTCACAGAAATACCCTGACTTTTTTGTGAGTCGGAGAACAGCAGAAAAACCAGCCTACTGTTCTCTGTCCTTCTTTGCTTGAATTAATGTTTTAAAAACCGTAATTGAGAAAGGTGCACACAAAATCATATTTGGGGAAAATGCCATACTAAATAAATACTAGATAGATTTGGAGCACCTTTAGGATAAATAGGTAGAAAAGTGTAACTCAAGGGTGGAGAGACATAAGAAAAACCTGTGTGTATTCAGGACATACACTTGGCACAATTTTAGGAGCCGCTTTTAAAAAAAAAAGAAAATGGACAGAACATAATAGCGTTGAAAAGCCTACATCACTAGCATTTGTGTCCCTAATCTGGAGTCTTAATTTTTGTGCTGTGGATCCCTTTGAGAGTTTAGTGAAAGCTATGGAGTCTAGAGGCCATAAATTACTTTACTCCTTACATTCATTATTGCATGAAAAACCAAATTTCTGTTAGAGGTTAATGAAAATAAAGTTGTAATTTGTTTTCCCTTCCTAATTCACAGACTCCCTGAAGTCTGTCTGTGGACTCCAAGGTTAAGAGCCTCTGTTCTGATTAAATAGCGGTGCTTTTTATTCCACACAGGTATAGATGCAGTTTCTCACTAAAGCCCATTGAACAAGGTTTGCAAAAAGGTTCTGAGCTTCCGCTTTGCATACAGTTCAGGGAATCCCTCCTCCACGCAAAATCCCAATCTAACAGAAGGCCAACCTTGTTCCATTGTTAAGAAAACAATGCAGACATATCCATGCAGTCACAAGAGTTGAGCTCAATTGATGGGAGATTTTTCTTTTTTGAATAAATGAAAAAAAAAAAGGTCTGAGGAAATTCTAAAATTGCGGGAGAGAGATGAATAGATTGACTATTCATCTATTAAATTAAATTATGTTAAACTCTGTTCTTTGTAGGACATATAAATGGATCCTGGGAATGCAGTTCACAATGGCACCATTTTGGTTTCACCCAATAAGAAAGATATCGGCCTTTCCTAAATTGCTCCTTTCAGATGCTAAGATCGTTGGAAGTACAGTCCAACATGTCTAGAAACTGCCAAACTGGGGAAAGTTGTCCTAGACTCTTTGCAGTCTAAAAGGCGACATGATTGTTTAGAGCAGTGTTTCCCAACCTTGGCAACTTGAAGATATCTGGACTTCAACTCCCAGAATTCCCCAGCCAGCGAATGCTGGCTGGGGAATTCTGGGAGTTGAAGTCCAGATATCTTCAAGTTGCCAAGATTGGAAAACACTGGTTTAGAGTTTAGAGAATTTAGAGTTAAGAGAATCATCTTGAAAAACAGGATGGTTAAGATATAAGAGAGAGGGGGGGAGGGAAGGAGAAGAGAGAGAAGAGAGAAAGAGGAGAGAGGGAGAGAGAGAAATAATAGAGATGATAGAGATTGATACAGATATAGAGAGAGATGATAGAACTAGAGATAGAGATGGTCATGGTATAGATATAGTTATAGATTATAGAGATAGAGATAATAGAGATAGAGATATAGAGAGAGATAAGAGATGAGGGAGAGGGAGAGGGAGAGGGAGGGGAGGGAGGGAGGGAGAGAGAAGAGAGAGAGAGAAATAATAGAGAGAGAGATGATAGAGATAGATACAGATATAGAGAGAGATGATAGAACTAGAGATAGAGATGGTATAGATGTAGTTATAGATTATAGAGATAGAGATGATAGAGATAGAGATATATAGAGATGAGAGAGAGGGAGGGGAGGGAGGGAGAGAGAGAGAAGAGAGAGAGAGAAATAATAGAGAGAGAGATGATAAGAGATAGATACAGATACAGATACAGATATAGAGAGAGATGATAGAACTAGAGATAGAGATGGTATAGATATAGTTATATATTATATAGATACTAGAGATAGAGATGGTACAGATATAGTTATACATTATAGAGATAGAGATAAAGAGATTATAGAGATAAAGAGAGAGAGGTGGAGAGAGATAAGAGATGAGAGAGAGGGAGAGGGGGAGAGGGAGGGAGAGGGAGGGAGATTCACCACATAAAATAAGGAAAAAGCTTTGAGCAAGGCATCTTTGCTTTGTAATTCTAATTATGTCTAAGCCAGTGTTGTGTATGTGTGTGTGTGTGTAAATGTATGTGTATGTGTATAGTATGTATGTATATGTGAATCTCTCTCTCTCTCTCTCTGTCTCTCTCTGTGTGTGTGTGTAGATGCACACAGAGAGAGAGAGAGAGAGAGAGAGAGAGAGGGAGGGGGGAGGGAGGGAGGGAGGGAGGGAGAGAGAGAGAGAGAGAGAGAGAGAGAGAGAGAGAGAGAGAGAGAGAGAGAGAGAGAGAGAGAGAGAGAGAGAGAGAGAGAGAGAATCTCAAATGCAGTTTTTGAGTCTTATTAGCAGGAAATGGGCAGGTTTCCATCAAAAGATAAGAGAATTAACTGGTCCCAGAGAAAACACAAGGTTAGGGGGGGGGGGGGGGGAGTAATAAATGTAGGCATCCTCACCATGATTTTTGTTCAAGAGGATAAAAGCTGTGCCTGATAGAACAATTCCCCTCTTGATTCCCTCAGCAGCGGCTGATGGTCCTTCAGCATTAGCCATTTGAGCAGCTACAGGAAGGCAGGCAAGAAGACCAGGAAGACGAAGTGCAGAAGATATTAGCTTTGGAGAAATGTTCTATTCCCAGAATATAGTGTTTGAAGAACTTTCATTACATAAAGGGCTCAAAACTGGGCTCATTTATTTCAGATGGCGCGTCTCAAGTACAACAATTGTTCTGTGGCTGAGAGACGAATTTCCATAGCCGTTGGAGAAGAGGGAACAATGGGGCCCTCGCGGAGTCCCATTTTAACAAATAGCTAAGAGATTAATTTATTATTTAAGCCTCAGTTCTCTGCAGTTCTGATCGCCCTGTGAAAACGGTGTTACGAAGTGGCAGACGGCACAATTGGAGCAAAATTGCCGTTTGATGACATTTAATTTCAAAATTGTTATAACAATAGCATTAACACAGATGTATAAATTGGGCAGGATAATAGAGGGACACAAGGGACGTGGCAGTGGCCCTATAATTACACCCACCCGCTTGGATGACCTCCTACACGATGGAAAGATGGACCACAGAAAGATCTCAGACCAGACTGAGAAAATGAAAGGCTAAACAAAATATAAGTACAGGTAATCCTCAACTTACAACAAGTTGTTTAGTGACCATACAACAGCACTGAAAAAAGTGACTTATGGCCATTGTCCACATTTATGACCATTGCAGCATCCTGAGGACCATGTGATCAAACTTCAAATTCTTGTCAAATGATTCATATTTATGACGGTTGCAGTGTCCGGGAGTCATGTGATCCCCTTTTGCGACCTTCTGACAAGCAAAGTCAATGGGGAAGCCAGATTCACTTAACAACCGTGTTACTAACTTAACAACGGCAGTGATTCGCTTTAACAACTGTGGCAAGGAAACTCGTAAAATGGGGCAAAACTCATGTCTCACTTAACAACAGAAATGTTGGGCTCAATTGTGGTCATAAGTCGAGGACTATCTGTATCTGTTGAAATTGTCCCTTTGGATATCAGACCTATCTGAATGAATACGATGATAGAGAGTGAAATGGTAGGAATTGTAGATATAGCCTCTGAGTGTATTCTTTGACTTGACCCTTGGGAAATTGGTCCATCTTAATGGAAGGTATTTTTCAGCCTAGATATGTCAAGGAATCGATTTTAAGGATACAAAAACCTAAGTAATTTTAAGCAAATCTACCCTTCTTCCTCTCTTGAAAAGGAGATGATAAGCCACATTTTAACATGCTTCTTAAAGACCGGATATTGCAACTCACAATATGCATTTTTAATGTTTTTAACATTTTTTTTTTAATTTCCTTAAGCCTGACTGAGAAATATGAAAGCTAAAAGATAATGGACATTCTAATCCACACATTAGTCATTCTCCCCATGAATCCACCTACAACATTCCGTCAAATATTTGCTGGCACAGTGGTTAGAATGCATTTTTTCAGGCTAACTCTGCTCACTGCCAGGAGTTCAATCCTCACCGGCTCAAGGTTGGCTGAGCCTTCCATCTTTCTGAGGTCGGTAAAATGAGGACCCAGATTGTTGGGGGGGGGGCAATAGGCTGACTCTGTAAACTGCTTAGAGAGTTCCGTAAAGCACTATAAAGTGGTATATACTATAAGTCTTAAGTTTTATTGCTTTTTACTGCACCAGTAATGAGGGCAAGCTTTATATAGCAATAGCACTTAGACTTATATACCACTTCATAGTGCTTTACAGCCCTCTCTAAGCGGTTTACAGAGTCAGCATATTGCCCCCAACAATCTGGGTCCTCATTTTACAGACCTCGGAAGGATGGAAGGCTGTGTCAACCTTGAGCCTGGTGAGATTTGAACAGCTGAACTGCTGAACTAGCAGTCAGCTGAAGTAGCCTGCAGTGCAGCACTCTAACCACTGTGCCACAGCATCTTGATGCTATGAAGATCGTATAAATTACCCTCGAGGAAATTACCATTATGGCAAATAAACACCATGTTTATCATAAGTTGGGTAAGGCAGCTGGGGCAGGGGTCATTGTAAGAGTTGTAGCTGCCAACTCTTGGAGACACACCCATACACATATATTGTGCTACAAAATTATAATTCAGAGACACCTTTTAGAAGGACTCTAGAGCAGTGTTGGCGAACCTTTTCGGCACCGAGTGCCAAAACAGGAGCACGCATGTGGGGGGGGGGAGACACCAGAAACCAGAAGAGCAGCTGCCCGGCGCGCACGCGGGAGAGTGCCGGAAATCGGAAGAGCAGTTGAGCAGCTGAGCTTCTGGTTTCCGGCACGTGCATGCATGCCAGTCACCTGGTCTTCCGCTTCCTGGCACACATGCATGCACTAAGACCAGCTGTCCAGCGCGCATGCACGCCAGGGAGCTGCTTTTCCGGTTTCCACTGCTCCCGCTCATGCGTAGACCAGCTGGCCGGCGCACGAAGACCAGCTGGCCGGAAGAGCAATGGGTGAAGGCTGGTGTGCCCGGAGAGATGGCTCTGCGTGCCATTTCCAGCACGTGTGCCATAGGTTCGCCATCACTGCTCTAGAGGATAAGCTTTGGGTAAATATAGGCATTTATAGAGCCTTGGGTTACATGTGTCTGTTTTAAAGAAATGTCTTTCTGTTGGAATACAGTTTTCTTGTGTTTTTATGCAACATTTACAGTAGTATTCATCCAGTAGATGGCAGCATTTACAAGTTTGGATCTATGTTATATACTTTATGTCCTTTTGTTCTAAGTAAAGTTTCCTGTTACAGTTAAACAGTAAAGCACATGGTGACTGTACACTTTGTTTGATCCGAAATGCTATATATAAACAGAATTTCTAACACTTTCCCACAAAGCTTATCCACTGTTTCCTCATAGTGGCAATATAGAGGCAGAGACGCCATAGGGGAAAAAATTGTAGCAAGAAGTGATGTATAATCACTGTAATTTTAAATGTTCCTCGGCTGATAAGTAATAACTGAGTGGAAGATAGCATTTCAACCCATTCTGAATAGCTGATCAAACAACTCACAGCTACTTTGACAGTGGAGCTGGGATTTATGGAGCTATCAAAGCTGAGGAAGACGTGTAGTTCAGAAATCTTGCCAGTGAGACTAATCAACAGATTTCTGAAAAGTCTAATATCATATTCAAAGAGGGAGTAATTGTCTCTTACATTTGAAGATGTTTAATGGACACAGAACGTCAATGTTTCTTTCTGGGCCACAAGTTCAAAACCAGTTGCTGTTTGACGTGGGCTGATTTCATCCAAAACTTTTCAGATCTGAAAAATTAGGTTATTATGTGTAATTTAAACAATTTAAACGCAGCTCTGATCAAAAGTGGCAGAACTGGGTCCCTTTTTCCTTCTCTTGAGCTTTGGAAAACAGTGGTAATACCATTAAACGGCTACCATAATTTCTTATCTGTCAGATGCTGCTTTAATCATTTCTTTATTTGCTCGTCCTCACTAACGAACATATGTTTTATTATATCTTAACGGAAGACAAACCATACTTTTCTTGAGCTCTGGCCAAGATAAATATATTCCTGCCAAGAATGCTTATATACCTCACTCTGTATGCACAATGGATGAGAAAGCATGAGTCAGCACTTGGCACATGGATGTAAAACTCTATTGTTGAGCTTCCATAGCCTTCTCTACAGATTATCCAAAAACTGCAAACCGAAGAGAGGGAAGCAGCTGGCAGGAAATGAGAATATTAATGCTGAAACAAAGAGTTTTTCCTCCCATCCCAAAGCGTAGCAATTTGCAAGTAACATTTGCATATCCAGACCTTCTGATGGATCCCTGCATTTGAGGTTTGATATCCTCAACATTTCCTTAATTAATTTTGTCTTGCAAAACAAGATCCTTTTCCTAATGAATAAAGAAGTCTTTTTATGTCAGTTAATCAGTTTTCTTCCTCCCCTTCTCTGCTTTTCATCTTTTGGGCCTTTTAGTGTGTTAATGTAAAATTACAATATTCTAGGGGTTTGGGAAATATCCCTCAAAACAGAGATGGGCAAATAGTTTATTTCTGTTTCCTTTCGCTTTCACTGCTGTTTCCATCTCATTTCCATCTCTATCTGCATTTTTAAAATGCTTTAAAAACCCCATTCAAAAAACGTGGTTTCTATATTTAGATTTAGATTTATTATTAGAGTTGGAAGGGACCTTGTAGGTCATCTAGTCCAACCCTCTGCCCAAGCAGGAGTCCCTACACCATTTGAGACAGATGGCAGTATATAGTATTATGGGTTTATTTGTGGCTATTTGTGTAAGCAGAAGCTCTGGGACAATTAGTGAGTGATCCAGGACAGAGAGGTAAGTAATCCCTTCATATTGGAATACTCCAAGATAGCATCCTTCCTGAGATCAAAGATCCTTGGTCTGGACCAAGACTCTCTATCACCTGAAACAGCATCAAATAATATTTCTTCCCTCAGCCAAGATATATTAAACATAAGTATGACCAAGTTACTTAGGCCTTGAGCCATATATACCTCAGGACTTCTTCCCGAAATTGGCAACAGAAGAATTAGGTAACTGATCCATGGTTGCCCTTTCATTCCGCCCCCTCCCCAACCATCTAAGCAGGGGTGAAATTCAACATTTTTCAATATCGGTTCAGTGGGCGTGGCTTGGTGGGCATGGCAGGGGAAAGATACTGCAAAATCCCCATTCTCTCCTGGGGGAAGGATATTGCAAAATCCCCATTCTCTACCCACTCCTGGGGGAAGGATATTGCAAAATCCCCATTCCCTACCCACTCCTGGGGGAAGGATATTGCAAAATCCCCATTCCCTACTCACTCCTGGGGTAAGGATATTGCAAAATCCCCATTCCCTACCCACTCCTGGGGGAAGGATATTGCAAAATCCCCATTCCCTACCCACTCCTGGAGGAAGGATATTGCAAAATCCCCATTCTCTACCCACTCCTGGGGGAAGGATATTGCAAAATCCCCATTCCCTACCCACTCCTGGGGGAAGGATATTGCAAAATCCCCATTCCCTACCCACTCCTGGAGGAAGGATATTGCAAAATCCCCATTCTCTACCCACTCCTGGGGGAAGGATATTGCAAAATCTCCATTCCCACCCCATTCTGAGGGCCAGCCAGAGGTGGTATTTGCCGGTTCTCTGAACTACTCAAAATTTCCGCTACCGGTTCTCCAGAACCTGTCAGAACCTGCTGAATTTCACCCCTGCATCTAAGGAGTGAGTCCTATGGGATTGGGTGGCCTATAAGAGCGTAGAAATAAATAATAAATAAATAAGGGGAAATAAAAAGGCCATCCATTCAAACCCCATGGAAGGATATGTATAAACAAGAAACTTTGGAGATAAGTGAGAGATAGTCTTAGATAATCTTAGATAGAACATTTGTGGCACTTGTTAGGAAAACATTAACTTAGCCCTGGAAAAACAGGAAAGTTTAGGGAGAAACTCAAGGTAGCTCTTTCTTGACTCTCTTTGGTATGATAGAGGAAAGGAAAAAGACTAGATTTCAAGATTTCCCGAAATCTTTGTTTTCTTCTTTCTCCATGAACCAGTTACAAAGAGTCTGGAATATTTTCAATGTGTTCCTATACTAGGGATTCTCCATAGTGGGTGGAGCTAGCCGCCAAGATTGGGTATTGGCACAGCCTTCTAGCCAATCAGGACTGAGTCTGGAAAAAGTATAAATAGTGGCTCTAGGGCAGTGATGGCGAACCTATGGCACGTGTGCCAAAGGTGGCACGCGGAGCCATATCTACCGGCACACGAGCCGTTGCCCTAGCTCAGCTCCAGCGTGCATGTGCACTCCAGCCATCTGATTTTCGGCTTGCACAGATGCTCTGGGAGGGTATTTTCCGCTTCCGGAGGGCCTCCGGTGGGCGGGGGAGGGCATTTTCACCCTCCCCAAGCTCCAGGGAAGCCTCTGGAGCCTGGGGAGGATGAAAAACAGGCCTACTAGGCCCACCAGAAGTTGGGAAATGGGCTGTTTCTGGCGTCCAGAGGGCCTCCAGGGTGGTGGTGGAGGCCATTTTCGCCCTCCCCAGGGATTGAATTATGGGTGTGGGCACTCGCGCACGCGCGATAGCACGTGCGCACCTACTTTTGGCACCCGAGGAAAAAAAGGTTCGCCATCACTGCTCTAGGGCCTAGTTCCCCCTCATAATTTTGTATAAAATGTTTAATTTTGGCCCATTCACATTACCAAGTCTATATGTTCAGTAGTATGGTTTCCTTCCAGATGATAAACTAACAAAAACCAAGAATGTATAGACCAAAGTATAAATCTTGATGATCCAGGCAATGATCTTTCAAAAAGAAGTATTGATTGTTTTGTTCTCAGGTTAGAGAGATCCACATGGTTAGGCATTTTTTCATTATTTCCAGGACTGATCAAATTGACCATCTCTGGAGCAAATTAGTTTCAGAGCATTTAACATCTTTTTCCCCAGCAAGCTGTTTAAACCCACGCTCTAACTGATTATATTGCTGATATTGTTGGTTTCTGTCAAATATAACCTAATATTCTTCGTTTCCTACCTCTCGTGGCAATAGAACCTAACAATTTCATTGTTCTTGGGTTGATCACAAACAACAAGTGACATTTTTTTTGCCCTAAAGACAATGCAGCCCAATATTGGACAACGAAGACAAGAATGCAGTTTTACCACAAAGTGAAGCAAATACTGGAGAAAATAGATTTTGCCTTTGAGCTATGGGGGGAAATATGTGGCTAAAAAACAGATACTTTAATTCAGAGTGGCTTGGAATTTCTGACAAAGTAAATCTTGCTCCATTTTAGCCTTGCACTCTATGCTAAGCAAAGCCACTCATTGTATTCCAAACTTCATTCTTTTCATTAAATGTTAGGCTTACACAAAATGTTCTCTTTTTCCCCCTTTTGTGGATGTGTATTGGAACCAGTCATCTGCACTTCATTTCCTCAAACTGAAATATCCAGAGATTTTGTCTCCTAAACATTGGCACTCCAAGTATTGAAGGATTACTGATGCCGAAGGGTGTATAATATAAAGCAGGGTTGTCAAACTCAATTTCATTGAGGGCCGCATCAGGGTTGTGTTTGACCTCAGGAGGGTCAGGGTGGGTGTGGCCAGGGTGGGTGTGGCCAGCTTGATGTCACTCATGTCATGGGCACCTCTGGGGGCCCGAGAGCTCTGCCAGTGAAAACGGGCAACCAAGCTCCGTTTTCACCTGGGATGGCCTCCTGCAACCCTCTGCAAGCAAAAATGGAGCTCGGGAGGGCCACACACAGCCCTCACGAGCTCCATTTTCGCTGGCAGAGGCACCACGGGCTGGTCCTTCGCTGTTTCCAGGGTGGCTCCACGGACCAGATCTAAGGATCCCTCAGGCTGATTCGGCCCATGGGCCTTGAGTTTGACACAGCTTGCCTGCGGAGGTTGTGAGAGCTCCAACACTTGAGACTTTCAAAAGGAGATTTGACTGCCACTTATCCGAAATAGTGTAGGGACTCCTGCTTGAGCGGGGGGTTGGACTAGATGACCTACAAGGTCCCTTCCAACTCTAATAATAATCTAATCTAACCCCTGATATAAAGAGAAAGTGAGAAAGAGGAGAAAGATAGATGATTCAATGCTTCTAGAATTCTTTCTTTGTTTTAGGATCTGCCTCATGAACCTCTCCTTGTAAGTCCTAGTTCTAGAAATTCATAAAGACTTTTTTTTAATGTTCCTGGTTTTAATTTAGTGTTTTTCAGTATGTATTTCTTGCAATGAACCTGATAGTGTTTACTAGCTTTTTACTAGCATTTGCATGTCTTAAAACTTTCTCCATTCATTTAGCCATCTTTAATAAGTATTCTAAAATAATGTTGTACATAAAATCTTCAATGTATAACTTTCAATTCTTTGCTTCACTTCCCCTGACGGACACAACCAGTTTAGTTTTAATTTTCAGATTCATACTTTTAATTGAACTTTACAACCTATCTGATATTCCCAGCAAATATTCATGGACTCACACAACAGCAGGGCACTCTGCATACAAAATCACACACCTATGCATGTCTCAAGCCAATACAATAACATTCTTGATACATTTATTCACAAATACAATAAACAACAACATATACTTAACTTATTCCCTCTCAGTGCTGAATCATTTGCTAAACATTTCATTTACCGTATTTTTCGGAGTATAAGACGCACCTTAGTTTTGGGGGAGGAAAACAAGGAAAAAAGGCCTCTGCCTCCCAGCAATTTGCCAAACAGCAAACAGCAAACAGTAGAGATGATATACACTGTTTGCTGTGTATTTCTGTGCATGTGTGCCTGACCCATAGAAATAGCAAAGAATTGGAGAATTATGGCAGTATATTAATCCCAGAAAGTTTTCTTAAATGTAATCACACTAACTCCTCCCAATTATTTAAATAGATCTACTACAAACATGACTAAGTCAGGGTTTAATTCAGCTGCCTTATTTTAATACTAATACTTAATACTAAAAGAGGACATTTCAGATTATACTTTTACAGATCTTTAAAATTGATGTGGCTTTCTGGAAGGCTTTCTGCTATTTAAAAAAAGATACAATAGCACTGGGCCTCTTCAGAGCAAGAATTTATTTTAAAAAGCTTCTTCATTTTGTTAAGTTGTCTAGAACAATAATAAAGCAGTCTTTAAAAAATAAGTCTTATAATTTGAACACTCTACAAACATTTAACAAAATAACATATTAACAGAATCTGCCTCTACTTAGGATAGAACTCACAACCTCCTGACTGTGAGGCAAGAGTTCTACCTCTAGGCTACAGTAGCTGTAGCTTACTTTCTTGCAATTTCAGCAGTGTAACATTGCCAGCAGTTTATCTCCCAGAATTTTGTCTCATTACAGCCACTATAGTTAGTTTCATTTTACCACCTGGCTTGCAAGCCTGTCAGCTGTCGGTCGGTCGGCAAGTAATCTCTTAGTGTGCTAATAAGGCTTCTGTTTCTGTTCTGTTTGCTGCAAAGAGGTAAATTGTTGGCAAGCAGAGGCCAAAGGGTGGGGGTGGCTGGGTGGGGCTACATTCGGTGTTTAAGACGCACCCAAATTTTCACCCTTTTTGAGGGTAAAAAGGTGCGTCTTATACTCCAAAAATATGGTACTCTCACGTGTGATCTATCTTTATTGTACTAAATTAAGCAATCAGAATTCAACTTTCAACATTCAACTTTACACAAAACATTTCACTATTTCACCCTATTCTCTTTATCATATGCTTTCTCTAAGCCAAGCCAAGGTTCTTTCTCATGTGCATTTTCCAATGATTTGCTGAAAAGTAAATCTGGTCTTCTTCCCAGCGTAAAAGCTAGTTCCCAAATTTTGCTGCCGTCTCTTGAATCATAACGATAGATAGATGATAGATAGATAGAGAGAGAGAGAGAGAGAGAGAGAGAGAGAGAGAGAGAGAGAGAGAGAGAGAGAGAAGAGAGAGAGAGAGAGAGAGAGAGAGAGAGAGATGCCATGTTTTCCCCAAATTAAGACATCCCCTGATAATAAGCCCAATCGGGCTTTTGAATGTGTGGCAATAAAGCCAAGCACTTATTTCAGGGTTCAAAAAAATATAAGACAGGGTTTTATTTTGGTGGAAAACGGTAGATAGATAGATAGAGATAGATAGATAACCGGTAGATATTGGTAGATACCGGTAGGTAGGTAGGTAGGTAGGTAGGTAGATACAGTAGATAGATAGATAGATAGATAGATAGATAGATAGATAGATAGATAGATAGATAGATAGATAGATAGATAGATAGATAGATAGATAGATAGATAGATAGATAGATAGATAGATAGATAGATAGATAGATAGACAGACAGACAGACAGACAGACAGACAGATGATAAATAAATAGATAGATGATAGATGATAGATAGGTAGATAGATAGATAGATAGATAGATAGATAGATAGATAGATAGATAGATAGACAGACAGACAGACAGACAGACAGACAGACAGATGATAAATAAATAGATAGATGATAGATGATAGATAGGTAGATAGATAGATAGATAGATAGATAGATAGATAGATAGATAGATAGATAGATAGATAGATAGATAGATAGATAGATAGATAGATAGATAGATAGATAGATAGGTCTTTGTAGTTTTGTATGAACTCTTCCTTCCTTTCCCTTTGTAGAAGAGAATAACAGTATCCTTATAGCCAGCAAACAGAGATGCATTTTGTGAAGAAACAAGAGGGGGGTGGGGAAGCTACCTTCAGACAAGCCCTGTAGCTGAACCTTTCCCCCCAAAACTTGAAATGTAATTGTACGCTATAAAGCAGGAGTTGGGAATATGTGGCCCTACAGACATGGATCATTTACAATTCCTACTAAACTGTCAGGTCCCAAACCAAGAATGACACATGATGATTCTTCCAAGCGGAGTTTTTATTGTTTTCACACATATAGACAAAATCTTGCCAAACTGAAAACTCTTGTATCTGCACCTGCAATAAACTCTGGGAACTATTGGCGAGAGGCTGCCTTCACCTTCTTTCTCTCACGCACATAGTATCTGGGCTGAGTTGCCTCTTACTCCTCTGGACCCTCTCCCTCCTGGGAATCTCCCTTCTCACTACATTCCATCATATAATCCCAGACAGTAGGTTTAATTATGATGAATACCAGAAGCTATAACTGAGCAATAAGGAGACGATTTCACAGCTTTATTCTTGCCCCAAGAATTCTGGAAATGATCATTTCCCAATGCAAGTTGATTTATAGTTCCCAAGCTTCTCTCAATTTTTCTGTTCTGGTGGGGACCTGAGCAGCAAATCCATCTTTTTCAGATGGATGATACTACTATCCTGTCCTTCTTTTGGATTTACCGTATTTTTCGGAGTATAAGACACACCTTTTTCCTCCCTAAAAGAGGCTGAAAATTTGGGTGCGTCTTATACTCCGAATGTAGCTTTTTTTTTGAAGCTTTTTTTTCCAGTCCAGCCCTAACGAGGTGCTAACGATCTTCCCGGCTTCCTACTCCGTCCGAAGAAGTTTTTTTCCTTTTGCAGGCTTGTTTTCATTCCTACTGTTAAGGAGTTATTGTGCTGTTAAGCACATACACAGCGAAATGTGTTGTAGTAATGGTGTTGCAGTTTGATATGAATGCTATTCAGTCAAGAAACAGAATATCTTTAGTATGTACAAAATAGTTTTACTTGAATAGTAGCAAAGTTAAATAGGAAGTCCAAGTCATACACAGTTATTCAGTCAATGCGAAGTTTCTTCTTCTTGCCTATCTTTGTTTTAACTCACAAACAAAGATTACAGCTATCATTCACTTATATACTATCACAGATAGTTAATCTTCTCTTCACAGCAATTCCACATAGTCATAAAGTAATCTACTCATCAGTAAAGCAGCAGAGAGTCTTCAATCCGGAACACAACGTCAAACACCACTCACCACACCAAACCACATTGAGCATGCTCTCTTGCTTACTCATATAGTACTCATCCACAATGCATTTAAAGCAATATACACATAACATTGATTTGTGACTTAATCATATATTAACACACCCAATCGTTTGAACAGGGTTCTAACACCTACTCCCTCTGAAAAAGGTTTTTTCAGCCCTAACCAGGGAATAAAATAATGTGCTGAAGCTGAACAGACTAAGGAGGCTAGCCAGATGAATACCTTGTAGGTAGATTTTTCCCCTATTTTCTTCCCCCAAAACTAAGGTGCGTCTTATACTCTGAAAAATACGGTACATTATGAATCTCATTATATTTATTATCAGAGCCATGATGATCCTGACTTATCCAAGAAATTAAAAGATTCAGGAAGACAGTACTGCCAACGTGCCAGTAGGGGGAGAAAGAGAGGGAGTTCAACTTCCTCTCCCTCCTTCCTGTTGCTGAACATTTGTCAAAATCCTGTACTGAAACAAATCAGGTTTTGTGTTGGATGCATTCCAGGCTGCCTCATTAGTATCTCATTTTCATGCCAATCTACATATTTATTTTAGAAAAAATATATATAAATTACATTCCGAGAGGTTTTGCCCATGGTTCCATATTTATAATAGAAGGATAGAAAAACCAAGGCTTCTTTGCAAAGCCGGTTGTAAGACCCTCTGGAGTGACAGTGAAGTGGGGCCACATCAAATTCTCCTGGAAAATCGATCAAACACTTTGAAAAAGCTGCCAACACATTCTCCTGAGTGTTGAATTCAAGCTGAGATGTCTTTCAAGTGTATGGAGAGGCCAGAAACTGCTTTTTGAATGGTGTCAGCTAATGTATGGAGAAATGGTTTTATAATAGGGTTGGTCCAAAATTACCCATTGTGTGCCCCCCCCCCACCAAAAAAATTGTCCTTTTAGAAACATTTTCGAAACAGTATTATTAATTTCACATGGAAGAGGTTTCTGGAAGAATTCAGAATTATGGTTAACCATTCACTTGTCTCTTTCAAGGGAAGAGCAGGAATTTAAGTTTTTGGTTTCATTTAAAACGAGGAAGTTTTCAAAGTTTCAAAACCATCTCTGCCATAACTGGGACCCAAGGTGAATCTCCTTATCCCTGTGAATCCCACAGAGTCATCCTGTGGGTGATAAGTCCGATGGATGGATGGATGACATACAGACAGACAAACATGAATCCTAAGTGTTAAGATGTCATCTGGCAGCTATTACATCTGCATTAATGTCCTTGAGCAGAGCATTATTTATTTATTTATTTATTTATTTATTTATTTATTTATTTATTTATTTGTTTGTTTGTTTGTTTGTTTGTTTGTTTGTTTGTTTGTTTGTTTGTTTGTTTGTTTTTAGGTTCTTCTATGCCGCCCTACTCCCTAAGGCAGTGATGGCGAACCTATGGCACGGGTGCCACAGGTGGCACGCAGAGCCATATCTGCCGGCACGCGAGCCGTTGCCCTAGCTCAGCTCCAGCGTGCATGTGCGTGCACGCCAGCTGATTTTTGGCTCGCGCGGAGGCTCTGGGAGGGCGATTTTGGCCTCCAGAGGGCCTCCGGGGTGGCAGGGGGAGCGTTTTCACCCTCCCCAAGCTCTAAGAAAGCCTCTGGAGCCTGGGGAGGGCAAAAACGGGCCTACTGGGCCCACTGGAAGTCGGGAAACGGGGGAGTGGGGGGGTCATGCACGCATGCGCAGGGGAATGAGGCAAGTTGGGGGCTTTGAATTATGGGTGTGGGCATGCACTATTTCGGCACCCGAGGAAAAAAAGGTTCGCCATCACTGCCCTAAGGACTCAGGGTGGCGTACAACATTTTAAAAGAACAATAAACAATAAACATTTATTTAAAAACAATTTTAAAACATTAAAATAGTTTAAAAAAATGTTCAACAACATACATACTGGGGGAGATCTCAGGGTAAAAACTAGTCTCAAACCCCTGACTGCAGGAAGAGCCATGTCTTGACGGCTTTCTGGAAGGCCAGCAGGGTGGGGATAATTCGGATCTCTGGGGGAAGTTGGTTCCAGAGCACAGGGCCCCCCACAGAGAAGGCCCTCCCCCTAGGGCCCGCCAGCCGACATTGTTTGGCTGACGGGATCTGGAGGAGACCCACTCTGTGGGCCCTAACCGGTCGGAGGGAAGTATGAGGCAGAATGCAGTCCCAGACGTAACCTGGTCCTAAGCCATGTAGGGCTTTAAAGATGATGATCAACACCTTGAATTGTACCCGGAGACCAATGGGCAGCCAATGCAGCTGGCGGAGTATGGGTGTTACGTGGGTGTATCTTGACACACCCACCAAGGCACGCGCAGCCGCATTTTGCACCAATTGAAGTCTCCGAATACTCTTCAAGGGTAGCCCCATGTAGAGCGCATTGCAGTAGTCCAATCAAGAGGTGACAAGGGCATGAGTGACCGTGAGCATTAATGTCCTTGAGCAACATGGTGTTCTCCAGATTTCCTGGATATTTAAATCCCAGGAGCCAATAGCAGGGGATGGGTGTATTCTAGTCTAAAATCACTGAGAAGGATACCTGGATGCCTACCTCTGCCCTAGAAGGGTTTACATTTAGGAAGCCATTTCAATATAACTAGGAACTAGGAAAAATACATTTCGTTTTTCCCTTTAACAGACGCTTTGCATCAGGTTCTGATCTTCCCTAGATTAGGATAGTATTTATTTTTTATTTATTTATTTCATAGATTTGTATGCCGCCCAACTCCCAATGGGACTCTGGTTGGCTCACAGCATATTAAATACAAAATCTACAAAGCTGTTAAAAGATTTAAGAACAAAATTAAAACAATTAAAACAATTAAAACATTTAAAAGCATTTAAAAAACCACAATTTAAAAACCCCATAATTCACTCATGGGGCCGAGAATCATTGGCCCCAGGCCTGTCGGCAAAACCATGTTTTTAATGCTTTTAGTATTGTAATGCTGAACTCCACATTTCTTAAAAACAGGACCACTCAGAAATGTATGCAGAAAAATCTATTTAGAGAAACACACGCAAACAATGCTTATTTGTGTGCTGCTGGCAATACAAAGTGATGCAGTTACGGGGTGAAATAAACTCAGTGCTGGAGAAAATAGGACCAAAAATGAGGATCATCAGTCCAGTCTGATGTATTGTGTCTTTTTTGCAGCCTCCAAGTTGCCTTACAGAACCATTTCAAATCAAGATTCAGTCCTCATCCAAACAGGGTTATGTGTGAGAGCTTTCCCATGTTTTGCAACTTGATGACAAAAGGCAAAGCCAAGGCTTTGGGGGAAAGTATCTCTTTTGTCTACCAGTTCTTAATTTCAGCTCACAAGTAGAGTGGAGGAAAAGAGATGTCGAAAGGAAGCAGGTTGGGAAGACCCATCCACCATTCTCCCTCCAATTTTCTACAGGCCATCAAGTGCTTTCTCAAACAAATGAAAACAAAAAACAAAACCTTTAAAAGTTCTTCCCTTCCCAGGGTAATTGCCAAACGAACTCTCTACTTAATGGGCATTGTCAGAGGGCATGGACAGTGGTTTTGTTTTCTTTCTTTCTCATTATAGCTTGCACAGTTCCCAGCTGACAATGTGATAATTTTTTGCTGATAGAACCATTCTTCCCTTCTGCGCCTTCCTTTTCTCTCTCTCTCTCTCTGATTGCCCCCTGAAGTTACACTCCTGGTACAATACTGCCCTTCTAAAAAACGAGACGCCTTGAGAATACTTGCCACTATAGAGTAAACTATGAAATCGTGGTTAGTTTCTGAAATGGGGGACGTGGAGTGCAAAACAGTGCAAAGATGCAGGGGGGGGGACGGAGATTGCTTCCAAGTTTCTCCTCTTAATCCCCTTTTCTTTCAATACCTATTTATGCTTCTCGTACTCAGCCAGATTCTTTCCCCTTTTTACCATTGCAAATCAAAGACCTAGGGGCAGACACTGTGTGTATGAAGGGGGGCCCTGCTGATTAGAGCTGTCTTGAAATTAAATTAGAAAAGCTTTAAATCAGAATAAAACTGTTAGTAGCAACCTTCAAGGCCAACTTGATTTTTAATGAGACTCCTTGGAGACTGAACTGGAATCTCATCAGATCATGAAAATGTGAGAACTGTTTGCAACTAATCTTCCTTCCAGGACACATGGGAATTGTGAATGGTCAAAGAGGTGCCTTTTGTGGGGGCCCCCCAGATCTCTTTATGGTCTTTCCAATATTCTCAAATAAATAAAGTTTGTTTATTGCTAACACCGTCAGTAGTTTGAGCCAGTTTTTTTTTAAATTCTCTTTCAGCCACTCTGTTTTGCCTATTTGTTTTCCCCCTCTAAACAAACCTCACTTCGCAAACACCTTGAGGATACCTAACTCTGATTGTCTTCTTGAAGCAGACTCATTAAAATATTAACTTATAAAGAACTGGCAGACACAGTTGCCAGCTGAGTTCATTATATTTTTTCCATGATTCAGAAAATGTTGAGTCCAGCTAGGTCTCAAAGGTGGTAAAAAGAGCTAATTTGGTCTAGTGGTGAAGGCGTCAGGCTAGAAAGCGGGAATCTGTGAGTTCTAGTCCCACCTTGGGCATGAAAGCCAGCTGGGTGACTTTGGGCCAAACACTCACTCTTAGGCTCTAAGGTGACCAGATTTTAATATTTGTAAAGCGGGACACCATTGACGGGGGGGGGGTTTCTAGGGGAGCAAGACGGAAGGGGTCCGTCTCTCTTATCCTGCAGCTTTGTGCACCCCCCCAAACACCCCCCTTCATCCCCCCTTCATCGCAGCCAGGGGTGGGTTCCTACCGGCGCAGGCTTACCTGTTCATCGCCGCAGAGCTGAAGAAGCTGGTGGCGTTCACGGCGCGGGGCTTCCCCGCCCGCTTTCCCTGGCCGCCGGGACACCGCCATTTGCGTTCTTTTGCCCTCTGCGCATGCGTAAAGCGTTCTGCTTGCACAGAGGGCAAAAGAACGCAAATGGCAGCGTCCCGGCAACCGGGGGAAGCGGGTGGGGGAAGCCCTGCGCCGTGAACGCCACCAGCTTCTTCGGCTCTGCAGCGACGAACAGGCAAGACCGCCGCTGCCCCTCTCACTGCCCTCCCTCCCCGCCTGGCAGGAGGAGGCAGGCGAGGCAGGAGGCAGAGGGGTGTGCAGGGCAAATTCAAATTTAAAAAAGTGGGACTTTTTTGAAATGCCGTGGGACGCGGGACAAATTATTAAAAAGCGGGACTGTCCCGCCAAAAGCGGGACGTCTGATCACCTTACTCTTAGCCCACCTCTCACAGGCTTGTTGTCATTGTGGGTAAATTAAGAGGAGGAAGGAGTATTAGGTATGTTTGCTCCTTAAGTTACTTAGCAAGTAATAAAGATGAGATAATACATACACACATATGTGTTTCCCCGAAAATAAGACCCAGTCTTATATTTTTTGCCACCAAAAAAGGCACCAGGTCTTATTTTCAGGGGATGTCTTCCATCTCGCCGCCGCGGCACCGACAGCCCCACCCAGCAGGAGCCCGCTGCCAGCCCACTTCTGTGGCCGCTTGTGGAGACTTGCGTGCATCGCCCCGGCCTCCATTTCGCTGTCATAGGCCTTCAAGAATGGCCTCTGCAGGTGAGAAACAGGCTCTGGATTGATGCGCACAGTGCCCCCTGGCCTCGTTTCACGGAAGACTTCAGAAGACTTCAGGATCAGTCCGGAGCTGTTATTGGCTACAGAGGCCTTTCCTAAATGCCTCTGACAGTGAAATGGAAGTCGGGGGCGACGTGTGCAAGCGGTGACCAGCGACCGCAGAAGAAGTGGGCCGGCAAGGCAAGGCAGATGTCAGGGTGTGCAAGGCCTGGCTGCAATTATCCAAAGGTAAGTAATAGGGCAGCTCCACTACCCATCCCCACCCTAGCTTAATTTTTACCCCTGTGCCTCGCCCCACCACATGCACCCCAGAGTGGGTGGGGTCTTAACTAGGGCTTATTTTGAGGGGGAGGGCTTATAATGGGCACACGTGTAAAAATCAAACTAGGTCTTATTTTTCGGATATGTCTTATTTTTGGGGAAACAGTGCATATTGTACATATATACAGTACATATAGCATATGAAACTGACATCCACTGCAAGTTTTGTAGTAGTCCTTTAGGCTCTTAAGAATAGACCAGGGGTGGGTTCTGGCTTACCTTGCTGCCAGTTCGCTTCCTGATGCGCTGCATGCTGTGCAGGCATGCGCGCATGCACAGTGCTAAAAACCCAGCTTCTACGCATGCGCAGAAGCAAAATACAAGATGGCGGTGCCTATGGCACTGCTGAGAGATCCGGTTCGGGGGCGTGTCCAGCTGGCCATCGCTGTTTGTTCAGCTAGCAGGGGGAAATTCCTGCTACCGGTTCTATAGAAACGGTCCGAACTGGCAGGAACCCACCTCTGGAATAGACCTGTCCAAACTTTGGTACTTGGGATCTTTAGAGTAGTTGAACCTACCATTTTCTGTATTCTGTTGAAGTTAAAAATCGAGCTCCCAGGATATCTCATCATTAGCCATGTTGGCTGTAGCTCCTGAAAATGGTAATTCAGCAACGATTGAAGAGATATTCCCCATAAATTCTACTACCACTGTAAAAAAATAAATTTATGGATTGTTGCATCTAAGGTTTATAGTTAAATGGAAAGCATAATGTTGGTACTGCCATATGTCACTAAACATGCTTGTCTGTGTCAAACATTTTAATAGTACATATTTTTTTCATTGTTTTCTAGGGTTTTTAAAATTATGTCTGCCAAGATTCAGTTTTCTGTTTCAATTTAATGCTTCTCAAACAATTTCTTTAGAAAACCTTCTGCAAATCTTCTTAATCCTACTTTTTACTCTATCTATCTATCTATCTATCTATCTATCTATCTATCTATCGATCGATCGATCGATCGATCGATCTATCTATCTATCTATCTATCTATCTATCTATCATCTATCTATCTATCAAATGTTTACCGTTATATTCTTTTTATTGCTCTGTATCTTCAAGCATAATTTTGACAATATTAAATATGTAAACATCAGGGGTGGATTTGTATGCATTCTGGGGATCCCCTCTTTTTGAAAGTGTGGATTGAAATGCAAGAAATGCTTGTTCAAAATGACACACAAAATGTGGCATGGATTAGATGTCTCCATGCTGGACATATACACTCATTTGATTAAATAGACCTGAAAGTAATTTCATAGACAATTCTTGTTTCACTCATATATTTCTGCTCTGCTGCCTCATTGATTTTTATCAATGCATTGCCACAGTTAATTATGAATGGCCATGCATATGTTTCTTGCTTAATAGGCTAACATTGCAATATGCTGAATGTATTTCCTACCATAGTACAGTAGTTCATAATTATGAGGATATCAATTATTTTTTTTCCTCTAGTATTTTTCAAATCCTGCATATGTAGGCCAGGATACAGAGTTCTTCACACGCTCACTAATAAGACCTTGTAGAAGTAAGGAGGGAGGGAGGGAAGGAGGGCAGGGGGGAGGGGAGGAAGGAAAGAAAGAAGGAAGGAGGGAGGAAAGGAGGAAGGGAAGGAAGGAAGGTGGGAGGGAGGGAGAGAGGGGAGGGAGGGAGAAGGGGGGAGGGAAGGAGGGAGGGAGGGAGGGAGGGAGGAAGGAAGGAAGGAAGGAAGGAAGGAAGGAAGGAAGGAAGGAAGGAAGATTTCTGATGCTCTCTGCCAGATTCCCACAAAGCAACTCAATGGGGAAGATGGCAGGAAGTCAGAAATTGCTCCTGCTCACACTAATTTTTATTTTTTTTGCTCACCTTTGGTCATTCTGTTTCTGTTTCAGTAAGTAGACATCTCTGAAACAATGACCTAATGAGACATGGGTTGCCTACTTATTACTCTAAAACCTTCACATGTAAACCACTTAGCAGCATCCACTCCAGAAGAATCAAAAGCTAGGCAAATAGCTTAGATTATTTTAAGCAACAAAGGAAGTTGAGCTAGATGCTAGATCTACCTCCCAAGGCAGAGATTGTCCTGAAAGCCTGTCAGTTGAGGTAAGTCCTCATTAAAAACTTTCTTACTTACCAGTGGTATGCAGGCTCTCCAAATGTTTTAATAGGGGTGGCCAAACTATGGTTCTTTGAGGACCTGTGGCAGTGGTGGGTTCCTACCAGTGCGGTCCACTCTATAGCACCGGTAGCAGCCCGCTGGTGACGTCACAGTACTGGTGCGGTCGGTTGCCAGAGCCTGGGCACCGCCATTTTAAATTTCTTTTTTAATTTTTTTTAAAAATTATCTTCTGTGCATGCCCAGAAGCCGAGTTTCTGGCACTGCTCATGTGCTGCCTTCCTACCCCACAGTGAGTCCAAGCAGGGGAGGATGGCTGAGGGAGCGTGTGAAAGAACGGGCGGCAGGAGCTATCTCCATTCCCCTCCCTTCAGCAGTCTGAGAAGCACGAATGCGCGGTGATGATCCTAGGCATTTTCGCACGTTTGAGGCTTCTCGAGCTACTGAGGGGAGGGGGAATGGGCGGCAGGACCTATCTCAGTTCCTCTTCCTTCAGCTGTCCGAGAAGCCATGCCCACCCGGTCACATGGCTGGTAAGCCACACCCACAAAATGAGCCACGCCCACGGAGTGGTAGTAAAAAATTTAGGAACCCGCCCCTGACCTGTGGACTTCAACTCCCAAAATTCCTGAGCCAGCCATGCATGCATGGCTAGCTCAGGAATTCTGGGAGTTGAAGTCCACAGGTCCTCAAAGAACCATAGTTTGGCCACCCCTGTTACATTAAGAGCTGTGGCGCATTTGGTTAGAATGCAGTTTTGCAGGCTAACTCTGAATTCCACTGCCAGGAGTTCGATCCTGACCAGCTCAAAGTTGACTCAGCCTTCCATCCTTCCGAGGTCAGTTAAAATGAGGACCTAGATTGTTGGGTGAATATGCTGACTCTGTAAACTGCTGAGAGAGGGCTGTAAAGCACTATGGGGCAGCATATACGTCTATGTGCTATTGCTATTAACTCGCAACTCACGAGTAATGTAGTTCAGTACAGTCCAATAGTTGTGTGCTAGTTGTTGTACAAATGTATTGAACCATCATATTTCTTGGATTCTTCAAGAAAAGTTTTAAGATTAGTATTTAGGAATAATTTTTTTAAATGTATTTAATTATTAAATATGAACTATTGTATCCATAGGTTAATGCCAAAATGAGACAATACATATCTGGGAAAGTACTATATATACACAAGAATGTTCACTCATTTTGAGCACAGATGCCCTTTGGATTTTGTAAGGCAGAAACCTTCCTTTAATCAAGTTTATTTAAAATGATCCATTTTCAGATGAAAACAATGGTTTAAAAGTTCGTTCTCGTCAGGAAATAGTACCCTTAATGCAACCTGAAAGCCTAATTATTCTTTCAACAACAATTGTAATAATGTAATTCTGTGTTAAAAAATGAGAAGGAGTCTTATAGCACCTTTTTCAGCCTAACAAATTTTATTTTAAAATTTATTTTTAGCTTTAGCTTACAAAAAGCTTATGCCTTTTAATAAAATTTGTTAAGCTGAAAAGGTGGAATCACCTCTTCTGATTTTTGAGCTACCATAGGGTAATACAGCTCACCTCCAACAGTATCTACAGTAATTCTGTGTTGTATTTTTTTAGCACCGTGAACCAGGGTTCTAACTTACCTCACTGCCGATTCGCTTCCTCCTGCGCCGCGTGGCCACGCCACATGGGTGCGTATGCGCTTTGCATGCATGCACAGTGCCGAAAAATCTGGGGGGAGGGCAAAAACAAGATGACGACGCATGCACAGTGCCAGAAACGTGGCTTCTGCGCATGCTCAGAAGAAAAAAATAAATTCAAAAAAAAAAAGATGGCGGTGCCCACGGACTGGTACCAACCAAACCGGTTCCGTGACATCATTGTGATGTCACCAGCAGGTCACTACCAGTTTGGGCGACCCAGTCCAAACCAGGAAGAACCCAACTCTGCCCTGAATACCTTGGGCAATTATTTATCTCTGTGGGTTTTTTTAAGCTCTTTCAAGACAATCTCTGTACCCTAACAAAGACTACCAAGGTGATATGTATTCAAAGTGAACTGAACAGAGATGAAATTCAAAATTTTTCCCTATGGGTTCTGTGGGCGTGGCTTGGTGGGCGTGGCAGAGGAAGGATATTGCAAAATCTCCAGTCCCTCCCCACTCCAGGGGAAGGATACTGCAAAAGCCCCATTCCTTCCCCACTCCTGGGGGAGGATATTGCAAAATCTCCATTCCCACCCCACTCCAGGAGAAGGATACTATAAAATCTCCAGTCCCACCCCACTCCAGGGGAAGGATACTGCAAAAACCCCATTCCTTCCCCACTCCAGGGGAAGGATATTGCAAAATCTCCATTCCCACCCCACTCTGGGGCCAACCAGAGTTGGTATTTGCCGGTTCTCCAAACTACTCAAAATTTCCGCTACCGGTTCTCCAGAACCTGTCAGAACCTGCTGAATTTCACCCCTGGAACTGAGGAAATAATGCTAAACTGATTTAAAGATAGAAGTGGAAAAGGCAATGAAAGTGTGAGCTAAAAATCCAGCATTATAATTGACGGAGGTGAAATTTATCTCACAAGGAGAAATAGATCTTTTCCCGGACATCAGACATTAGAAAAGAAACCGCAGTTTAAAAGTCTAAGTAAAAATATTTATTTCGGTACAAAACAATAAATCCTCATTATTCTACATCTCTGATATAAAAAATAGGTGTTGCTTCGATGGAAGCTAGGAACAAAAGGAATGAACGGAGAAAGGAATGTGCACATGCGTACAAGAACATATCAATCACATGCTCAGGAATAAACCATTATATTAAATAGGGATGCTTCTCCCTGCATATACATATAACAGGCAATATAAAATCACTGTGCGACAATAATTAACAACTATTAAAGGCCAGGCAAAATAAAATGTTTTGGCAGCTTTGGTTCACGGGATTTTATAGTTGTTCAAGGAAACAAGCTTTTCCTATATTTCAGTTTCTGGGTCTTGTCTTTTCAAGCTGTTAAACAAGCTTCCTTTACAGACAAGGACAGAGACGTCAGAGATGGAGTGACTACATCAGGAGCAATGTTCACCCAGGGATGAATGACTCCACATTTCCATAATCATTTTTCTGTTTGAATTCATTCACAATTTCAAGGACTGTTCGGCTTCACTCACGTAGTTATGTCAGGAGCTGGGGAGAGAGGAGGAATCCTGTTGCATTTTATTAAATACAACTCACGCTGTCATTAGTACAGGAGATTTATAAGGCGTTTAAAGTACCTTGGGCAGGTGCTAAGTCATGTTGTAAGAAGATGTGGCTAGAAGAAAATGGATGTTTCCCCATGATATTCTGCTGTTTTGGGGACTGCTGTGTCCTGCATATTGGTGAGCTTACGCTTGGTCAGAATAGCAATAGCATTGGCACTTAGATTTATACAATTTATACAATGCTTCATAGTGTTTTACAGCCCTCTCTAAGTGATTTACAGAGTCAGCCTCTTGCCCCCAACAATCTGGGTCCTCATTTTACCCACCTCGGAAGGATTCAACCTTGAACCGTTGAAACCTGTCTGGAACCCGCACTGCATATCAGACATTAATACAATTGAGAGAGTCCAGAAATACTTCGCAAGAAGAGTCCTCCACTCCTCTGCTCGCACCAGAATTCCTTATTCCACCAGACTTGAAATTTTGGGCTTAGACAACTTAGAGCTACGTCGCCTTCGATCTGATCTAAATGTAGTTCATAAAATCATCTGCCACAATGTCCTACCTGTCAATGAATACTTCAGCTTCAACCACAACAATGCACGAGCACACAATAGATTCAAACTCAATGTAAACCACTCGAAACTCGACTGCAGAAAATACGACTTCAGGAACAGAGTAATCAATGCCTGGAATGCACTACCTGACTCTGTGCTTTCTTCCCCAAACCCCAAAAATTTTAACCTTACACTATCTACATTCGACCTCACCCCATTCCTAAGAAGTTTGTAAGGGGCGTGCATAAGCGCACCTTCGTGCCTACCGTCCCTGTCCTACTGTCCTATTGTCTAAATTTACCTATACATACTTTGCTTTTGTTTATGTTTATATCATACCTGTTATCTTGTACACGTATTGACTAACTAACTAACTAACTAACTAACTAACTAACTAACTAACTAACCAAATAAATAAATAAATAAATAAATAAAATAAAATAATAAAATAATAAAATAATATAATAAAATATAATAAAATATAATAAAATAAAATAAAATAATAAAATAAAATAAAATAAAATAAAATAAAATAATAAAATAAAATAAAATAAAATAAAATAAAATAATAAAATGAAATGAAATGAAATGAAATGAAATAATAAAATAAAATAAAATAAAATAATAAAATAAAATAATAAAATAAAATAAAATAAAATAATAAAAAAATAAAATAAAAAAATCAAAAATAAAATAAAATAATAAAATTAAAATAAAAAAATAAAACAAAATAAAATAAAATAAAATAAAAAATAAATAAAATAAAATAAAATAAAATAAAATAATAAAATAAAATAAAATAAAATAAAATAAAATAAAATAAAATAAAATAAAATAAAATAATAAAATAAAATAAAATAAAATAAAATAAAATAAAATAAAATAAAATAAAATAAAATAAAATAAAATAAAATAAAATAATAAATAGAATCAAACTCCTGGCAGTGAGCAGTGAGTTAGCTTGCAAATACTGCATTCTAACCACTACACCACTCTTGGCTCTTGTGACAGATTCAAGAGTGTCACAAGCTTTTTATCCACTAACTGAAACAGTTCAAGAACTGATGAAGGTATTAAAAAGAGAGATTCCATATTCACCATTAATACCAATCCAACCCAACTCATACTCACTCACTCACTCACCTGGGAAGTTTACTTACATTTCATTGAGCTCCATAGAATATACTGTAGGGAGTCAATTTTTTCACTTTTAAGAGCCAAGATGAGGAATCCTGTCAGAGACATAGTTGGGTGAAGACCAAACATACACCTCCAGAGATAGGATTCTGTGGATGTGTTTCAACTATCCTTTAGGCAGATTTTTTGTTTTTATTTAGACAGGGATTGATCCAAGACCTTTATAACATGTTCTACAAAGTCAATGAAAGTAATAGGGCTACAGATGGCTGGTTTTTCACTGTGGTTAGCCAGAAGAAATTAACACTGTGTGGGGACCATTTTAGAATGAAAATGAATAATTTTAATCTGTTTGGGACAGCCTCCCACAATATTGTCTCACAGATTCCGATATACACAATTTCGTTTTGTGTTGCTCACCTGCCTTCTGCAGAAAATGGCTGAGATGTAACTAAAATGGGCTGTATTAATTGGAAGCAACAGTCCATAGGAGGAACATAAAGGTACTAGTTGCCCTAACCTTAAGGTCATTGAGAACAAAATACATAGTTAGGTTCACCAAAGATGCTCAAACCCAAACTTTTCCCCCAAAGCCAAAATTTCTCCCAGAGAACCTGAAAAAACTCTTCTCCAATTCCTAAATTCATCCTGTACCCCAAAACCTAAAATCACAAAACCCATCTTTTTACCAGATTGTAAACATTTGACATCCTTTATGGATGTGCACATACTTGCTTTGCACAGACTTGGCCATTGTTGGGTGGCACTTGACTCCAGAAAGACAGGTCATTTTGTATGTGGCTTCCTGCCTTCCAGTGCTGATAAGTGGCATCTTGAAATGGGCAGGAAGGGAAAGCTTATTGCTTAAGCTGCAGTGATGAATTAGTTCTCTTGGCAGCTTTATCCCACAATAGACTCCACTACTTAGAAATAAGGACCCGTTGCCCACACTTGAGAGACAATATTAGATGGTAAGGGGCGGTTCGTTTCATGATAATTGAGCAGTTTTCAAATTCATCTAGGGTTACAAAGAGACTGTCAAGTTGGTTAATGAGCCATTTAGCAAATCCCTCATGCATATTATCCCAGCAGCAACAATGCATATGAGCCTGCACATAGAAAAATATGCCCCTCAGTGATGCCATCCCGCAGGGCAAGGCCTCATTAGTCTGCTGAAATCATAACCGATGCCAACAGAGCTTGCTCAAAGGATCCATTTTGTTTGCTTTTACGTTTGGGACTTATAAATGTAGCCTCTCTCCCTTGCCTTCTGCTGCACAGCTCTTCCTCAAAGAGGACTAGACTCATGCTGAGCTTTTATTTGTTCAATGGCAACTTATTTAGGAACAGGACTTATATCCTGTGAAGGTTTCACTTTTAAGCTGAAAATTGTACCTTCCCCCAACATTTTTCCTTAATTCAAAACGCAGTTAAGGGGATTTAGAGATAAACCTTTAATGCCTTAATAGAATCATAATCTGCTTTTATGTCAGTTCTAAAACTGTGCTGAGGGTCCACAGTTTTCAGAAAAGCAAGGTAAATCATAGAGTTTGAGTTATGCACATTTATTCATGATAATTAGACATCGCTTGAGTTTGTGAGAAGGCGACAGCGACCATTTTACACAAAGGATCGAAAACAACCAGCTTTGAAAATACTAATACTTCCAATTACACTGGGAAGGTTGAACTCTTTGGACTACTTTAACCTACTCAACTACTTATTTCATAAGTTTATGAAATGGTTTCATAATCTGGATTTGTATAGTTGGGGACCATTCTTCTCACTCCTTGCATTGAATTTTTGAAATTGTCCAATGTCTCCAGGTTTCTTTTAGATGTAAAGATCAAAGCATGGTCAATCCAGGATTATGTTTTTGTTTGTGAGGAAAAGCCGGAATGTTTGGGCAGATGTTTAAGGGTAAAAGTTGAAGTTCCTCTATTCATGATGAAGGTGTGCATATACACAATCCGAGAGATATCTTACAAAACCACAGTGTATCCAGTGGTGGTTTCCTACCGGTGCGGTCCATTCTATAGCACCGGTAGCGGCCTGCTGGTGATGTCACAGTACCAGTGCGGTTGGTTGCCGGTGCCTGGGCACCGCCATTTTTTTAAAAAAAAATTTTACATTTTTTTTTAAAATTTCTGCGCATGCCCAGAAGCCAAGATGCGCTGTGCATGCGCATGCGCTGCCTTCCTACCCCACAGTGAGTCCAAGCAGGGGAGGATGGCTGAGGGAGAGCGTGAGACGCTGAAAGAATGGGCGGCAGGAGCTATCTCCATTCCCCTCCCTTCAGCAGTCCGAGAAGCCATGAACGTGTGGTGATGATCCCAGGCATTTTCGCACGTTTGAGGCTTCTCGAGCTGCTGAGGGGAGGGGGAATGGGCGGCAGGACCTATCTCAGTTCCCCTCCCTTCAGCAGTCCGAGAAGCCACGCCCACCCGGTCACATGGCTGGCAAGCCATGCCCACCCGGTCACATGGCTGGCAAGCCACACCCACAAAATAAACCACACCCACAGAGTGGTAGTAAAAAAATTAGGAACCCGCCCCTGAGTGTATCATTCTCAACATGTTAGCACCAGCATTGCAGCAATGCTATGCTTTCTGTGCCTGACAATAAGCTGTATGCCGCCAGGATCACTTTTGACTGCATTTAGTATCTAACAGAAAAGCATTCTGAGTTTTAATAAATGATTTTTATCCATGTGGAATGCAAGTCTTAGCTTTTAATTAGAAATGTGAACAGCCTGGTATACAAGGGATATTTTTTTCCAGGTCTTTTTAATGAAAGTAAAGGCAACATTTAGTCTCTGCTCATCATTCACAGTGAGCTGTTATTGTGGTGTTTCAAAACATGGTGTCCCTTGCAACTTCTTCTTTTTTGCATCACTGCTGGTGAGAGAGTTTACTTTAGATGGGAAAGTGACTAATTAGGAGACCTGATTGAGGCTCACAAAAGGATCTACTGTATAGCGTAAAGAAAATGATCCTCTGATCCTTTAATACTAAGTATCTGGGTCACCCAATGAGCTGTTTGGTGGGAGATTCCAGGTACCGTATTTTTTGGAGTATAAGACACACCTTTTTCCTCCCTAAAAGTGGCTGAAAATTTGGGTGCGTCTTATACTTCGAATGCAGCTTTTTTTCCAGCCCTAACTAGGTGCTAACAGATCTTCCCAGCTCTTACCTTGCAGACTTTTTCATTGTTACTCTCTCCAAAGAACATTTTTCCAGCCCTAAGTCTTTGCAGAATTTTTTTTCATTGCTCTACTTGCTCCGAGTAAGTTTTTTTCTAGCCCTAACCAGGTGCTAACTATCTTCCCAGCTCTTACCGGCTTGCAGGCTCTTTCATTGTTACTCTCTCAGAAGAATGTTTTTCCAGCCCTAAGTCTTTGCAGGGTTTTTTCATTGCTCTACTTGCTCTGAATAAGTTTTTTTCTAGCCCTAACCAGGTGCTAACTATCTTCCCAGCTCTTACTGGCTTGCAGGCTCTTTCATTGTTACTCTCTCAGAAGAAGGTTTTTTAAAGTCCTAACCAGGGGATAAAATAATGTGCTGAAGCTGACCAGACTAAGGACGCTAGCCAGATGAATACCTGGTAGGCAGATTGTTTTCCCCTATTTTCCTCCCCAAAAACTAAGGTGCGTCTTATACTCCGGTGCGTCTTATACTCCGAAAAATACGGTAGTTCTTCCTTTGTTGATCAATAGTTAATAATAGGAATATTCTAATTTCATGAGGTTTCATGAGCATAAAATATAAGATGCTGGGACTAAAACGGAGAACATTCTCCCTTTCTTACCCTCTTTGCTTTTGCAAGCATCATGGGAGTGGGAAATCACTATGCAGGAGGCAAAATGAAGGGCAAGGCAGCTCTGCCCCTAGCAGGAGCTGTTAGATTGGAGATATGCCGGCTGACAGAACTCAGATGAGGCTTGAGTTTAAACAGGAACTTTTATTTCTCCACTTCAGCACCACAGCTTTAACTCAGCAAAAGAACAGCAACCTGGCTTTGACAGCTCCTTTTATAGTGGAGCTGTCAAACAGCCAACCAATAGGAATACTTTAATTTCCTGCTCCTTGGCTTCTTGCGCTTTGGCCAATCAGGCTCCAGCAGCCGCCTTCTAGGCGGGTCGTAAGTCGGGGATTTAGAGAAAGCGCAAGAAGCCGGCTTGGCTTTTCTGGCGGGGTCGTAAGTGGAGGACTTAACAGGAGCCTTCTTATATTGTATAAGATATCACCTCATGAGATAACCAATAGAAGAGAATATTTGTAGCTCAGGGTTGAACTGTGGGATCCTTGGTGCTCTTTGAACTTGGTTGTTTTTTCCAGATGTTTCACCACCCAACTATGTAACAGTGCTTGTTCTGTATGGAGAACCGGAGTGGGCAATAATTGAGGCGAGGCAGGTTGTGCCAAGAAAACAGCCTTTATTGCTAACAGGCATGTAAGGCAACTCAGAATGGCAACTACAACATGTGCCGGCTGACAGCTCCCTTTATATAGGAGCTGTCAAACGGGCGGACCAATGGCAGGGCTTTATTTTCCCGCTTGCCAGCTGCTCGCATCTTAGCCAATCAGCAGAGATCTGCAGCCAGCATGGCTTTTGGCGTCGTCGTAAGTCCGAGGACTTAACAGTGCTGATGATGTTACCTAGCTGGGTAATGAAAAGTCTGCAAGAAAACAACCCCTCTCAGAGAGCACCAAGGTCCTCATGGAATATCCTGTTCTAGGTAACTCAGATACTTCAAAGAAGTATTTGAAATTAGAATTATTACAGATATATTACAAAAATGATCAGGAGTGGAAAAGGAGTCCTATGAGCCAAGACTGAGGAAACTGGCTCTATTCTCAACTTTGAGAAGCATACATTGTGATGTCCCAGCCAAAAAAGTTCCTTAATGCCCCAGAGTGTTGGGCCTGAAATTATTAAGTTTGGAGGGTGGAGGCGAATCGGAATAACGTTTTACTAACTCTTTATTAGTTGTAACAGCTCAGCTAACAGTGACAGCTCAGCTAACAAACAGCTGACTCTCCATCTGACAGCAGCTCTGACAGCCAATCAGAATGAATGTCTTTTCCCGCTTAAATATCGGACCTGAGTGAAACCTTAATACACAACAGAAATGGTAGCCTTAAATCAGGGGTGGCCAAACTATGGTTCTGTGAGGACCTGTGGACTTCAACTCCCAGAATTCCTGAGCTAGCCATGCATGCTTGGCTGGCTCAGGAATTCTGGGAGTTGAAGTCCACAGGTCCTCACAGAACCATAGTTTGGCCACCCCTGCCTTAAATCATGCTAGTTGAATGTTAGAGAGGGGGGAAAATCTTCCTTAAAGCAAGAAAAGTTAAATAGGGGAAGCCAATTATCTTGGGAAATGGTAGGCTAAACTCCTGAAGCTAAATTACACACACACACTTCTGTGGATTCATTCTTGGCTAAAAATGTCTCCATCTTTTGCGTTGCCTGAGAGAGAGAGGAGACTTTCAAAAAAGACAAAAGTCGCTCATTACGCTTAGGCCAGCGGAAGGGAGCTCATCCCTGTGTTGCCTAGACAACAAGGGTATGCTTTATGCAGCTCATCTCTTCAGGCCTTGCTGCAGCCTGTGAGGGAACAGCAGGGGAAATCACCTGGTTGCCTAAGCAACCGGGTGATATTCCCTCTCTTCCGGCTTTGTGATGTGACTCAGATCTGTGATGGCAGAGTTTGCAAAGAGCCACAAAAGCTTATTGCATTCCACAGCTTGTCATTCCGTGACCTACAAGCCATATTTCCATTTCACTCATTTTATTCGTAGGAATAGTTAATATTTCACTGGTTTCATATTTCAGAATGAATTTTGGCGCTTCCTGGATCTCCCTTCCCCAATATGGCGCCTTCCACACAGAGTGGAATGTTTTTTTAAAAAAATCTATGCTGTTTTATGACTGTAATAAAGATGGGTTTGATTTGATTTGATTCTGTAAATTGTGTCCGATATACATGGAAGGTACCAATTTAAGAGAGGCTTTTTCTGGATTATAGTGGATCAGAACAGTTTTCTTTGAATTGGACTGGAAACATTTCTTTCAGCATCCATTTTTATCCAATCCACATAACCTTTTCCTTTCTTTGAGGAACTTGTCAAAATGTTTCTCACACAGTCACCGTTTACCTTGAAAGGGACATGCCAGCATGTATTAATCCTAAAAAAAAAAAACCATTCTACACAACCCAAAATTTGTACTTGGATGTGTTTTTGAGCTGAGATTACGATCACAAAATTTATGTGAAAACAAATTAAAAAAACAACAAAAAACCAAGAAGAGTTTGACTTGCCAACAGCACTACTTCAATGTGTATTATGGAAACTTTGGAAGCTAACTAATTTGATGATGCTCAAAGATCTTATTCTGCTTGTCAGGTGTGAGACGCTTCATCCCATTAGTGTTTCAAACATTGAGACCTCCCGGATTCCACGTTCACACATTCATTCTGATTCTTATCTTTTTCACCAGGTTCTGCATCTTCTTTTACTCAGCAACCTCAGGACCAAGTGGTGATTGCTGGACAACCCGTGACCCTCCTCTGTGCTATTCCCGAATATAATGGAATTGTGCTATGGATTAAAGACGGACTTGCCCTTGGCGTAGGAAGGGATCTCTCCAGTAAGAATATATATATTTAATTTTTATTTATTCATTAAATGTATATGCTGCCCATCTCACTGTCAAGCAACTCTTATTTGTTTGTTAAATATTTTTACTTCTCATTTGGCCAGATCAGGAGTGTTGCGGTGGCCTAGAGGTGAGCTCTCGCCTCACAATCAGGGGGCTTTGAGTTCGATCCCAGGTAGAGGCATATATTTCTCTCTCTGGGCACACTGAGAATATATCTGCTGAACAAAACTCCACATTGGCGACAGAAAGGGCATCCAGTCATTAAAACGCTCTGCTAGCTCCATTCAGTTGTCCAGACTCCAGCCCGCAAGGGATTATGGGATTGTTAAAAGAAGATGATGATGATTTGGTCAGATCGATCCTTACCTACCCCAGATAGCTCCAGTTAGATGCTAATCAAGAGCAACACAGTGAACTTCCAACGTATGCAATGCACACACACATCTCTTCTCACCACAAAGCAAACACCTTTCCCTGGTTATCTGTTTATCCATACTTTTCACAAAAAGCTGGGAAATAATCATGCTTTTTGTGAGTAGGTGGGTGTGCCTTCAAGGTCCAGTAACTACGTAGATAATTCCCTGCAGTTTTCTTAGATACATTTTTGGAAGTGGTTTGCCACTGCCTTTTCCTTGTGTCTGAGAGAAAGTGATAGGCCAAAGATTTTCCAACCGCTTTGTGCAGGATTAAAATTAGAATACGACCAGTTAGGTCCCACAGAGTCGGTCTCCTCCAGGTCCCTTCAACCAAACAATGTCGGTTGGCGGGCCCTAGGGGGAGAGCCTTCTCTGTGGGAGCTCTGGCTCTCTGGAACCAACTCCCCCCAGAGATCCGAATCATTCCCACCTTGCTGGCCGGAAATAATTATACAAGTTTAATCAAGAATAATAACTTTATCAGATTTGTACCCTACCACAGAAATAAGCAGACCCTTGTTGGCTGCTTTTGCTTGTGATAAGAATCAAACTTTGAACAACTGTGTGCCTCCCAGTTATAAACATTCCAGTATATGGCATACTTATAAACAGAACCTTGGCAATTTGCTATAGAATGGGAATCCTGCTCCAGGCTTCAGAGCAATGATGTGGGAGCCTTTTTCTCTTAACATACCTAAGGGAGTGATCTATGCATTCAAGAGGGACCGAATCAGCTTTAGGGCATTACACAAGCCAAGTTCTGTTCTTTTTTTCCCTTTTTTTCTTTTTGCTGAGTTAGCTAATTTAAAGAAAATGTTCCTGTTCTCCTTACTAAGCTTCCTTGTCTACATTTCAAGATTTAAATAATCAACCATCTTCTTTCACATCCTCTTGCTGGTGGAAGCTGCACAGTGCATATTGCTGATATATTTGAAACAGTCTGTTCTCTGCCTGCCCAAATTTGAGGAAACCTTAAAACGGGTAACAAGAGCTAATGTGGCTGACAGCTCATTCTGAACAATTTGAGCAATTAGCTTTCTTGGGTCTGATTTAGCAAGCTGGGGTTCTGCCTGCTTGTGGAATTCCGGCTCAGATAGTCATTTAATTAACTAAATACAAACAAACTCTTCATTTGTTTTTCTCGCAGTTCATGAGAGCAAATCTTGCTGCTGCTAGCTTGGAGGGAAAAAAGGCTTCAAAAGCATATAGGTTAACGCCAAGATACCTCTGTCTTTGCAGCTCATTAACAATATAACTTGAGAAGAAGTGAAATTTGTGGAGGTCTCTGAACCTTCCATCCCTTAGAAAACTGGGAAGTTGAAATTAAAAATGCTCATTGCCCCGTCAAGATCCTACTAAACCTCTGCTGTCAAAAGCAGTTAATAATGCCCTCTTGTTAATGTCCATATAAGGCCAGTATTTGGTAAACAAAGAAGCCCTTAAATAAAGATAAGCTTCATTCAAGATGCTGGGATGAGGACAAAGTTTCCACATAAAAACACAGTTTGAATAAAGTCCTTGGGGTGCTTTGTGAAATGAAAGGCTGTACTTCAACATTCTTCTAAAGATGGATTCCACCAGTATGCTTAAAGTGTGAAGTTCCTAAATGGTGTTCTTTGGTCTAAACTATCCCAATTATAGATTGTGGTGCATAACATTCTCTTCTGGGCATTAGAGAGCTCCTCTTCTTAAGAGTCCTTTTTTACTCAACATAAAGCAAAGCAAAACTAAACAAAACAACAATGGCCACTCAGTAGGGGCAAGAAAGTGGGAGAGAGTTGAAAAATGATTTTTAAAAAGACGAACTCCTGCGGTGGAAGAGAGTTTTTCTTCTTCATCACCATTTGTCCTTCCTCCGAAATAATGCCTAGCTTTGAAAACAAACCTGTTGAGTGGGTTTTAAAAAATAGTTGAACTTATTTATTTGGTGCTAAGTTTCCTTCTTCAGATTGCCTTCAAAACATTATTTTGGTTTGTCAGTAGCACCAAATGTCTTCCTTCCTTCCTTCCTTGTGCTCCAGTTTGGAGGGTCCCCCAACTTATTTTTGAGAGGAATCATAGGCAAGAAAAACCAAATGCACAGGTGTAGTATAGGTGGGATCTGGCTCAATAGTAGTAACTATGAGAAGGATCTTGGAGTCCTAGTGGACAATCACTTAAATATGAGCCAGCCGTGTGCTGCAGCTGCCAAAAAAGCCAACACAGTTCCTGGGCTGCATTAACAGAGGGATAGAATCAAGATCACATGAAGTATCAATGTCGCTTTAGAATGCCTTGGTAAGCCACACTTGGAATACTGCATCCAGTTTTGGTCACCAAGATGTTAAAAAGATGTGGAGACTTTAGAAAGAGTGCAGAAAAGAGCAACAAAGATGATTAGGGGACTGGAGGCTAAAACATACAATGAACAGTTGCTGGAATTGAGTATGTCTATTTTAATGAAAAGATGGACTAGGGGTGACATGATAGCAGTCTTCCAATATCTCAGGGGCTGCCCCAAAGAAGAAGGAGTCAGGCTATTCCGCAAAGCTCCTGAAGGCAGGACAAGAAGCAATGGATGGAAACTAATCAAGGCAGTAATGGGTTTCACTTACCTTCACTTACCGGTTCGGAACTGTGAACATGAGCGCAGCGCTTCTGCACATGCGCAGATCACCCATGATGATGTCCAGGTGGGTGGGCAGAGGCTCCTGCCGCCACTTCTACCAGTTCTCCCAAACCAGGGTGAACCGGTAGCAACGCACCACTGAATCAAGGAGAGAAGCAACCTAGAACTAAGGAGAAATTTCCTGACAGTTAGAACAATTAATCAGTGGAACAATTTGCCTCCAGAAGTTGTGAATGCTCTAACAGTTGTAAATTTAAGAAGAGATTGGACAATCATTTTTCTGAAATGGTATAGGGTTTCCTGCCTGAGCAGGGGGTTGGACTAGAAGACCTCCAAGGTCCCTTCCAACTCTGTTATTCTGTTCTGTTTTGTGAATATCTTCAGAAGAAGAAGGATGGGTTTAATGCTCCAGAATACTGGATGGGTTTGGAAGGTCTTGAAGTGAAGATTTAGAAAAAGAATAGGAAGATGTGATCCAACTTTTTTTAAGGGTCCTTATGTCATTCTTCTTCTTTTTTTAAAAAAAAAATTCAGCATTTGAAAACGGCTATAAGGCATGACAGGAACAGTCTTGTCTGGTGGATGTCATGTTGTTCCAGACTTCTTCTTGATGTGTGGGGGGAATCGGTGTACACTTGCTACTTATTAGCTTCAATTCTGGTTCCATTATGTGCCCCACAGGTTATCCACGCTATTTGGTTGTGGGGGATCACCTGTCAGGGGAGCATCACCTGAAGATCCTGAGAGCAGATCTCCAAGATGATGCAGTATACGAGTGCCAAGCCATTCAAGCGGCCATCCGTTCCAGACCAGCCCGGCTGACCGTTCTTGGTAGGGATTTCATTTTTCTTGGGAAACGATGGGATTTATTTCTTCCCCGAGTGGGAAAGGAATGAAATGTCTTTTGAAATGAACACCTGGTTTTCAGAACGCAGGTTGGTGTTACATGGTAAGAATTGTCTGGGTTATTTCAAATGAATTGCCTGAAGGCGATTCCAGGGGAGGTCAACATTCAGGAGAGAAAGGTAGGTGAAAATGGCAGTCCTGTGATATATTTCCTCCTCCTTCGCCTTAATGGCAGTGCCGGGCATAGCTGTGATCAGAGATGGGGGTGAAGACATAATGAGACCTTGTCACAGTATAGATAAGGGCATGCAGATATTAAGGGAAGGAATGCAGAAATGACTGTGTAAAGACATACTGTATAACACTCCTAAGCCCTAGAAATATCGATCGACTGCCAAAACAGCTACAGCGAAGAAACTCCAATCTTTGAAGCAAAAGTGGGTTTATCAGGACCCTGATATCTGCATGCAACTTCAAGACCCACTTTTTTTTGACACCCTTTGACCATAATCGCTGAAAATTGAAGTTGCCTTCTTCTGCCCCTTTAAGGCATCAAACATCCTCAAACCCCCAAAACTTTAACCTAAAACTGTCTACCGTGGACCTCACCCCATTCCTAAGAGGTCTGTAAGGGGGCGTGCATAAGTGCACCAGCGTGCCTACAGTCCCTTGTCCTAATGTTCCCATTATTCGTACTCATTTCTTATGCATATACTTTACCTGTTTATACTTACATATTTATATGTTATGTTCATACTTATAATTGTTTTCTCATATATGCTTGACAAGCTAAATAAATAAATAAAAAATGTGGAAACTTTAAATGCAAACATTTGCTTCCCACAGAGGAAAGGATCACATAAAGAGCTAAAACTTCTTCTGTTAACCCTGGTACAAACCCACCCCCCAAACAAACAAAAATCCCATCTCTTCCTGTTTGCATCACCCTCCTACCCATTGTAGCCGCCAGGTTCTTAGTCAAATTTAAGTGGGGCACCCAGTTGCTAAAAGTTTACCCTGTTGTAGGCGGCTGTTTTCTCTAACGCAATGAGAGAGGAAGATTGAAGGAAAACTCATAAACACCTCTCTTGCTGAACATATGGAATTTAAATGTATTGAAATTCTTCTTTTATTGAAGATCAGAGTTGGCTATGTCCCAAATTAAAGACTAAAAATACTGAATGTAGCGCTTCACCCAACTCTCACCTTATTTATATCACAATGGCTTTTGAACAATGTCCTTTGTATTCCTTCACTCCTAGTCTTTCGGTATCAAACCACCACCTCAATATCTTAGAAGAGGCAAGTAAAAAAAACTTTAAAAAAAGCCCTCTTGATTAAGAAGTATCAGTTTGTCTGATTTTGATTTATAATGGATCCTGATGATTCTGAATGAGTAACTGACAGGAACAAGATTTATGTACACAAACCCAGATGAATAATATACATCTAGAATAACTCCCTGCAGCTACTAAAAGCTGAGATGCTATTATGATTGAAAAGTGTTTTATCAGTGGAGTCTGTATGAAAGAGAGAATGGGAACTAATGTTCATTCATTATCATCTCGATGAGTGGGATCTTCTATATCACAAAAGTATGGAGCTTACCAATAAATTGGAAATAAGAGCATTGTGTGCAATGTAGCCATGGACATTGTGGATCCTGGGGAAGTTATCCAGTGAGAGTTTTTATGATTTGATTGCAGGTAGTTTGTGTTCACCATTTATTATTAGTCTGCTTGGATGAAAGATCTTCATTGGCACCTTCTAGCAAGTAAATCTTTCTCTGGGTTTTGTTCTACTTAGTTGTGTTGGAAGAAAAATCCACCTGGTTCAGTTCCAGGCTGGGAATAAAATGGAGGCTGCTTAAGAAAGGAGGTTTATTGATGAACAGAACCACAGCATGCAGTTCTGGGACAGCTGACAAATTTAGCTTGATGAGTGCAAGGATTTTTATACAGTTTCTGAAATGCTGCAGGGACTGTGCAATGCAGTGAGCCTGGTATCTTTTGCTATTCTAATGGTGGTGGGTTAATCCTATTATGTCCTAAAAGGTCACATCCTGTCCTTAGAATCTGGGTGGGGGAAGGATGTA
Source organism: Diadophis punctatus similis (assembly GCA_023053685.1). Taxonomy (NCBI): domain Eukaryota; kingdom Metazoa; phylum Chordata; class Lepidosauria; order Squamata; family Dipsadidae; genus Diadophis; species Diadophis punctatus. The sequence continues at coordinate 4,426,873 of JALIGW010000020.1, read as the reverse complement.
AATTTTAATCTCATCGCTGGAGATGAAGGTGTTTTGTTCGTGAATAGGCTGGCCCAGGATTTTTTAATGGGCATCTGCTGTAGGCTATTAAGAAAGACTGGTGGCGGTCTCTAAAAACATGTTTCTCCATTTCTCCTTTGGGGAAATATAATATTCTACCCAGAGGTGGGTTCCTCCCGATTCGGACCGGTTCCATGGAACCGGTAGTAACTTGGCGGCCTGGGTTGCGGGAACTGGCAGTAACCCAGGCCTGCCATGCCCACAAACCAGCTCTCTTACCGGCACCACAGGTGCCGCCATTTTGTTTTTTTGCTTCTGTGCATGCGCAGAAGCTGGTTTTTTAGCACTGGAGTGAACCGCCGCGCCAAGGAGTGAACCGGCAGCGAGGAAACCAAAACCCACCCCTGAGTCTACCTCTTTTAATATCTCCCAAGATATTTCATTTTCTAGGAGGAGCGGGGGGCTTCCCACAGTTGCCAGATTGGCCAGATTGCCTAAATCAAGAGATTTCTGTTGGAAATAGATAGTGGTTGTGGGAGGAGCTTGGTTGAATTGGTTGACTAACTGTTGATGATAGAAAGCAATGAGGACTTCCCGTGCTTCATTCCACTGTAGTGAGTATGGAGGACTGGTAGTAAGATTTTTTCCCTCAGGAAGAAAGCTGTTCATGCAATAGTAACTACTTTCTGCTCTCTACAGGATTATAGCTAGAACCTCTCCAGCAAATTAGTTCACGTGAAATTCACATTTTGCATGAATTTGTGAGGTGGCGCAGTGGTTAAAAGCAGCACTGCAACCTATTTCAGTGACTGCTAGTTCAGCAGTTCAGCTGTTCAAATCTCACCGGCTCAAGGTTGACTCAGCCTTCCATCCTTCTGAGGTCAGTAAAATGAGGACCCAGATTGTTGGGGGCAATATGCTGAACTCTGTAAACCGCTTAGAGAGGGCTGTAAAGCACTATGAAGCGGTATATAAGTCTAAGTGCTATTGCTATTTTGCTATATTACATGTTGTTTCTATGTCTTCTATATGCACACTTTACCTTCCCCGTGTAAGATGAGATAGGTTGTGTTTTGCAACTGTGTATAATTCTCCTATATATCCAGCACCATTTCTGTACCTAGAGAAATGTTACGTCTTGAAGTTGAGGCTCAACGCAAACTCCCTCTTTGGATTCAGAGCTCCTCTTTTGCTAGAATTGGTTGAGGTTTCTGCTTGATATTTACTGGCTCATTACCTGACTGTTGGGTCATGATTTTAGCACTCTATTATGCTGGAAGTTCGTAATTTGGTCTCTTCATTATCCCTGCTGCTTGGCACTCACTCCTTCTGCAAGCCCACGCTGCTATGCTATTCAGGACTACATCTGAAGTTCTGCAAGGGATTGATTAGTTAACCTAGAATATGATAAAGGGAGAAGAATGTGAATGACCAGGCCAACCCCTCTTAAAGGTACAAGCAATGTTCTGACTATCAAATAATAAAAGTGTGCAGAACAGAGAGCCAAATTTCTAAAAAAAAAAAAAGTGGGATATTGAAGAGGTTTGAAAAAGTGCTTTAGAGATCTCAGATGAACTGCAAATCTTCAGTCAAGCGCACTTACTTTGAAGGAAGCCCCATTGAATCCTACAGGCTTCACTTCCAAATGGATCAGATTGGACTATATTAATCCATTAGCCCACGATACGATGAATGGCGCTCAGAAGGACATGCATTTTCCATTACTGAAGTTCCATGGTGGGGAGAGACACGCTCACTGAGTTTGCCCTGATAAACGCTACAGTACAATGTTAACAGGAGAAGCCAGCAGGTGCCCTCATAACATCAGGCTGCTCTTTGCAACTTTGCTGAAATGCAAACATTTGGAAGCAAAATGTCCATCAGAATATCTCAGTATTAGAGAAAATCTGAGTATACCTTTGCTCCGCCTCCCCCCTTTTTTTAAAAAAATTGGCAATTGAAATTAAACTTTGAGATAATCAGGGTGGCATTTCCACTAAGTTTTTTTTTAAATAATCCTGTTTTCGAAGGAGAAACATCCATGACATGTAACGGAAAGGAAAAATCTCCTGACTCGGAACAGTGAAATTATACAGGCAATATCACGCATCTTTTCCTACAGTATAGGAATTAGTCTTTCTGAAACCAAACAAGCTTAAAAGAGTAATAAGTGACCACTGCATTCAATAATAAGGGATTTCAGTCTGATCTAGGCAAAAAAGAATCTTAACACTCTTGAAAGCTGCAAATATGTGTGTGTTACAATAAGGTGAAGTAGTATCCAATGCATTGCAAAAGATGGTTGGCTTTTGCAACCCTAGCATTAGGTGTATATACACTTTCTCGGGTGTGTAATCATTTTTGCTCAAAAGAAACCACGGTGAACCATTTTTGATCTTCCTAGGAAGTGTCAATTTTCTTTTAGCTCCCTTCTGCATTTGAATTGTCCCTCAAATGAAGATGGACTTAATTAAGGAAGTGCTATCCAGAAAATTTCAATGCATTTATAATCCAGAGCCAAGATCTGTTTCTGCAAACAAAAGGCTGTGGTTGATACACAACACCCCAAAATAACATTTGAATCAGCTGGCAGAATAATTGTATGGTCTTTTTGATTGGAAATAGATAGGGCAAGAGACACAAGTGACTTCTTGTGTCCAAGAACAACAAACAACCAGCAAACCCTGAGCTATTTCAGCATATTCCATTCCGCCCTCCTGTTTTCTTTTCTTCCATTTCTGAGATTCCTTACCAAGCTCTAAATTTTAATGCCTGCTGAACTTCTTTCAAATATCCTCCCCCCATTTTTCCAATGCTGAACAGTTTTAATTCATTGGCAAATGAAGCTGCATCTTTTTCCAAAGTAAGCATTTGGTGCAGGAGAGAGGTTGATCGTGCTATTACTGCCCTCTGATTTTCAAAATAACCCACGGAAACATGGGGTGAATTTTTCATCATTGACATCAACAAGTTCGGAAGAGAATAAAGTCACAATTCACTACACCAACTCTCCAGAAGATAGGCTCAAGATACAGAAGGATCTTGACAGACTTGAACATTGGGCGCTATCTAACAAAATGAAATTCAATGGTGAAAAAAGTAAGGTTCTACATTTAGGCAAGAAAAACAAAATGCACAGGTACAGTATATGTGGTACCTTGCTCAACAGTAGCAACTATGTGAGGGATCTTGGAGTCCTAGTGGACAACCATTTAAATATGAGCCAGCAGTGTGCAGCAGCTGCCAAAAAAGGCAACACATTTTTAGGCTGCATTAACAGAGGGATAGAATCAAGATCACACGAAGTGTTAATACCGCTTTATAATGCCTTGGTAAGGCCACACTTGGAATACTGCATTCAGTTTTGGTTGCCACGATGTAAAAAGGATGTTGAGACTCTAGAAAGAGTGCAGAGAAGAGCAACAAAGATGATTAGGGGACTGGAGGCTAAAACATATGAAGAATGGTTGCAGCAACTGGGTATGTCTAGTTTAAAGAAAAGAAGGACTAGGGGAGACATGATAGCAGTCTTCCAATATCTCAGGGGTTGCCACAAAGAAGAGGGAGTCAAACTATTCTCCAAAGCACCTGAGGGTAGAACAAGAAGCAATGGGTGGAAACTAAACAAGGAGAGAAGTAACTTAGAACTAAGGAGAAATTTCCTGACAGTTAGAACAATTAATCCGGGGAACAGCTTGCCTCCAGAAGTTGTGAATGCTCCAACACTGGAAGTTTTTAAGAAGATGTTGGATAACCACTTGTCTGAAGTAGTGTAGGGTTTCCTGCCTAGGCAGGGGGTTGGACTAGAAGACCTCCAAGGTCCCTTCCAACTCTGTTGTTATTATTATTATTATACTAATATGTAGAATTCTGCATGAATTGACATCTTTGTTTCCTCTGTTCAGTAAACCAAAATAGAAACATGAATTCTTTTTCATTATTGATCCATCCCACCAGTTTTTCATTCCACCTTTTCTTCTGGATTTTCTTCTCCATGAGCCAAGGGACATACAGTAGTATATTTTAAAAAAAGAAAAGAAAGGAAGATAGAAAGCTGAGGAGCAGAGCAGAAACATTTACGGTCTATTAACAGCAAATACGTTGTCTCAGATAATCAAACGGAAGTCACCCTGGAGTATATTCCTGCTAGAGCGTCCTGAAGAACTTCACAACAGCATGTCTTGCATGTCACCAGATGGGACACACCAAGGGACTGACTGCCTGGGCTTGTCCGAAGTGAGAGTCATTAACGCAGTCACAGGAAGCCAGCAGAACCAAGCTGAAAATGGATAAGGGAACTTTGGTGGAGGAAAAGAAACAGCAATGACAGGAGTGCTGGAGGCAGGGAAATTTGGAGGAAACGGAGACACCGGAATCAGCAAGAAGAAAATTGCCTGTTCCCTGCTGGTCGTGGTGACACCAAGGCTTGGATTCCCATGCAGGGATAATGAGACCAACCATTTCCTCTGGAGACTGCGATGCTTCTTTATTTACAGGGGTGGTGGCTGCATTTATAGAAGGCAGAGGCACTGCTGTGAATATTTCAGAGAGGGGATGTAATTTGGTAAAACTGTATCATGGCTGCTGTAAAACTAGTCTGCCACACTGGCAAGCAGTTTCTTTTGGGTTCAAATATCTGTCTCTATCTCTCCATTCCTATCTCTCTTTCTGTATTTACTATATACAGTATCTATATCGTATCTATCTCTGTCTCTGTCTCTCTACCTCTTATCTATATCTGTATAGATCTATGTATCTATCCCTCTCTCTCTTTCTGTATTTATATCTATATCATCTCTATCTCTCTATCTCTTTTTCTATCTATATATCTATATCTATCTCTCTATATTTATATCTATATCTCTCTATCTCTCTATCTCTCTATCTCTATCTCTATAGACTAGACTAGACTAGACTAGACTAGACTAGACTAGAATCAGTGTTTCCCAACCTTGGCAACTTGAAGATGTCTGGACTTCAACTCCCAGAATTCCCCAGCGATCGAAAGCTGGCTGGGGAATTCTGGGAGTTGAAGTCCAGACATCTTCAAGTTGCCAAGGTTGGGAAACACTGACTAGAATAAATTAGACTAGACTAGACTAGACTAGACTAGAATAGAATAGAATAGAATAGACTAGAATAGAATAGAATAGAATAGAATAGAATAGAATAGAATAGAATAGAATAGAATCCCTCTCACAGTTACTACTGTTGAGCAAGGTACTACATATACTGTACCTGTGCAGTTTGTTTTCTATATATTTTGAAATAGGACTATTGACTGACATTTATTAGAACCGGGCATGATCCAGTCAAAGATAAGCCTTTTTAAGTTCAACTGATGGGATAGTTAAGCATGTGCTTAAGCCTCTCTTGTAGAAATCAATGTGACTTAAAAATGCTTAGCTCATGCTGTTCATCAGACAGCTCTGTGTGAAATAAAAAGTTCAAACAAACTTGAGAGAGAGCGAAAGTCTCTTCAAGTCAGTATTTGCAAACCTGGCAGGGAGTTAAAAGCACCCTCTTGTCAAATTCACCCCAAGCAATGGTACTGATGAGCTAAGAGCTACCTACCAGCATCATCTAAGGCAATGCTTGGGTTGTGAGTGATCTGAAGAACCCATTGACACCCTAACAATTGTCTTCATGTGTCTGAAGATATTTGCTTAACATTGGATGAAGTCAAGAGATGAGATTTACTCTTAGTTCCAACACTAGAAACATGGACATTGCAAGAGATGTTGGGATACAACCATCATTTGAAGAGCCGAGGTGGCGCAGCGGGTAGAGTGCAGTACTGCAGGCCACTTTAGCTGACTGTGATCTGCAGGTCAGCGGTTCAAATCTCACCGGCTCAAGGTTGACTCAGCCTTCCATCCTTCCGAGGTAGGTAAAATGAGGACCCAGATTGTTGGGGGCAATATAAAATATGCATTGCTTACTGGTGTAAACCGCTTAGAGAGTGCTTGCACTGTGAGGCGGTATATAAATGTCACAAATAAATAAATAAATAAATAAATAAATAAATAAATAAATAAATAAATAAACAAAAAAATAAATAAATAAATAAAATCATGTACTGTACAACTTCATTGGAAGCCAAGCTTAGATAGCATATGTCTATATCCTACTAGTACCTTTTCCCTGCTTTTACTTTGAGATGGACGACTTGGAAACAAGTATATGGAGTTCCTATTCAGGGACCTTTTAATTTATTGTATTTATTCTGAATATTTCTATTCTATTCTATTCTATTCTATTCTATTCTATTCTATTCTATTCTATTCTATTCTATTCTATTCTATTCATTTATTTATTTATTTATTTATTTATTTATTTTATTTTATTTATTTATTTATTTATTTGTCAAATGTGTATAGGATAGTAGTAGTTTGTATAAACATAAGTAAAAAGTAACGATAAAAGAGGACAATAGGACAGTAGGACAGGGACGGTAGGCACAGTGGTGCGCTTATGCACGCCCCTTACAGACCTCTTAGGAATGGGGAGAGGTTCTATTCTATTCTATTCTATTCTATTCTATTCTATTCTATTCTATTCTATTCTATTCTATTCTATTCTATTCTATTCTATTCTATTCTATTCTATTCTTCTACCCAAGAAATGAATGCATTGACTAAACCTTTCCCACCCCACCAATGTCACTCAAATATTGATATCTGCAGGTATTTCTGCATTAATTGCAAACTTTGGCAACAACAAAGCTATGTTGGTTCCTATATCATGTATGGTCCTGATATTGCAGATTCCCTGCATCAGTTGATATCACATATGCATGTGCATGAAGTCTACACAATTGTTGATCTTCTTGACCAACACAAGAACATCTGCAGCAGACAACATTAAAAAAAACCAATGGAGTTAGCGGGTGGAGTGTTTAGGTTGAGTATTTCAAGTAAAGAGTGCCTGAATAATGTTTTTCTACACGTTGTTGAAAGAAGTTGAACATCTGTTGCACACTAAAGCTTACATTTTGGTATTTGCTTTCTAAACCACCAGATCATGTTGTAAACAATGAGAAAAGAGTTGAATAGTAATCTTCTCGTTTATTCTTATGGGTACTACTTTCTCCATGGACAAGACCAGCTGCCTCCCAATCATTTTTTTAAGTACTGCAATAAGGAAAACCAAACAATCCCTTAATGGATGTTTAAGGTTCACAAGGCTTCATGGAGGGAATGAAGTTTATTCAGAAATTAAAATATTCATGGCAAAAAGTATCAGCACAAATTATTTATGAAACAGAAATTTCAGAGGTACAAGAAAAAGTGGGAAGCGATGCAGTTAATGGAACTGGCCAAACCAAAACGGAGCTGCCTTGAATCTCATTGATTTCATGAGTGGAAATTTAAGCAGATCCTTAACTCTCAGTCTGAAAAATAGATGGATTCATAAATGCTTAACTATGTCTGTCTGCATGCTCAGTGTTTTCAAAATGTTTAGGGGAAAACCAATTTAAATTCAGTGCTGGTACTGAGTAGATATTTGAGGATTTTGAACATCTGATGCCATGTTTTGATTCAAGCCTTGGACATTCAGACAGAATTGATTAAGGTACTCCCAAAATGTTACAGATATCCAGTAGGGCATGACCACAGAAGGGGACAAGATGGTGATGGAAGAGTCGTCCTTTCCTTATAGTCATTCATTGACATTTAACAAAATTACAATGTTTGCAAAGAATAAAAGTTGACAGTTATGTGTATAAAAACCTATGCTTTCTTCACACGTTTAAACAAGTGGCACAGACTCTGAACACATCAGTGCTGTGTCCCTCACTATATTCGTCTATTTTGACCTCTACTGAACATGATGAGAAAAAGGCCAAAGTGTTGGAAACACTTATGATAATCGGACTTTTCAGCTTGTTTGCAATTTCCACAATCTGAACTAAATAAAAATTGTGATGATATAGCTATTTTAACTTTAGTGAAGATTGCTTCCTTTAATTCGCTAAAAAAAAAAAAACCACCAATGTGACATTCCAAAGTGAAACAAAGATTTATGGAGAAAAGCTTTCTTGTTATGTTGATGCATATTTCAGTGTCATAAGTGATGACAATCCTTGCCTTTGTTAAAGCAGTCTACCGTGGCTGAGGTTTTATTTTCAGCAAAGTAGTGTTTAAACCCCTCTCCTTTTCACCATGCCAGCTAGGAACCGTATGTTCTAGATTCTGTTCCATCTGGTAGTTAATTTTGTAGATTTCTAATATATGATTTAAAAGAAAAAAGAAAGGAAATTCTATACTCTTTGCATTGTCTTACTGACATCATCAACATCATCTGTTTTATGATGTGAGAGCCAGGTTGATTAAAACAAGAGCTCGCATTTTAGAGATTTTTGTGTTGTGTTGTGTGTGAATACTCGCACAGGCACATAGAAGTCAGAACAAAGTAGTATGTGGCATCAGGGCAAAAATAATTTAATGCAATCAAGTTTTAATGTCAGCGTAATTAATATTATATTACCGTAATTGCATGAGGTTAATAAACACATTATTTAATCATTTCTCCCTTCTGTCACATACTTAAGAGCAGTGGTAAGTTTTGGAGATGTTCAAGGTATGCTTTTGAGATGAAATCCTGGATTATAAATTCATTTGACTTGTTATATTAAAACTCACTCCATAGCTACCGTGTTTCTCCTAAGATACGACCCACCCCAAAAAGAAGGCCCAGCACTGTTTGTGCGCATGCGTTAAAATTAAGCCCTACTCCCAAAATTTGGCCCTATTTAAGCGCATGCTCAGCCAGGCTTCCCAGACTGGACAACAGCAGGGTTTTTTGGGTGGACAGTTACCGGTAGCTGGAGTGACCGTTACAGGTAGGCAAGGGTGCGTGAGGCACGTGAGTTGTGTCACTCGCTCTTTTCGCCCATGAAAGAAGCGGCACGATGGCCAGCCAAGGCGGGTGGGTCGCGTCACTCAATGTTTTCGGCCGTGAAAGAAGCGCCCCAGTGCCAGACAAGGTGCATGGGGCGCGTGGGGCGCTCCTGTCTGCCGTGAAAGAAGAGGCCCAGTGGCCAGGTGAGACACGTAGGGGGGGATTAAAACACCCCTCGAAAAGAAGGCCTAGCCATTTTTTTCGGGGGTCAAAAGAAAATAAGACGTATTTTTGAAGAAACATGGTAATATAGACACCTGTATTTGTGAGCCTGGACTCTGGACATTCATGGTCCCTTCCTGATCCTTTCCTTGTATGGGAATCCAAAGGATTTCTCTATCCTGTTATTTTTATATAGAAACTTAGCTATGAAACATGCTTTTTGCCGCAGCTTGGAAAACACGTACTGTAAATTAGCATGTGTTTATATGGCACAAATTATCACCTCGTTATTGTTGCACAAACAGTTTCCAAAGTTGTTGCACAATTCACACTTCCATCCATCTGCCATATTGAAGATCGTTCTTCCCAGTAAATAATAAATGGTCACATCCAAGAACATGTATGTATAGTCCAGATCAATTGCTGAAAGATGAACCAGAATCTATCTGACACAGCAATTTCCTTAGAAACATATTTGAACTTCATCGTCCTCTCCGACCCAATGCAAAGGTCAACTATTGATTAAGAGTAGTTCAGAATCAGAATAGAAATGGAAGGGACCTTGGAGGTCTTCTAGTCCAGCCCACTGCTCAAGTAGAAGGTCCTATACAATTTCAGACAAGTGACTGTCCAGTCTCTTCTTAAAAACCTTCAGTGATGAAGCACCCACAACTTGTGGAGACAAGCTGTTCCACTTGTTAATTGTCCTATTGTTTGCAGTTTGGTTTGGTTGGTTTTCCTGTTTTTGCCCATTGATTGCCAACTGACTTTTGAGGTCATATTGGGAGTTGATGGTGTAAAATACATGTATGAAGTATGACAGAGTGAGCATTAATCTCACAGAGGTGATGTTTGATCTTTTCCCGCAATTCAAACATTTAGAAATAAAACCGCAGTTTAAAGTTCTAATTAAAATATTTATTTCAATACAAAAACAATAAATTCTGATTAATTACATGTCTAATATAAAATGTGCAACTTCTCTTATTGGAAGCCAGAAGAAGAAGGATAGAGCGGAGATTGGAATGCACACATGCGTACAAGAACATATCAATCACGTGCTCAGGAATGAACCATTATATTAAATAGGGATTCATCTCCCTGCATATCACACCGTGACAAAGTAAAGGTATTTATTTGTTCATAAAACATTCTCCCAAGTTCTTAACTACAGTACATAAAAACACATGTAGTGAAAACTTGGGGGAACAAGAATGGTGTGTGTGTGTGTGTGTGTGTGTGTGTATGTGTGTGTGTGTGTGTGTGTGTTGGCCCCATAGGCCCATCACAATATGTTTATTATGTATTTTTCCAGAGAAAATGTTACTGTTCTTAGGAATCTTTAAAGGTAAAATACACCAAATAAGTAATTTCTCAGAAGAAAAAGGACAACCAATTCAAACATTTAATATAATTTATACAATTGATTCTGACTTTTGCTACACCTTGTATATACACATCTAGACACAAACAGAAACATTTAGGAATCCAGAGTTGAGAAGGGAAATCTCTTAAAACCCATCAGAGGCCTCTTGCTACCTGACACTTTTTTTTTAATGCAAGAGCATGTTAATTTATGATCTGTTTAACTAAGTTGGAATATTAATTAAATAAAACCCGAGCCTGATTAGAACTTGGAGAGAGAGAAGGCAGTTGGAAAAAAAATCCAACAGCTTTCATACAAAACTGCTAAGCAAACACTTTGTTTGTAACCACTGGAGGTTTCCCTCAGGTCTTCCATCAAAGCGTGAAATTTTTGGAAGGGGAGATAGAAGAGAGATAATATAGCCAACAGATGCACATTCTTAAAATATGCATCTGCCAGATGTGCCAGAGGGTTACCTTGCAGATCCTGCTACACTCATGAGTGAATTCCAGGCCCTGCCAGCTAAGCTGGGGGTTGCAGACACATTAATTAGTGTTGAGTTTCCCGATCTCATATGCATTCAGGCAGATAGAAATTCTGAGCAGTTGCTTTGCCATGAGGAAGAGGAGGGAAGTGGGAGAGGAGGAGGAGGGAGGAAAGGAGAAGGGAGGAAGGGATGGGTAGGAGAAGGAGGAGGAGAAGGGTGGAAGGGAGGGAAGGGAGAAGGGTGGAAGGGAGGGATAGGAGAAGGAGGAGGAGGAGGAGGGAGAGAGGGAGGGAAGGAAAGAGGAGGAGGAGAAGGAGAAGGAAAAAGAAAAGGAGGGAGGAGAGGAGGGATAGAAGAAAGAGAAGAAGAAGTGAGGAAGGAAGGGAAAGAAGGAGAAGGAGAAGGGAGGAGATGAGGGATAAGGAGAAGGAGAAGAAGGGGGAAGAGTGGGGGAGGAGAAGGAGAACAAGAAGGAAAAGTAGAAGGAGAAAGGAGGAGAGGAGAGCTAGGAGGAGGAGGAGGGAAGGGAGGGGAAGAATACTGAGAAGGGAGGAGAGGAGGAATAGGAGGAGAAGAAGGGTGGAAGGGAGGGACGGGAGAAGGGAGGAAGGGAGGGGTAGGAGAAGGAGGAGGAGGAGAAGGGAGAGAGGGAGGGAAGGAAGGAGGAGGAGAAGGAGAAGAAAAAGGAGGAGGGAGGAGAGGAGGGATAGAAGAAAGAGAAGAAGAATTAAGGAAGGAAGGAAGGAAGGAAGGGAAAGAAGGAGAAGGAGAAGGGAGGAGGGGAAGGATAGGAGAAGGAGAAGAAGGGGAAGAGTGGGGGAGGAGAAGGAGAACTAGAAGGAAAAGTAGAAGGAGAAAGGAGGAGAGGAGAGCTAGAAGGAGGAGGAGGAGCGAAAGGAGGGGAAGAATACTGAGAAGGGAGAAGAGGAGAAATAGAAGGAGGAGAAGAAGGGAGGAAGGGAGGGATAGGAGGAGGAGGAGGAGAAGGGAGAGAGGGAGGGAAGGAAGGAGGAGGAGAAGGAGAAGGAAAAAGAAAAGGAGGAGGGAGGAGAGGAGGGATAGAAGAAAGAGAAGAAGAAGTGAGGAAGGAAGGAAGGAAGGAAGGAAGGAAGGGAAAGAAGGAGAAGGAGATGGGAGGAGAGGAGGGATAGGAGAAGGAGAAGAAGGGGAAGAGTGGGAGAGGAGAAGGAGAACAAGAAGGAAAAGTAGAAGGAGAAAGGAGGAGAGGAGAGCTAGGAGGAGGAGGAGCGAGGGGAGGTGAAGAATACTGAGAAGGGAGGAGAGGAGGAATAGGAGGAGAAGAAGGGTGGAAGGGAGGGACGGGAGAAGGGAGGAGGGGAAGGATAGGAGAAGGAGGAGAAGGAGAAGAGTGGGGGAGGAGAAGGAGAACAAGAAGGAAAAGTAGAAGGAGAAAGGAGGAGAGGAGAGCTAGAAGGAGGAGGAGGAGCGAAGGGAGGGGAAGAATACTGAGAAGGGAGAAGAGGAGAAATAGAAGGAGGAGGAGAAGGGTGGAAGAGAGGGAAGGGAGAAGGGAGGAAGGGAGGGATAGGAGAAGGAGAAGGAGGAGGAGAAGGGAGAGAGGGAGGGAAGGAAGGAGGAGGAGAAGAAGAAGGAAAAAGAAAAGGAGGAGGGAGGAGAGGAGGGATAGAAGAAAGAGAAGAAGAAGTGGGGAAGGAAGGGAAAGAAGGAGAAGAAGATGGGAGGAGAAGAAGGGGAAGAGTGGGAGAGGAGAAGGAGAACAAGAAGGAAAAGTAGAAGGAGAAAGGAGGAGAGGAGAGCTAAAAGGAGGATGAGGAGCGAAGGGAGGGGAAGAATACTGAGAAGGGAGGAGAGGAGGAATAGAAGGAGGAGAAGAAGGGAGAAAGGAAGGGGAAGGAGAAGAACCAAGGAAACTGCTCTAATTTTGACAATGTGACACTGCCTCAGGAATTCCAGCTGATGCCAGCTAGCTATGTCCCATGGTTGATTGGCAAATGAAGCTGCAACTTTTCTCTAAAATAAGCATTTGGTGCGGGGGGAGGGGGGGAGAGGTTGATCTTGTTCTTACTGCTCTCTGATTTTCCCACATAACAACCCCCATATAGATGGGGTAAATTTTTCCTCATTGCCATCAATTCCTGATCCAGGTAACCATTTTAATATGGCTCAGTGGAACTCCATGCTTGGAAGATCCTTTTTTTTTTCAGTTACTTCCAGAGTTCTTGCTGAAAAAAAATTATAAAACTGATAGGAACGCTTCAGGCCTCTAGGTAAAGAGTGGCATCAGAAGCCTTTGACCCATGATAAATATGCTCTTTGACTGGATTTGTTGGGAGGTGATTTTTTTAAATTTTTGTTTTGTTTCATTTTTGTATATTTTCTAGAAATTCAGAGAGCTCTGCCCAGCTCTATGCAAGGAAAATCATTTTGCCTTCCTTCCTTTCCTTCCTTCCTTCCTTCCTTTCCTTCCTTCCTTCCTTCCTTCCTTCCTTCCTTCCTTCCTTCCTTCCTTCCTTCCTTCCCTTCCTTCCTTTCCTTTCCTTCCTTCCTTCCTTCCTTCCTTCCTTCCTTCCTTCCTTCCTTCCTTCCTTCCGTCCGTCCGTCCTTCCTTCCGTCCTTCCTTCCTTCCTTCCTTCCTTCCTTCCTTCCTTCCTTCCTTCCTTCCTTTCCTTCCTTCCTTCCTTCCTTCTTTCCTTCCTTCCTTCCTTCCTTCCCTTCCTTCCTTCCTTCCTTCCTTCCTTCCTTTTCTGGAAGCCATAAAGAAAAACGACTCCCTTCAAGGCGATGAGATTGATTCATCCCAACACATTTCATTGTGGTTATTTGAGGGCAATTTCCCCCTTGCTGGCTATGGCTGTTCCTAGAAAAAGGTTATCAGCCAAAGCCACCCACAAATAGAAAACATTGATTTTTGGCAAGTCTCCTGTGATGTTTCAAAGTCAGTGGATGGTTGAAAAAAATATCTGGGAAATGAGATTACTAGCAACCCATGTTCACTTACAGTAGCACTCAAAATGTACAGGTCTCTATCTCAATAAGCCTTTGAATATACAGAACACTTACCTGAAGGGGTTCACTACTAACCTATTAACTCAGAATATTTCTATGTAATTGACTTTATGTGGTATATTAAGAATCACTGAAAAGAGGGACTTCTCTGTACATGCATACTTATTTATGGAATTTAATATATGGTGGTGATGTCCTTGACTGACTACTACAATTGAGCCCCAAATTGACGTTGTTAAGCGAGACATTTGTTAAGTGACTTTTGCCCCATTTTATGAGCTTTCTATTGTTAAGCGAATCACTGCAGTTGTTAAGTTAGTAACCTGGTTGTTAAGTGAATCAGGCTTCCCCATTGACTTGGCTTGTAAGAAGGTCACAAGAGGGGATCGCATGATTCCGGGATACTGCAACCATCATAAATGTGAATCAGTTGCCAACTGTCTGAATTTTGATCACATGACCAAGGGGAAGGTCATAAGTTTGAAAAATGGTCACAAGTTACTTTTTCTCAGTGATGTTGTAAGTTTGAATGGTCACTGTCATAAGTTGAGGACTATCCGTAACTACCTTTCAAAGGGACAAATCAATATCAGTCACCTTAAAGATCCACAATGGTTTAAATGATTTTGTTGTACAAAATTGGGACTACAGTATGCCCGAGTCAAGTAATGGTTAGCTGCAATCCTTGTGATGCACCAATGTCATTTTGGCTTTTGTGTGTGTGTGTGTGTATCTATGAAATGCACAAATATTACAGCAAAAGTTTTGCTCACGGTTTTCAAGCTAGGCCAAATGTTTCCATAATTTAACACCACAGCTTGATTATGGAATCTTTGGCAATATTAAAATAGATATTCCACTGTTTGTCACACTCTTTGAACTGGCGATGGATGGCAGTGTTCTTACAAACTTTTAATCATCTATGCTTTAGAAATCAGAGAAAGGCTTAAGAAGTTGCAGAGGGGTTCAGGAGAGACCTACAATATAAAGGAAGGAAGGAATAGCTCTGCAGAGGGGCAAGAATTTACTCCAGAAATGTATGATTAATAATTGATACACAATTAGATTTTACATTTACCTTTTGCTGCCAGTTACTCTCCTCCTTCCCCGGGCATTTTTCTCCTTAAAAAAAAAAGTGTTAACTCTGCCTTCCTCAAAGACCCATTAGGAATAAAGCTTTTCCTAAATCAACATGAATTATTTAATGGAACTGATTAAGTTGATTCAGACATAGAGCTTCTATCTTTTAATTTGACATATAACTGAAAGCGGGAGAGGAGAGGCAAGGGAGGGATCCCTAGGTGGCCAAAGGGTTCATGGAGACAGCAGAAAGAAGGCTGGAGGGGTGGAGAATAAAAAAAGATAATACAGCCCAAGCATTTCATCTGAGCATCATCATTTCTGGAGGTTCAAAGCACCCTGTCATTATATATTACTAGGTTACATGCATATAGTAATTAGAGTATTACGAGATACAGTAACATTCAAACACTGTAAGATTTTCTTTCTTGTTTTTGTGGGTGTCTACATATGCATGAGTGCACAGCTTCAGAAGATCTTTAAAAAAAATCCTGACAAATCTCTTTCACGTGTAAGTTATCCAATATGTTGTTGTAAGGTGCCAAAATGTACTTGAGTCACCAGAATGCCAAAGAGAGGCCCAAGAAGAGGCTTGGGAAAAAGGAACAGCTTTTATTTTGAAAAACAAAATTGCTGGGTGGACAATTTCCCATAGCATACAGGCAGCAAGCATGCAAGGGAAAAACCACACCTAGGGAGACTGTGATGAACATCTTATATAGGGGTGGGTTCTAACTTACCTTGCTGCCGGTTCGCTTCCTCCTGCGCCGCATAGCCACGCCTCGTGGGCGCGTGCATGCGCAGTGGCAAAAAATTCAAAAAAATTCCCCCCCAAAAGCCGAAAACAAGATGGCGACCGCATGCACAATGCCGGAAACGCATGTGCAGAAGAAAAAAAAAACCCGGAAAAAAATAAAAAAAAATTCTAAACCCCCCCCAATTTTTTTTTTAAAGATGGCGACGCCCACGGATCAGCACCAACCGAACCGGTTCCGTGATGTCATCGTGACATCACCAGCAGGTCACTACTAGTTCAGGTGAACCAGTCCGAACTGGGAGGAACCCACCTCTGATCTTATACCTGCAGGTTACCCAACTCTGGACGCCTGGTACATTCCTTGTAGCCCTGCGTGTCTGTGCTCTCCTTCACCAGTGCAGCAAGGAACAGGGGGGCTGAGTGCTTAGCAACAGAGGGGCTGGGTGCTTAGCAACACAGGTATTTGCCCGATGTAACCCTGCCAGGGCATGACATAACCCGCTCCTTGCTTGAGATATGCACCAGGCACTGAGTTGTACAAAAAAAAAAAAAACACCAAGATAGAAGGAGTTAGATCATAGGTAGAAGCAAATGGCAGAGGGCATTCTAATTCTTACAGAAGTGAAATAGCAAGTTAAACTAATTCTACTGATTCTATTATTACGTCCCACTAATTCTACCTATTCTAATATTATTATGTCCCTTCATTGTGGTTTGCACTGGAGCTAAAATTACCATGTCTTTTTCAGTTGAGATATAACAATACAGTAGAAAAAGGGTCCCCAGCCTCCAGTCTGTGAACCGGCAACGATCCGCGGCATGCCAGAAACCAGGCTGTGCAAACAAGCAAAGCCTCATCCGCAGGGTGCAGGCAGCACACAAAAACACCCCCCTTGTGGTCTCCACAGAAACGGTCCCTGGTACCCAAAAGATTGGGGGGGGGGAACTGTAGTAGAAGAACAAAAAGATTTCTCTGCTCTTTCCAACAGCAGCTTTCTAGCCCTGCGTTGGGGGACACTCATTCTGCTGCTTATTCAAACCGTGTTCCGGCCCCACTTTCTGCTTTTCTTGGATCTAGGTACTTTTGGGAGAGTGACCCCCAGCACAGGAAGTCCTCAACATACAACCACACATTTCTGTGGCTGAGTGAAACCTTTGTTAAGATGACGTTGCCTCATTTTGCAACCTTTCTTGCCACAGTTGTTAAGTGAATCACTGCAGTTGTTAAGTTAGTTAATGCAGTTGTTAAGTGGATCTGGTGAATCCCCATTGATTTTGCTTGCAAAAAGATGGCAAAAAGGTGATTCACAAGAGCCCCCTGGGAACACTGCAACTGTCATAAATACGAATCAGTTGCCAAGCATCCAAATTTTAATCACATGACCGCGGGGATACTGCAACGGTCGTAAGTGTGAAAAGCGGCCACTTTTTCAGTGCCATTGTAACTTTGAACGGTCATTAAATGAACTGTTGTAAGTTGAGGACTCCCTGTAGTCAAAGGAAGGAAATGTTCTTTGTTGAGTCCTTGTCACGGTGTGATTTATTGCCTGTTACATGTATATGCAGGGAGAAGCATCCCTGTCTAATATAATGGTTTATTCCTGAGCACGTGATTGATATGTTCTTGTATGCATGTGTGCATTCCAAATTCCATTCTATCCTTCTTCTTCTGGTTTCCGATGAGAGAAGTCGCATTTTATATCAGACATGTAATTAATCAGGATTTATTGTTTTTGTACCGAAACAAATATTTTAATTAAAACTTTAAACTACGGCTTCTTTTCTAATGTCTGAATTCTGGGAAAAGATCAAACATCACCTCTGTGAGATTAATTCTCACTCCGTCAGTCCTGGTACTGAAGAGGCTAGAGACAGGCTTTGTAACAACAGCTCTTTATTGCACTTCTATAAGATCCAGCAAAGGAACCAGGCTGACAGCTCTCCCTTTTATACAGAGCTGTCAGATGGCTCAACCAATCAGCAATCTCCTTTTTCCCGCTTGAATAGCGGACCTTGGAGTAAACAGTATAGCCCAATACATAACATTCTTTGTTGCACTTACGGGACTACGTTGCGATGATCAATGCAGTGGTTGGGTGATCCAGAAACCCAGGGGCGAGGGGTGTTACGTACGGAGGTACGTTCCTGTCGAAGTGAGAATTAATCTCACAGAGGTGATATAGATCTTTTCCCCAGAATTCAGACATTTAGAAATAAAGCCGAAGTTTAAAAGTCTAATTGAAAATATTTATTTCGGTACAAAAACAATAAAATCTGATTGTTTACATCTCTGCTATAAAATGCGACTTTCTCAGTCAAGAGCCAAGTCAAGAAGGGAAGAATGGAGATTTAGGAATGCACACATGCGTACAAGAATATTATATCACGTGGTATGGAATATACCATTATATTAGATAGGGATACAGCTCCCTGCATATGCATACAACTGACAATAATCACACCATGACAGTTCCCAAATTTGCTTACAGCTCCCTGATTGGCTAAACGTGGGCGGCAATCTTGAATGGATGTCAGTGGCCGACCGCCTCCATGCAAAGCCCTTAAAAGCAGTTTTTGCCTGGAGCCGGCTGGCATTCTGCACTCGCTTCAGCTGTGAACTGATAAAGTACTGAACTGTTACGGCGACTCCAATTCCTTTGTTACGCGAACATAACATTCTTAACCTGAAATAAAGTTCTGAACCTTTAGATGAGGAGAAATACTAACCATAGTTGAGCAGGCCATGGCTTCCTACTGCCGGAAAAATCTCCGGTTAGCAGGAAGAGAGCAAGAAGTGCCTCCTACTGTCCGAATTGTGGATGGAGTTGGACAAGGGAGACAGGCAGGGCAGATGTTCATTTGGTACAATAGCAAACTGGATTCTCCCAGCTTTATCTCTTGAGGGAGCAGATGATTTATCTGACTATTTGAACAGAAAGTCATTTGTTGCTGCTAAATCATTTAGCAGTCATTGTATTAACATTAATCATGGTGAGGATTTGAGCTGCCTCTGGAGATAAGAGTATGTTCTGCCCTTGGTTCTCCAAAGCCAAACTGCCTCAAGGAAAGCTTGCTAACCCACAGCAGGCATGAACATTTGGGAAGGAATAAAGCACCGGTTCTCTTGGAACATTAAGAAAATTGATGACCGCTTAGCTTCCATTTCATCTTCTTGTATCTGACCTTTTTCTCTTAAAGTTCTGCAAAAGGTCTCGGTGATCTTGCTACCCAGAACTTACCACGAATTGTATACTTTTCTTTATGTAATATATGTTTTCTCCTGCTCTTTAAATAAACAAACAAACAAAATTAGTTGTAATTATATTCAGAACAGAACAGAATAGAATAACAGAGCTGGAAGGGACCTTGGAGGTCTTCTAGTCTAACCCTCGGCTCAGGCAGGAAACCCTGTAACATTTCAGACAAATGGTTAGCCAAACTCTTCTTTAAAATTCCAAGCCTTGGGTTTAAAATCTCAGTGATATTTCATACAAGGAGATTGTCACAGTGTGATTATTGTCTGTTTGTATGTATATGCAGGGAGCTGCATCCCTATCTATTATAATGGTACATTCCTGAGCATGTGATTGATATGTTCTTGTGCACATGTGTGCATTCCTGAATCTTTTCTCGCTTCTTCCTTTGGCTTCCGACTGAGGAAGTTGCATTTTATAGCAGAGATGTAAACAATGAGACTTTATTGTTTTTGTACCGAAATAAATATTTTACTTAGACTTTTAAACTACGGCTTTATTTCTAATGTCTGAATTCCAGGAGAAAGATCAAACATCGCCTCTGTGAGATTAATTCTCACTGTGTCAGAGATAAAAATAGGGAGGAGCCCTCAATCCTTTCCAAAATAGCAATAACAGTGACCTACCTTACAAGGTTCCTGAAAGACTGGTGGGGTCTTTTCTCTCCCCTACCCAGTATTTCTCAGTGTTGGCAGTTTTGATGTGTGGATTCAGCCCCCAGAATTCTTCAACCATTGTGCTGGCTCAGGAATTCTAGGAGTTGAAGTTCACACATCTTAAAATTGCCAAGGTTTTTTACTATTGGAACAAGAGCAATCCAAGGTTGTTTGAGAACTAGCCATGACGGTTCCTCTTGAGTTGCCCCTGTACAATCTATTGATATTCCAGCAGGCTATTCTTTGGACATTCCTGTGGGTCTGACTCAGGGGCGGGTTCCTAATTTTTTTACTACCACTCTGTGGGCGTGGCTTATTTTGTGGGTGTGACTTGCCAGCCATGTGACTGGGTGGGTGTGGGCCTCGGAGCTTGGCAGCGGCCGGAGAAGCGAGGGGGCATTGCCCACCCGCAATGCAGCCCCCCGCATCGGGAGCAGCAAGACCGCGGCAGTGGTTCATCTAGGAGGCTCCGTCCGGCCTGAATGCTTCTCCCCATTCAATGATCCTAGGCTCCTGCCGCCCGTTCCCCCTCCCCTCAGCAGCTCGAGAAGCCTCGAAAGTGCAAAAATGCCTAGGATCATCACCGCGCATTCCTGGCTTCTCGGACTGCTGAAGGGAGGGGAATGGAGATAGCTCCTGCCTATTATACATTTAAAAATTTATATTATAAATTTAAAAAAAAATTAAATGGCGGCACCCAGGCATTGGCAACCGACCACACCGGCACTGTGACATCACCAGCGGGCCGCTACCGGTGCTATAGAGTGGACTGCACCGGTAGGAACCCACCACTGGTCGGACTGCATGTTCATGTGTCTGCACACTTATAGACACACTCACACATCACACACACACACACACACACCTTTCCTCCTGTAGAGAAGACAAGCCAGATTGTTTTACTTATATAGCCCTATTAAGCGCCTCAGAGCTGGGCAAATGGTACAAGTTTGAAGTGCCTTATTTCATTTCCTCAGCAGCCCTTTGGCTTGCCAAATTATTGTCCAATTGCACTGTAAACAACATGTGTATAGCAAATAAGCCCCCAAATAAGAAGAGGGCTGGGAATTGTAGAGCGTGGGTAGCAAAGGCAAGGGGCTAGATGCGGGGGGAGAGAAGCGGGGGAAGAACTGAAGCAGAGCGAGGAGGAAGGGTGATTCTAAGCTCTGCCTGAATTCAATTCGTCTTAGGCTTCCGAACCTCCCTTCTCGGGGATGATTCCCCCCACCCCCGTTTATTTATGGCATGCATAGTTTGAAGCCCAATGAGACGGTGAATAATATGGCATGTCCAATTGCCAGGAATATGTAGGAAAGCACTTTTGTGAAGAGCTCTGTAGGGATTTTTCCCAGCACTGAGCCAAAAAGAAGGAGCTTTTACAGGCACCAGCTGGCCGTTCTGCTGCTTCCAATGATCCCCATGTGTGTTATTGCACACATGTGTGGCAAGAAAATATTTTGGTCTTAATTGGTGGCATGTGTCTACTGTTAACATTGTTATATCCTGTGCTGAATGGGGCTAACCCAGGACCTGAGGGTGCCATGAGGCCAATGGACCCGTCATGGGCATCCTTCGTCTCTACCTAATGATTTTTCGTTTTGAAAATATGTAGATATAACTTTAAAAGAATACCACAGAGACTGGATTGCTCTAAGGCTCAGCTTTATTCCCTAACCCTTTGTTTTATTTCGGGCCCAGAGGCATTGCTGGGAATAAAGTTGAGCCTTGCCTTTTTCTTCCAATGGCTGAGTGAGAATCTCTCCTTGCTATCTTAGATAGTCATTACCAAAATAAACAATACAGAGATAAGAGTCGCATTGTTAAGATGGGGTGGGGGGAAATGGGGGAATAAGAAATCTGTCCAGTTTTGTGCAAACATATCTAATCTTCACTTCCCAAATCAAGACACCAACTGAAAAAACAATTATACTTCAGTATTTGTACTTTTCTTAATTTTGCATTGCTATTCTCTGAACAAAACAAGGGTACTGGACAACAGGTTATCAGCTTTCAGTGAAATTTATTATGGGGAAAAAAGCATGTGTAAAGGAAAATTGATCATAAAATGGAAACCTATTAGAATTGCCCATAAAAGCCAGAATGGAAGCATCAGAAACAGCCTCGGTTCTGGCATGCCCCTTACTAGCTACTTTCAGCTGTTGCTCTTGTGAAAATCAGCTTTTTTTTTTACACCTTTTCTTTCTCCTTCCTCAGAGTGGCTAAGTAAACACACATCCTCCTGAGTACCTCATGAGTACCAGTGACCCATGGCTGGCATTTGTATTCAGGAGGAGCCCAGTAGTTCTGTTCCGTTACTGGAGAAGTTCACACAAATTCTGGTAGGCGAGGATTTGAAAACATAAATAAGAACTCCAGCAACCTTTCCAATTTCCTGTAGCTTTAGCAGGAGATAATCATTTAACAGCCAGAGCGGAAAGAAGGAAAGTGCAAGGAAGGACATTGTGTAAGGATGTGGGTGGAGGGAGAAGTTAGCACATATTTCTTGCTCTCTATGGAAATCACCAAATCCTCGCAGTATCTCTGTAAGTAGGTTTGCTCCTGCAAATCGCTGTGCCGTTTATTTCTCACTTAAAGCCCCATGGCCAATCATACATTGGTAAGCTGAAAAATAGGCCGCCTTCACTCAGTCGCAAAACAGGCACCTCTCCTGCATAAATACCACACCACATTCAATCCCTGTTATTGCTAGTTGCACAAACCTTAGCAAATGAGTTTGCCAAACACCAGCTTGTGATTTAGGAAAAAAATTGCCCATTGGGGTAGAAAATATGGGTCTTACCCAGCAATTGGCCAATCATGAAATCTATCACAAATAGTTTGGTCACCACACTATAAAAAAAGATATTGAGACTCTAGAAAAAGTGCAGAGGAGAGCAACCAGGATGATCAGGGGACTGGAGACTAAAACATATGAAGAGCGGTTGCATGTTAAGGGAAGAATTCCCCGTAGAGGCGATATTGGATCTTTTACTTGGAATTCAAATACTTAGAAATAAAACCGAGATTAAATATCTAATAGAAAATATTTATTTCAGTACAAAACAATATAAAAACAATAAATCCTGAATAAACTACATTTTTGCTACGTAACATGACCTTCCAGGTGGGAAGGCACAATAGAAGTGATTAATGGTGGATAGGAATGTAGACATGCGTAGAACATCATATCACGTGTTCTGCTTGTATTGGAAAGTACCATAGTATTTAGGATAGGGGTGCATCACCCTGCATAGACTCACAACTGACAGTATTCACATCGTGACATTGCAGGAACTGAGCATGGACAGTCTAGGGAAGAGAAGGACTAGGGGAGACATGATAGCAGTGTTCCAATATTTGAGGGGCTGCCACAGAGAGGAGGGGGTCAAGCTATTTTCCAAAGCACCTGAAGGCCACACAAGGAATAATGGATGGAAACTGAACAAGGAGAGATTCAATCTGGAAATAAGGAGAAATTTTATGACAGTGAGAACAATCAACCAATGGAACAGCTTGCCCTCGGAAGTTGTGGGAGCTTCATCACTTGAGACTTTCAAGAAGACATTGGATTGCCATTTGTCAGAAATGGTGTAGGCTCTCCTGCTTGAGCAGGGGGTTGGACTAGATGACCTACAAGGTCCCTTTCAACTCTGTTAATCTGTTAAATTGCCTGGGCAAATAGCCAAGCTGTAAGATATTGCATTTGTGTCTGTTTGTAAGTGATCCATTGATACATGACTGGCTGTTGTTGGAATTGTTTTGGCCCTCATCCAACTCATCTCTTCTTATGCCAACTCTTTTTCCTAAAATTAAACTTCCAACAGCTCATTTCTGTCCCCAAACATGTGCCTGTGAAGCTGCCTTCACTCTCTAGCAAATGAATATATTCAATGTCGATGTTCACACAAGAGAATTGCTCCAGGCTAACTTTAGCCTAGTTTACTAAATCACATGAATTTTCTACAACAGGCTGAACATAGGCTGGGTTTGTTTTAAGATATTGTAAAGCCACCCACTTTGTGCAGTTTAAGCTTCTCAATTGCACTCTAGGCAACCCGCACTTCCGAGCAATTTGTCAGTTTCTGTTCTTCATCCCCACTTTGCTTTGTGCTACTGTTTTCACCAGGCAGCGTCCTATAGAGACAAAACTCCGGCTATAAGGCATGATTTGTTAATGCAGATATTATACTCAGCTACAGCCTTCAAATCCCACATCATCTTCACCAGTGGGAGTTTTCAGCTCAATATAAGGAGGGGGAGGAGGATTAAAAGTTGCTTTAAAACTGAAAACCCTGCCTATCTTCTATGCCATGACCAGTCTTATGGTGGCAGCAACACTCCTCAGAACAGGAGGAACCGTAATGTCTGTTTTCCACAAGTTGCATGCGAGTGATGCAGTGTTGTAATGGAGTGTTATTTTCCTGAGCTAACATGGAGGAGGAGAAGGGGAAAAGGAGAAGGAGAAGGAGGAGAGAAGAGAGATGGGGAAGGGGAGAAGGCAAGGGGAAAAGATGAGATGGAGAACAAGAGAAAGTGCAGAAGAGAGCAACCAGGATGATAAAGGGTCTGGAAAATAAAACATACAAAGAGCGGTTGCAGGAACTGAGCTTGGCCAGTCTGGCGAAGAGAAGGACCAGGAGTGACATGATAGCAGTGTTCCAATACTTGAGGGGATGCCACAGAGAGGAGGGGGGTCAGGCTGTTCTCTATGGCACCAGAAAGCCAAACAAGGAATAATGGATGGAAGCTGACCAAGGAGAGATTCAACCTGGAAGTGAGGAGAAACTTTCTGACGGTGAGAGTGATCAACCAGTGGAACAGCTTGCCAGCGGAGGTTGTGGGAGCCCCAACACTTGCGACCTTCAAGGAGAGACTGGACTGCCATCTGTCTCAAATGGTGTAGGAACTCCTGCTTGAGCAGGGGGTTGGACTAGATGACCTACAAGGTCCCTTCCAACTCTAATAATAAATCTAATTCTAAGGTGATAAGGATAGATGGAGGAGGAGAGGAGGAGGAGGAGATGAGGAGGGAAGGGAGATGGAGAAGAGAAGGAGAAGTGGAGAAGGAGAAGGGGAGAAGGAGAAAGAGAAAATGAAATGGAAAACAAGAAGGAAATAAGGATAGATGGAGAGGAGAAGGCAAGAAGGAGAGAAGGAAGATGGAGAAGGGGAGAAGCGGAAGGGGAAAGGAGAAAGAGGAGAGGAGAGGAGAGGGATGGAGAGGAGGAGAAGGAGATGGTGAGAAGGAGAAAGATAAGACAGAAAAAAGAAGGAAATAAGGATAGATGGAGGAAAGGAGGAGAGGAGAGGAGAGGAGAGAAGGGAGATGGAGAAGGGGAGAAGATGAACTGGAGAACAAGGAGATAAGAATAGATGGAGAAGGGAAGGAAGATAAGGAAATGAGGAGAGAAGGATGAGGAGAAGGTGATGGGAAGGAGCAGAAGGAGATATGGGGGAATGGGAGGAGATGAGAGCAGGGGAGAAGATGAGATGGAGAACAAGAAGGAGATAAGATGAGAAGGGAAAGGAGGAGGAGGAGGAGGAGGAGGAGGAGGAGGAGGAGGAGGAGGAGGAGGAGGAGGAGGAGGAATGGATGCTTACAAAACAACGCTGTTATTTATTTATTTATTTATTTATTTATTTATTTATTTATTTATTTATTTATTTATTTATTTATTTATTTATTCATTCATTCATTCATTCATTTGAAACAGAGTTCGGGGCAAACTTTGATTGCAATCATGCCCAGCATTCTTGCACATTTCTCTCTTTCTTTGCTTTTTGACCCTTAACAAGTGGACCGATTTGATGCTAAAAGTGAAAGAATAAAATAATTGGTAAAAAAGCCAAGCATAATAAGCCAGGATCATGGCCAAAGATTAAAATAAAAATATAACTTAAAAAAATCATAAAATACAAACTGGGCTGAGCCTGGAGTAATTTTTTTTTACACACTACAATTTCACCAATCCCAAGAAAAGCTTCTCTCAGGATGCTCCTGAATCAATCTGTCAGGGCACATTACATATAACTCACTCTTTCTCCTATGTACAACCCATCCCTCTATTACCCAGAGCATGGGTCCCATTGTCTGCTTGGATTTATGACATTACTTCCCTGGGGACTGCTGACATTTCTGTCCCCTAAAACTCAGAATCAATTAGTCTTAAGGACATGAGGGCTTGTTAGCCATCTGCCAGAATATAGACTCCCCCCAGGTCAGGTTTAAAGGAAAAAGCCCTGTAGAAGGACATCCTAACAGCCACCACTTTTCTACGGATGGTGACCAATGAAAAATTCAGATTCAGATTACCAGAGTTGGAAGGGACCTTGTAGGTCATCTAGTCCAACCCCCTGCTCAAGCAGGAGTTCCTACACCATTTGAGACAGATGGCAGTCCAGTCTCCCCTTGAAGGTCGCAAGTGTTGGGGCTCTCACAACCTCCGCTGGCAAGCTGTTCCACTGGTTGATCGCTCTCACTGTCAGAAAGTTTCTCCTTATTTCCAGGTTGAATCTCTCTTTGGTCAGTTTCCATCCATTATTCCTTGTCTGGCCTTCTGGTGCCTTGGAAAACAGCCTGACCCCCTCCTCTCTGTGGCATGATCCCATGCTTGGAAATGATCCCAAAGTTTGGAAAAATGGATAATAGCCAATCAGGGCCAACCAGATTAGGCACTTATACTCCTGGAGTAGAGAGCATCTCCATTTAAGCTTGAAATACAGATGGCAAAAGATTAAACCTTAACCACAGACGTACTATTTTGGCTACACTTTTTTAGACATGAGGACATAATGACTGCTCTAGCTGCTGACCTCTAGCTGTAGTCCAGGTAATCGCACTACGATATTGTGACTGGTGGTTCTGGAGCTATTGCTTCCAAAAGTTGCAGAAGACCATTTGAATTTGTTCTTGCCATATAAATTATTGCACGACGTAGATTGTATCTGGTCATCAATTTCATCGGGGGCTTCATCGTCGCTGATGTCAGAATCGGCGGCGGGTTCCTCATCATCCATTACAACATTTTCGTCACAATCCGATTCCACTTCACTCAGATCACTCTCTGCTTCTTCATACCATGTTAGAACAGTTTCTTCAAAGTTTGGGTCACCAAATCACACTCTTTTTGGTGGAAAACGTGGCCCCGACATTATAAAAAATATATACGTTAACAAAGATCTGCGGTCAAAATGATCGAAACTCAAATTCAAACGCCGCTACAGAAAACATCAAATAACTCACACAAGCGCGATGCTGCATACACTCTTATTGGTGGGAAAACAAAAGCTATTCGCAACCAGAATGATCCATTTCTAAAAATAGGGGTGTTCCAAACATTTTGGAAAACTGTTGCGGTCACTATGAGCGTGGGTCTGTGGTTATGTGTTAAAGTACGATTTAAGATCCTGGTGTTTCTATCCAAGACTAACAAAGCATTATTTTGAATCCCTAGAGTCCCTATATCCGTGATGGTGAACCTATGGCACGTGTGCCACAGGTGGCACGTGGAGCCATATCGGAGGGCACACGAGGCGTTGCCCTAGGTCATCTCACAAAAACACTCCTGATTTTCGGCCCTTTTTTTAGCCATTTTCACTCTCCCCAAGCTTCAGGGAAATCTCCTGAAGCCAGGGGATGGCGAAAAATGGCTCATTCCAGTTGGCCCATTTTCGGTCTCCGCAGGCTTCAGGAGTCCTTAATGAGGCCTGTGCGCATGACCAGGGGGCAGCAGGGTGTGTGTGCACGTATGCGCGGGGGGCAGCGGGGTGTGTGTACACGTATGCACGGGGGGCAGTGGGGTGTGTGCGCGTGTCTGCCCCGAGGGCAGCGCATGCGCGGGGGGCATGAGTGTGGGCACGCAAATGGGCGTTAGCGCACACGCGCACCCTTTTGGCACGCGAACCAAAAAAGGTTCACCATCACTGCCCTATATCATGAGTGTCAAACTCACGGCATCACGTTGCCGTCATGTGACGTTTTGCGATGTTTTTCCCATTTGCGGAGCTGGGGTGGCGTGGCCTGTGCGTGACGCATCTGGCCCGCGGACCACCAGTTTGACACAACTGCTATATAAAGTACATAAATATCTATCCAGTTGCATTTGTCATCCTCAGCAACTTCAAGATGAATGGGACTTCATGTTGGCTGGGGAATTCTGGGCATTGAAGTCCACACATCTTAAAGTTGCAGAGACTGAGAAACGCTGCTATACAAGTAGTCCTCAACGTACGACTGCAATGGAGCCCAACATTTCTGTTGCTAAGTGAGACATTTGTTAAGAGAGTTTTGGCACCATTTTACGACCTGTCTTGCCATGGTTGTTAAGTGAATCGCTGCAGTTGTGAACTTAGTAACACAGTTGTTAAGTGAATCTGGCTTCCCCATTGCTTTTGCTAGCCAGAAGGTCGCAAAAGGGGATCACATGACCCCGGGACTGTGCAACTGTCAGAAATACAAGTCAGTTGCCAAGCATCTGAATTTTGAACATGTGTTCACAGGGATGCTACAACAGGCATAAGTATGAAAAGTATTTTTTTCAGTACCGTTGTAACTTCAAACGGTCACTAAACAAACTGTTGTAAATTGAGGATTGCCTGTATAGGACTCTCTATAGAGGTAGGATCTCCAAACAGGTACTGGAAGTAGCTTGCTATGTGAAACATTTGCAAACCTGCATTGGGACACCTTTAAGTATTTTGGGTAGACATTAGAAGCACGTACACACTCATACACATTGCATACTTGCACTCAGATTATGGGGATGAGTCGTATAATATCTAAAGTACTATGCATAGAGCAGCCCCACCCACACTTTCTGGTAGAGAGAAGTTCCTAGAGGATGGTCTCCAGCATGAGTCTGAAAGCTCAGAAGACTAAACCTGGGACCCCTATATTTGCCTCCATTTGTAAAAATCTAAAGTGGCTCCTAGATACCCCTGGGGAGAAACCCTATTTTATTTATTTTATTTTTTTATTTAGTGTTCTTCTATGCCGCCCTACTCCCTGAGGACTCAGGTCGGCGTACAACATTTTAAAGAACAACTAAACAGTAAAATTATTAAAAACAATTTAAAAAGTTTAAAAAGACATACAACACCATGCATACATGGGGGAAAGTTGTCACAAAATCACCCCGCCTGCAGGAAGAGCCATGTCTTGATGGCTTTTCGGAAGGCCAACAAGGTGGGGATAATTCGGATCTCTGGGGGAAGTTGGTTCCAAAGAGCAGGGGCCCCTACAGAGAAGGCTGTCTCTGGTCATTTGAAGATCAGTACGATCGAGACGAAGATGTGGCGGATTATTAGGGCGACTGCGATGATTAGCACTTTCTCCTGGCTTTTGCACTTTTTGTGGGGGATCCCCCCCTTAGGTAGAACTCGATCTTATACCAAGGGGAGAGGGATTTTGGACTCCCGAAAACAGCTGAGTAGGGAAGATTGCTCTTTGCCCCCCGGATTATCGATTCCCGGATGCCGATCATTATTATTACTATTCTATGAAGGAGGACAAATATACACTGACTCTGAGAACTGGAGACTCTGTCACCTACTAAAGTCTCCTTTGAAAAGATCGCAAAGACGCTGTGTGATAAAGGACAGAACAGTTATGAGACCTGGGTAACAGCAGGGATCCGTTTTATATTACACCCTCACTTGATGGTGTCTCCTCTTTGTCTTAAACTTGTAAATCTACCTCCGATATGTTATGTGGGTGCATGATTGTATGATTCTTGGAGTATATGTGTAGACTGATTGATTGGAAGAATGAAGAATGCGGGTGCTTGGGCCCCGGCCCCCTTTACTGAGTGTGAAAACAGAAGTGGAGGGGCTCTGGAGCCTAATCCCCGACCTAGAATGAGTGGAATGGATGGTTTGCCGGAAGAGTGGGAGACCAGTGGGGGAGGGGAGGGGATCTCTGGTATAAGGGGGAGCGGGAGCATTATGGTCATAACAGGGAGAGGTAGGTATGGCGGGAGCAGAGGGGTAGGCCGCTCTCGGGGAACGAGAACTCGCTGTCTCCAAGCGATTCCTTGTTCTGGCCCCTCTGGTTTGGTTCCATCTTGCTCAACCCGAGGTCCTGGTAACCAGGGAGGTCAGGGCCCTGGGCTCAAGCTGCTGCTGTTGAATGCCAGGTCAATTACCAACAAGGCCCCCCTTGTACGGGATCTAATCCTGGAAGAGGGGGCGGACCTGGCATGTATCACTGAGACCTGGCTAGGCCAGGAGGGGGGGGTCCCCCTCTCCGAGATGTGCCCGGACGGGTTCTTAGTGCAGCATCAGCCGTGACCCCAGGGAAGGGGTGGAGGAGTGGCGATTATAGCTCGCCAGAACCTTAATCCTCGAAGGAGCCCTGCCCCGGAGATTGTTGGGTGTGAGACGCTCCTTCTGAAGTTGGACTTAGGGGTCCAGGTGGGCCTTTTGTTAGCGTACCTGCCTCCTAGCTACGTTACAAAGGCCCTGCCTGTTCTGCTCGAGGCGGTAGCAGGGCTGGCGATTGAGTTCCCCAGGTTGATGGTGCTGGGGGACTTTAATTTGCCATCGCCCGGTGAAACCTCGGAGGCAGTCCAGGAGTTCATGGCTTCCATGACAACCATGAACCTGACCCAAGTAGTTCAGGGTCCGACTCATGAGGGAGGTCACACGCTTGACCTTGTGTTTCTCTCGGGGCAGTGGAGAGATGATCTGAGGCTGAGGGGTTTAGTCACAACACCCTTGTCGTGGTCAGATCATTTCCTTCTGAGGTTGGATTTCATGGCACCACTCCTCCACCGCAAGGAGGCGGGGCCGAATAAGTGGTTCCGCCCCAGGCGCCTAATGGAATCTGAAGGATTTCAGAAGGAACTTGGGGAAATACCTGACTCCCTGGTACACAATTCATCTGAGGCTCTAGTGGCTGCTTGGAACCAGGCGGCAACGGGGGCCTTAGATCGGATTGCGCCTTTGCGGCCTCTCCGTGGCAGCGGATCCCGGAGGGCCCCTTGGTTTACTGAGGAGCTCCGGGAGATGAAGCGCCTAAAGAGACGCCTAGAGCGACGATGGAGGGCCAGTAAAGCTGAGTCTGACCGGACACTTTTAAGAACTTACATTAAGTCTTACTTAGTGGCGATAAGGGCGGCAAAATGCACGTATTTTTCTGCTCTTATTGCGTCCGCCGACTCCCGCCCAGCCGCCCTGTTTAGGGTGACTCGCTCCCTCCTAGCCAAGGAGGGAGCTGAAGATCCCTTGCAGGGCAGAGCTGAGGAATTTTCTCAGTTTCTGGCGGATAAAGTCGTTCAGATTCGGACAGACCTGGACTCCATTTGGACAGGGCAAGCCGAGATGACAGGGGTGAGTCTTAGTCCTGTTATATGGGACGAGTTTGAACCTGTCACTCCTGAGGATGTGGACAAGGCCATAGGAGCGATGAGCGCCTCCACCTGTTTATTGGACCCGTGCCCCTCCTGGCTGGTCTCTGCCAGCAGGGAGGTGACACGCGGCTGGCTCCAGGCGGTTGTGATCGCTTCTTTGAGAGAGGGATCCATCCCACAGCCTTTAAAAGCTGCGGTGGTGAGGCCCCTCCTCAAGAAGCCTTCCCTGGACCCAGCGGATTTAAAGAACTTCCGTCCAGTCTCCAACTTACCCTTCTTGGGTAAAGTTGTCGAGAAGGTGGTGTCGCTCCAACTCCTGCGGCTATTGGAGGATACTGATTATCTGGATCCCTTTCAATCGGGCTTCAGGCGCGGCTACAGTACGGAGACTGCTTTGGTCGCGCTGATGGATGATCTCTGGCGAGCCCGGGACGGGGGTTACTCCTCCATCCTGGTGCTACTTGACCTCTCAGCGGCTTTCGATACCATTGACCATGGTATCCTTCTGCGTCGTCTTGGGGAGATGGGAGTGGGAGGCACTGTTTTACGGTGGTTCTCCTCCTATCTCTCTGACAGGATGCAGTCGGTGTTGACAGGAGGACAGAGGTCGGCCCCTAGGCCCCTGGTTTGCGGGGTGCCACAGGGCTCGGTCCTCTCTCCCATCCTGTTTAACATTTACATGAAACCGCTGGGTGAGATCATCCGACGGCATGGGGTGAGGTATCAGCAGTATGCTGACGATACCCAGTTGTACATCTCCACCCCGTGTCAGTTCAGTGAAGCAGTTGATGTAATGTGCCGCTGCCTGGACGATGTGAGGGTCTGGATGGGAGTGAACAGACTCAGGCTCAACCCAGACAAGACTGAGTGGCTCTGGATATTGCCTCCCAAGGACTATGTCGACTGTCCCTCCTTGGTTCTCGGGGGAGAAAAATTGACTCCCTCAGAACAGGTTCGCAATTTGGGTGTCCTCCTAGATCCACAGCTAAAATTGGATCAACATCTTTCAGCTGTGGCTAGGGGGACCTTTGCACAAATCCGTCTTGTGCACCAATTGCGACCTTACTTGGAGAGGGAGGCCTTGCTCACAGTCACTCATGCCCTTGTCACCTCACGGCTTGACTACTGTAACGCGCTCTACATGGGGCTACCCTCGAAGAGCATTCGGAGACTCCAGCTGGTACAGAATGCAGCTGTGCGTGCAGTAGTGGGTGTACCGAGATACACCCACGTAACACCTATCCTTCGCCAGCTGCATTGGCTACCAGTTAGCCTCCGGGTGCAATTTAAGGTGTTGGTCGTTACCTTTAAAGCCCTACATGGCTCAGGGCCAGGTTACCTGCGGGACCGCATCCTACCACATACCTCCCTAAGACCGGTTAGGTCCCACAGAGAGGGCCTCCTCCGGGTCCCGTCGGCCAAACAATGTCGATTGGCGGGGCCGCGGGGGAGGGCCTTCTCTGTGGGAGCCCCGTCCCTCTGGAACCATCTTCCACCAGAGATCCGAACTATCCCCACCTTACTGGCCTTCCGTAAAGCCCTAAAAACATGGCTCTTCCGGCAGATGGGGTGAATAGGATAAGCAAATTCCCCCTGAATGTTGTGTTTTATAATGTCTTCTTTTTAATTATTTTTTAATTTAAATTTATGATTACTGTTTTAAATTGTACGCTTCTTACTTATGCTGTACGCCGCCCTGAGTCCCATGGGATTGGGCGGCTTATAAGAGCGTTTAAATAAATAAATAAATAAGGCCCTCCCCCTAGGCCCCGCCAGCCGGCATTGTTTGGCTGACGGGACCCGGAGGAGACCCACTCTGTAGGACGTAACCGGTCGAAGGGAAGTATGAGGTAGGATGCGGTCCCGGAGATAACCTGGACCTAAGCCATGTAGGGCTTTAAAGATGATGATCAACACCTTGAATTGCACCCGGAGACCAATGGGCAGCCCATGCAGCTGGCAGAGTATGGGTGTTACATGGGTGTATCTTGAGACACCCACCACAGCACGCGCAGCCGCATTTTGCACCAGTTGAAGTCACCAGATAACTTTTCAAGGGTAGCCCCATGTAGAGCACATTACAGTAGTGTAATGCCAGTAGTAATAGTAATAACGCATTACTATGCATCTTTTGGGATGCTTACTTTATACCCAGAGCATCGTAGATCTAAAGAATTAGAGTGTCTTAATATGTTCACCTTTTTAACCCTCATGGGAGAGGCAGAGGATTCGTCTCAAATTATGGACTGAAAAACGCCAATGAATCTCCATTACGGCATGAAATGAAAAAGGAAAATGAAACTAAATGGAAGGCGTCCCTTGGGCTGCAGGCAGCAGCAACTTATGAGCATCTTGTTAAGTGGGAGATGGTGATGGGAGGTGGCAGGGGAAAGGATCAAGCTTATTTTACTTAAATAAGCAGCGCTGTGCTTCAGCTGGCTCAGGCAGGAGCCTTGGTTTTGCTTTGATGGAAAGCTGAAAGCAAATACCCAGGCCAAATCTGTAGAATTGCCCTGGTTGTAATTAGGGTTGCTGAAGAGATCTAAATCTGAATGTTGGACAAAAGAGTGAAGTAGCCACTGACCAGGAAGTCCTGGGCAAAATTTATTTTATAAGTCATTTTGTCACTTCTCCCTGGCCTATAATCCATTGAGGATCTACCGTATTTTTTTGGAGTATAAGACGCACCGGAGTATAAGACGCACCTAGATTTTAGAGGAGGAAAACAAGGAAAAAAGTATTCTGAACCAAATGGTGCAATTAAATATTATTTAATAAAATACCAGTGTAGCAGAATACTTTTTACAACCATGTATACTTTTTACAAACTTCAAACTTGACAGCTTTAAGACTAGTGGACTTCAACTCCCAGAATTCCTCCTCCAGTCATGCTAGCTCAGGAATGGGAGTTGAAGTCCACAAGTCTTAAACTTGCCAAGTTTGAAGACCCTTGTACCCTAACCCCTAACCCAGGGGTCTTCAAACTTCACAGCTTTAAGACTAGTGGACTTCAACTCCCAGAATTCCTCCTCCAGTCATGCTAGATGGGGTAATTAGAAGGCAAAAATGCCCCAATTTTTGCAAAAAATGGCCCGTTTTTCGCTCGTTTTTTTGCAAAAACAGGGCATGCAGAGGATCTGGGAAGCCTGCAGAGCACTCCTAGGGGGTGGGGGAAGGCAAAAATGCCCCAATTTTGCAAAAAATGGCTCATTTTTGGCTCGTTTTTGTGCAAAAACAGGGCATGCAAAGGATCTGGGAAGCCTGCAGAGCACTCCTAGGGGGTGGGGGGAGGCAACCCCCCCATTTTTGCAAAAAAACAGCCAGTTTTTTGCAAAAATTGGATGCGGGGGCGGGGCTTTGGGAGGCTAACAATTGCTGTATTCGGTGTATAAGACGCACTGACATTTCCACCCTCTTTTGGGGGACAAAAAGGTGCGTCTTATACTCCGAAAAATACGGTATATACAGGTCAGAAAGATGGCTGAGAAAATATCTACAGACCCCTCATCCTGGACATAAACAATTCCAGCTCCTCTCCTTAGAATGCCGATATAGGGCATTGCATACTAAAACAACTAGACACAAAGACAGGTTTTTTCCTGGTGCCATCACTCTGCTGAATACCTGATTCTCACAATACTGTCTTATATCTAAGTATATTTACCCATGTACCATAGCTGTATTACTTTTATTCTTCTCATCTGTTCCACTACCTTCTGTTAAATTGTGGGCAAGGATCACAGGAGACAGACTTCAGAACAGCTCTTTTATTCGCTCACTCAAGCAACCAGCAAAACACGGTCTGACAGCTAGCTCTTTTATAGAGGGCTGTCAGACACAACAACCAATAGCGTTTGAGCATTCAAACGCTGGACCTGGGTGAAAACATACAGTTCAGTTAGAGTTCAGCTAGAACATAACAAATCAGAGTTCAGTCAGAGTTCAGCTAGACATAACAAGTTAGAGTTCAGTTAGAGGTCAGTCAGAACACAACACCTTCTCTTATTTGTATCATTGTTGTGATTATTATTACTTTATTATGATTAGTATTACTTTGTTGTTTTGCATGTACACTAAGAGCTTCTGCACCGGAGACAAATTCCTTGTCCGATTCAAGTTCCTAATCACCCTTGGCCAATAAAGTGTTCTGTTCTGTTCTGTTCACCATAAAACCTAAATTGAATCTCTACAGTCCAAGAAGACTTTATACAGTATAGTTCTGAAGACAGACATTGGAACATAGGGCAGCTGTTTCAACACTCACTCACTCACTCCCTTCCTTTTTACAGAGAATCCAGGCCAAACCACTGCAGATTTCAGATAGGTGGGCTTGTGAGCCGTACTTTTTACATGTCCGTTTGTGGAAATAAAAGGGTTTTGGACTTTTGATGTAGTTTTAAAAAAATCCAGATGGCTAGTACCGTAGATGGCAGCAGTGCGCAAGCAGAAACTGTAATTAAGGAGTATCAGAATTTTTCCAGCTCTGATGACAGACTCTGGTTATATTTCTACTCATAGATTACAAAACACTATTGAGACTTTCTCTTTGTACAATTATAATCTTAAAATACGATCTTCAATAAGTGAGCAATTGGTCTTACTCCAGAGAGGGAAAGGAATTAAAATCCAGGAAAAGGAACTGACTGATTAAAGGCCAGAATAAATTAAGACTTTATGAGCATTTATTTATCTTTTTATTTATTTGTTTGTTTGTTTGTTTATATTTATATGCCACCCAACTCCCGAAGGATTCTGGGCGGCTTACAGCAATATAAACAAATCAGTATAAAAAATGGCGAAAACTCATTTTTAAAAATACATTTAAAAATTAAAAACATTTCAATCAATCACAGCATACAAGGGTGACCATTTAAAATTTATTCTATCGGGTCCCTATCCCCAGGCCCGTCGGAAGAGCCAGGTCTTAATAGCTTTCCGGAAGGCCAACAAGGTGGGGATGGAACGGATCTCCGGCGGTAGTTGGTTCCAAAGAGTCGGGGCCACCACAGAGAAGGCCCTCCCCCGTGGGCCCGCCAGCCAACATTGTTTGGCTGACAGGACCTGAAGGAGACCAACTCTGTGGGATCTGATCGGTCGTAGGGAGGTATGTGGTAGTAGGCGGTCCCGAAGATATCCTGGCCCAGAGCCATATAGGGCTTTAAAGGTAATAACCAACACCTTGAATTGTGACCGGAGACCAATAGGCAACCAGTGCAGCTGGCGGAAAATCTTTTGAATAATCTGTTAAGGGGAGAATATCCCCGTAGAGGCGACATTGGATCTTTTACTTGGAATTTAAACACTTAGAAATAAAACCGAGATTAAAATGTCTAATAGAAAATATTTATTTCAGTACAAAACAATATAAAAACAATAAATCCTTGAATAAACTACATCTTTGCTAAGTAACACGACCTTCCAGGTCAGAAGACATAACAGAAGTGATTAATGGTGGATAGGAATGTAGACATGCGCAGAACATCATATCACGTGCTCTGCTTGTATTGGGAAGTACCATAATATTTAGAACAGGGGTGCATCACCCTGCATAGACTCACAACTGACAATATTCACATCGTGACATAATCATACCAAATCTTTTGAATAATCATACCAAAAAATGAGAGGGTATCACAAAACCACCCAGTTTTAGTTGGGAAAAAGTAACTTATTTGAAGCACCGGAAAGCCAGGCCTCTCAAAACTACCTCACAACTTTAACATTCTGCTTCCCTAGATAATTGCTAAAATCAGAATATGTGCAGCAGAAATCTTGCTCAAAAATTTTCCCCAGAGATTGTTTAAACTGGAGACCAGCACACTCTTGAAGCACAGATGATTTATTATGGTAATAAAGGCAGAAGATGTAAACCTTAAAAAAAAAGGGAAGGGATGTAATTCCTCTGTGTGGAATTAGGCAAAATAGTTTATTTATTAATTTATTTTTCAAATTTATAAAGCCATGCATCTTGCAAAGATGACTCTGAGGGGGGATACAATAAGGTGACCAGACGTCCCGCTTTTGGCGGGACAGTCCCGCTTTTTAATAATTTGTCCCGCGTCCCGCGGCGTTTCAAAAAAGTCCCGCTTTTTAAATTTGAATTTGCCCTGCACACCCCTCTGCCTCCTGCCTCGCCTGCCTCCTCCTGTCAGGCGGGGAGGGAGGGCAGTGAGAGGGGCAGCGGCAGTCTTGCCTGTTCGTCGCCGCAGAGCCGAAGAAGCTGGTGGTGTTTGCGGCGCGGGGCTTCCCCCGCCCGCTTTCCCCGGCCATCGGGACGCTCCCATTTGTGTTCTTTTGCCCTCTGTGCAAGCAGAACTCTTTGTGCATGCGCAGAGGGCAAAAGAACGTAAATGGCGGCATCCCGGCGGCCGGGTAAAGCAGGCGGGGGAAGCCCCGCGCCGCGAACGCCACCAGCTTCTTCGGCTTTGCGGCAACGAACAGGTAAGCCTGCGCCAGTAGGAACCCACCCCTGGCTGCGATGAAGGGGGGGTGTTTGGGGGGGTGCACAAAGCTGCAGGATAAGAGAGACGGACCCCTCCCGTCTTGCTCCCCTAGAAACCCCCCCCGGTCAATGGTGTCCCGCTTTACAAAAAATAAAATCTGGTCACCTTAGGATACAATAAAACACAGAGGTCAAAACCGGTATAAAACAACCATAAAATTATTTTTAAAAAAATATTTAAAAAAATTATTATTGACTACAATATTCTCTTAAGTGTTGGTAAAATTAGATTTGTGGTGGATAAGAAATAATGGGTGGAACTCCAGAAACAATGGCACACTGAAAGAACAAAGAGACTATTCTATGGTCATGATTGTTTTAGGTAGTTCAGTTATGGGGTTTATCTTGATTGATTGATTGATTGATTGATTGATTGATTGATTTTAACATTCTATTCAGAAACCACCCCATCTCCTTCATAGAGCAATTCTTAAATGGGCCTTGCTTCCCAGAGCCTTTGCTCACCTCCTAATATCTTCTGGTTTTATCACATCCCTTGGCTCTCTGCATGTTTTTATGGCTGAATTGGCAGCGTTTTATTGGTTTTCTCAAATCCCTGGGAAGGTAATTGTGGGGAGGGGGAAATGTTTTTGCTTTGTTTTCGTTGTCTTAAATGGTGCCATATTTTCTCCTGTACATGATGAACTTCACTAGAAAGCACTGCCTGAGCTTCCTATGCAAATCAGCAATCAAAGGCCAGAGTTAAGGTTTGAAGTGAAGATGTGGATTACGTAGATTTGCATGTGCATATTTTATGTATATACCGGGCTATAATTTGGCTGACGTAACCGTTTCCTGCTCTGCCCATGGATTTTGTCTATTACTAACAGATATATATCATTCCTCCTACCACACATATATGGATTAATTGAAAATATATATATCTCTCTCTCTCTCTCCCTCCCTCCCTCCCTCCCTCCCTCTCTCCCTCCCTCTCTCTCTCTCTCTCTCTCACACACACACACACACACACCAATCTTATGTTATAATACAGTCCACTCTTTCTCAAATGATAGACAGGTCTAAAAGAAACCAAACGGAAAAACTTAAAATCCCAGCCTGAACCCATTAATAAAATCTCACCATTACCCCCATCACTGTGTTGCCGAACCAATTCCAACCCCGGCCATTAGGCTTTCCAATTCAGTCCATCCTCGGCTGTGTATTTTCCCCTTCATTGCTTCTTCGAGATGCACCATTTCATTCTGGCAGTCAGGAAGATACAGTTTTCGATTAGGTTAATTCCTTCCACAGACAGTCAATACAGTGGCCTCTTCTGTGACAAGGAAGGCTTGAGAGCCTATTGATATTTCTTAAGGCTCTTATCGAGCCAGGAGTGCTGAGCAGAAAAAGGGGAGCCCCAATACAAGGGGGTTATGCTTGGCCTGTTGCAAACTTGAGCCTTGATCTGCACACTCGGAAAAGGCCTTCTTGCCAAGACAAGCTGTCAGGGTTGTGTTGTTTACAACTTTTTGCCAGTTTTGCCGATAAAGAGCCACCTGCTTGGAGAGGATAATGGACTTATTTACAAAGTAATAGCTTGACATGGAAATGAAGACTTGGAATTAGATGTTCTCATTTC
Source organism: Diadophis punctatus similis (assembly GCA_023053685.1). Classification (NCBI taxonomy): domain Eukaryota; kingdom Metazoa; phylum Chordata; class Lepidosauria; order Squamata; family Dipsadidae; genus Diadophis; species Diadophis punctatus. Next base: position 4,387,787 of record JALIGW010000020.1, on the reverse strand, counting down.
ATGGTCAGAGAGAGGCTACATTCTCCCCCCCCCCCATAACTCTATGCTAAATTTGTCCTCTGGGTGGGTTATTTCACCTATGAGCATTCAAAAAATAATAATAATGGAGAAATAGGTTGGGTGAAGGATATAGCAATCGCAATAGCACTTAGACTTATATACCGCTTCATAGTGTTTTACAGCCCTCTCTAAGCGGTTTACAGAGTTCAGCATATTGCCCCCAACAATCTGGGTCCTCATTTTACCGACCTCAGAAGGATGGAAGGCTGAGTCAACCTTCAGCCTGGTGAGATTTGAACAGCTGAACTGCTGAACTAGCAGTCAGCTGAAGTAGCCTGCAGTGCTGCAATCTAACCACTGCGCCACCTCGGCTCATATCTCAGGCTCCAAGTCAAGTCTGTTCCATTTCTTCATTTAGTAGCATCTTTCAATGATATACCATTTTCCCAAATGTACATAGATACGTGTGCAAATTTTGAGCCAAGAATTTAAAATGGATATCATCTTAACGCCATGGATTTTGAAGCTATTAGTTCCATTTTGGCCAACAATGAGCCATAACACCTAAAGAAAAACGTCTCAGAATCCTTTGGACTCCTCCATTGAACTCTCTCTGTTGATATCACGTTTTCTATACAAGTACAGTGCAAATACAGCTAAGTGATTACCAACCACTTAATACTGATTTTTTTTACCAGGCGAGATCTTTTAAACAACTAGAAGAAAGAAACTCTCGGATGCATAACATAATCAAACGGAAATTATTCATCTGAGATTTTACACACACGCACACATACACTTATATAAAATCTCAAATGAATAATTTCATGGTTGTGTGTGTAACAGATGTCTTTTTAGGAAGAATTAGGTTATGTGATCTGTCGGAATAGAATCGATTATAGCACAGAAAGGAACATAGAGTAGGCTCAACAATTTACATTAAAAATGTGTATATTTGGGGACATTGCACAGAAATGTATACAGTATAAAGGATGCATAGAGATAAATATATAAAGGAAAGGAGTGCAAATAATATGCCAAAGTTACACACTACACAATAGATTAATGCCTAAATTCATGCTTTGCAAACATAAAACAAATTTAGACTACCTGACATATCTATACTTCCAGTACATCTTGATCCATATTAAAGGGCCTCTGACAGATAGCTGCCCAGCTTCTTCCAGAACGCTAGGAGAAGGGAAGCCCAGCATTTCCCTGGATAATTAGTTAGTAGTAACCATCTGGTATATAGACTCCATATTCCTTGAAGCTGGAGCCAAAGGTATCTGAAGGATACTGAAGAGCACCAGGTAACCTTACCTGGTAAGGCTAATACATTCCTTGTTCTGCTTTTACACTGTACAGAGATATATCAGACAACCTGTTTTTATTCCAGAAAGAGTTGCTGCATAACTCTTAGCAGCCCCTTTCCTTTTTTTTTTCTAAATCTATGCACTTTTCGTTAAATCTTTTAAAGGAAGGATAAGGAATTTCTGTAAAAATAATAATAAATACAACCCAATCCCAGTGGACCCCAACATATTCATTTCAGCCCAGAAATTTGATGCTCGGTTTCTTTATTGCTGTTATCTTCTCTATCTTCCTGGATAATGACTAGAGAAGGCAGTCAGAAAATTCTCCTTCTGAGTTGTGGGTCAACCAGACTTTAGTTTCAAGATCCAGCTTTGACTGCAGAAATGCCCCCATTTTCAGAACAACTAAATACGTTACCAAGGATCTAATTCAACTAGGTGACCTAATTTTAGCCAAGATGTTCATACATCTTGTTTTCATACAATTACCAGCCTGGAAAAATAGCTGGCAATTATTGATAATCAGACGAAAACTCGCTTGGCTTTTGACAGATGTGCTATATAAGTATCTCTGAAGATGAGAAGATAGAAGCTTTTGGCTTTAAAAGTTTGCCGGCTCCGATTTACAAGCTAGGACTACACACAATGTATTTATGCTGGTCTATATGGATTTGATAGTGAAGATGTGATTTGATTTGTTTGCTTACTTCCCCTACATCCTATGGTTAGGTTTACTAACTTAATATTTTTCAATATTCCTCAAAATGCATGTGTTTTTGCTCGTCTCTTATCCAAAGATAATACATCTGTAACCCTATTGCTGTAACATACTGCTATTCCAACTCATTTTCTGTTTTGGAAACAGTTATTTGATGACAAATTGTAGAAGAGGAAAATAAAAGCTTTATGATTTCATGTATATCTGTTAAAACATCCATTTCCCCACGCCCGGTAAACCCCCAAACATTCGCATTTCTTCACATACATTCAAGATGCTCAACTCTTTTCTGTTTTACTGCATTCCAACCGATAGATTTTTAAAAAGACAGAAGGCATTTAAAGATAATGACAATAATTTACATGTATATAGTGCTTGTTTTATTTATTTATCAGGAAATCAGGAAACCATTTGACACATCTTGTAGATTCCAAAGAAGAGTAGAGGGGTGAGGCACGCCTCATCTTGGCAAGCAATTCAGCATCATGGAACATAACTGTTCCCAAAAATGTCCCATCCTTCATCACTCTCAGAGTGCTAGAGGCCCAGCAATAATTCTGCAATAAATGAGAGTTGTAAAAAGAAGCTTGCATTTTCGAGCAAGCGCATCAAATAAATAAATGAATCGCGCGGGAATCGTTCTGTAATAAAAGAGAGCAGCAAAAAAGCCTTTAGAGTAGAATGCACACTAAATAAATAAATAACACAACATACAACACAGAGGAAATTCAAAGAAAAAGCTTTGAATGTCAAGCTTTCAAGGCGCATGTATACAATTTAATCCTGTATTTGCTTGGGTTTTCAGCACACATTCCTGGAACCTTCTGAATCTTTGTACTAAGTAATGAAGGAATAGATGCAACATCTGGATTAAGACCTGGTGTGCAAAACTGTACTTTAGAAGTGAAAGAGAACTTCACCTGCCTGGCTTCCCTTTGAAAAAGCAGAGGAGCATAACAATATGACAAGTGACAGCTCCTAAAATTATCCCTTCTGCACAGAAGTTGCCTTTTATCAAATCCCAGCCTCCCGCAAAACCTCCTGGGCTGCAGTCGTAAATTATATTTGGTTTTCATGGGAAACTGCCAGGCTCTGGAAAGAGAGGCCAAGAATGATAAAAGCAGGGAATTGAGCTTGTAGAAAAGGCACTTAGGGATATTCATTCAAAATTCATAGGCACAAAATTGCAGTCTGCCTGGATTTGTTTCCTTCTGGAAATTACAGGAAAGTACAGCCACCTAAAACTGTTATTCAAATAGCCACTTTACGTGATTAGGCTTGCTGGAGCCTGTACTTACAGATGAAGCCTCAACAGAGTCCCACGTGCCCCCAAGCCAGGATATGAAGCTGCATAAAGCGGAGAGCTGATGGAGTGTTGAAAAGTAGAATGGATATGCAGCAGGGGCGGGTTCCTAATTTTTTTACTACCACTTAATTGGGTGTGGCTTATTTTGTGGGTGTGGGTTGTCAGCCATGTGACCGGGTGGGTGTGGGCCTTGGGAGCTTGGCAGCGGCCGGAGAAGCGGGGGGCATTGCCCACCCGCAACGCAGCCCCCCACAGCGGGAACAGCAAGACCGCAGCAGCGGTTCTTCTAGGAGGCTCCGTCCCGCCTGAATGCTTCTTCCCATTCGATGATCCTAGGCTCCTGCCGCCCGTTCCCCCTCCCCTCAGCAGCTCGAGAAGCCTCGAACGTGCGAAAATGCCTGGGATCATCACCGCGCGTTCGTGGCTTCTCGGACTGCTGAAGGGAGGGGAACTAAGATAGATCCTGCCGCCCATTCACCCTCCCCTCAGCAGCTTGAGAAGCCTCAAACGTGCGAAAATGCCTGGGATCATCACCGCGCATTCGTAGCTTCTCGGACTGCTGAAGGAAGGGGAATGGAGATAGCTCCTGCCGCCCATTCTTTCAGCGTCTCACACGCTCCCTCAGCCATCCTCCCCTGCTTGGGCTCACTGTAGGGTAGGAAGGCAGCACATGCGCAGTGCCGGAAGCTCGGCTTCTGGGCATGCGCAGAAGAAATTTTTTTTTAAAAGTAATTTTTTTTAAAAAAATGGCGGCACCCAGGCACTGGCAACCGACCGCACCGGTACTGTGACATCACCAGTGGGCCGCTACCGGTGCTATAGAGTGGACTGCACTGGTAGGAACCCACCACTGATATGCAGGATAAGGCTGACTGGGGGGGGGAATTCAAAAAAGTCACTCCCTTTTTTTGTAGGAGGGAATTTCTGTCATTCCTTGGTATTTTGACATCACAGGAGAGGGTTAGGGTTAGGGTTACAACCAGGGGTGGGTTCCTCTTACCTGGCTACCAGTGCGCTGCGCATGCATCATCACGTTTCCCATGTGCGCACGCTCGCTATGCGCGCATGTCCCCTCGTGAGATTTTGCTTCCCCGCATTTGCAGGAAGCAATAAAAGGCCAAAAATTCAGAAAAAAAGATGGCGTCGCGCGACGGACTGACAAAGACGGCACCGGAGCCATCGCGTGCAAATTGCACAATCGGAATTGCACAATTCCCTACCGGAACGGCGGAGTGGACCGCACCTGTAGGAACCCACCACTGGTTACAACTCACTGTTGCGAACTCACCCTAGCCAACTCGCCTTGGGACAACTGGCCACTACCAACTTGCCGTGGCGAACTCACCATGGTAAACTCACCATCAACAAGTCAATTTCATTATTTAAAATCATTTTAAAAATCATTTTAAGTTTTGTCATTTACATTTCATTTGTCCCTCCTTTTGCATCCTTTCTTTAATGATTCTATTCTACCATTTCTTCACTATTGGTGTAACTCTTGTCCTGTGGCGAGTTGGGCATGGTGAGTTCACCATGGTGAGTTGGCCACGGCAAGTTGACCTCAGCGAGTTCTCCTAGAACTCTGGATAGGGTGATACCATCATGGCCCAGATTTTGAGAGCAATGTGTTCAACACTGACTGTGAGGGTGAAACCACTTGAGCCCAAGAATCCACAAGGATCTTGGGATCTGGTTGTTGTCCTGCAGAAAACAAACCCCTCTGAGATCCATGAACTTCACTAATGAGAAGCACTTCTTCCCAGGGATTGAAGCTCCCAAGGCAGAGCCCATAGAAAGACAGCATACACATCTATTGGTAGTCAATTTACAATTTACAACAGTAATTGAGCATGGGGTCAACTCTGAAGCTGACCTGACTGAAGCCATCCTTTCCTGAACCATAGTTGCCACGAGCATTGAAAGGGGGAACAGAGGGGAGGAAATAGATAGAATGGCTAACGGTCAAAACAAAAAGTTTTCCAGTGGAAACCAAGGTCATCTCAATAGATGGCTGGTGAAGGAGGAGAGGAGTGACTAAGCAGCCTGCCAGCTATATTCATTGGACAATGTGACCAGTGACATCTGGGAGGGGGGATTTTTGCTCTTTTAATTAGGTGAAAACCATGGGAACTTTTAGAGTTGGTTTTCACCAGCTGTGCCGATATGATGTATCCAATAAACATGTTCTTTGAGGAATCTACCTGCCTCAGAGTTCTGCTTTTGGCGGATGCGTTACTCAGAACCCTAACAGATGGAATTACAGCCATAAGTCATGCTAGTGGGTCACCAGGTGCTCGCGCCCAATTTTACAAACTTTTTTTGCACCAGTCATTAAGCAAACACAGTGGTAGTTAAGTAAACACCATGGTCGTCAGTGAACCCATTAGAAGTAAATGAACCCATTAGAAGCAAAAAAAAAACCTCAGTAAATTGCAGTCAGGTGATTGTAGGATGTTGCAAAGGGCTACAAATGCCAGCCAATTGCCAAGGGACCAAAGTACGATCATGTGACTGCAGAGGTGTGTGCAGCCATTGGAGCTTTCAATCCTGGTCATAAGTAGCATGGGAGACATTTGTCGTAACTTAGAATGGTTGCTAAGTGACCCATTATAAATTAAGGACTACCTGGACTTATGCAGAAAGTCTTGACAAGCTGCTGAGCCTCTGCGTGGCTACAGATTGTGTATTTAGGATGAGAAACAACAGTTTTATTGGAAACTCATTGAGCTGCTAATCTTTTAGTTCAAAATGCTCGGAAAAAAATGCCCTACAACCTTTCTGCACTCAAAGTGTTATTTTGCCACTGAGTTGAAATCCTCAACTGTATCACTTCTCTGACTGTAACGTAGCCTTTCTCTATCTGATGCCCTTTAAGTTATCTGGGAGTTTGGGGGAATTAAATTCCAACACATCAGAGAAAGGCTATTCTAAAATAAGTACATAAACTTTGGATTAGTCCTCCATTTATCACAATTTAAAAAAAAACACCATGATAATTTTTTTCCAGCATATAAGCTACTTGGTCACCCAGTGTCCCTCCTGGAGACTCAATTTCATTTGTCCTCTCAGTGACTACATTCACAAATCATGGTTTCTTTGATTTTGTCTCTGAGATGGATGAATAGATTTAGGGAAATTAAAAAGTTACTGTCAGGGTTCCGAAGATGCCATAATTAAATCATGAGTCTCGAGCCAAGCTTCAAAAGAAATCCAGTTATTTATTAGGAGCTTCATGTCGGCAGGTTCCCAAGTGTAGCCAGCTCTGACCCTAAGTAATTTACGCTCCAGCATGACCCTGTTTCCCCCCTCCTCCCAAGATGTGTCATTAATCACATTCACCGAGGGAGCAGTTTTGAGGGTTGTAGAGTTCACTCCCCTCACTGCTGTAGGTAACCCTGGGATACAGCCTTGAGAGAGATAAGCGTGGAATGTGCTTCTGTCTTGGGCTCCTGTGCCATTTTGCTGGTTTCCCTGGCCTGTGGACACTCGAGAGCAGGCCAGGGATGCTTTGCGAGTTGACAGTTACTAGTTTTCACAGAGGTGGTTTTTCAAGAGGTAATTGGACTTTCTTTGTTTTTCCTGGAAGATGTTTTGCTTCTCATCCAAGGAGCTTCTTCTGTTGTGAACAGAACTTTGAAAAAGTTCCTTTGGGACAACTGTGACCTGGATGACTGAGAATCTCCATAGACATTCACTAGTTTTCACTATGCTTTCCCTATAAACCTTTCCCTTCCTCTACTCTACAGGATGGGTAGGCAGAAAGAACAGACTTTGTTTTTCAAAAAACTTGCAAAGAATAGGAATACTATCACACTAAGAAACTGGAGAACATGCATCCAACTTGTCTGAAGTTTATTTATTTATTGTTTGTTTGTTTGTTCTTCTATGCCGCCCTACTCCCAAGTTCTTTTTAACTTGTTGACTATTTACACTCATATTATTTGGAAGCAGAATCAGGTCTTCACAGAAGCAGAAAATTCATTCACTCGCCACACTCATCTACAGCCATACTTGGCATCAGATTCCTGTATCCCTTGAACCAAAACAGAATCATTTTTCAATCCACTTGACTTTCATTTTCTGAATCTTCCATTTCATTATTTCTCAACTGGGTGACTTTAAGATGTGTGGACTTCAATTCCTAGAATTCCCCAGTCTGCACTGGCTGTGGAATACTGGGCGCTGAATCCCACACATCTTAAAGATGCCCATTTAGTCTTTTAGTCATTTCTCTCATTCATTCCCCTCTGTAGCATGCCTGTGTCTGATTCCTACAGAATTGATGTTGATGCACGCTTAATTTTTAATAGAAGCAAAGAAATAATCAACCAGATAGCACCCTTCCTCCCTCAACCACTCCCCAACATAGTCAGCCAGCCTTACACCCATTACATTTTCACACATCAATCAAGGTGTTGGCAAATGTTTGTACACATGCAGGCGCCTCCATATGTGGGGATGTCAAGAGCGTTGGCAGTTGAAGACACGCAGCTTGGCAATGATTCGACTGTAGTTACTGCAGCAACCATTTTCAGAGGGAGCTGCAAAATATGAAAGAGGTGTAAGAAGTTGCCTTATACCAGCATGGCATGTTCCATCTAATCGAGCACTATCTATTTCAGCCAGTAGTGTTTCTCTTGCATTTTATTCAGAGAAAGGTCTTCTGAAGCTCTAAACAAGGGGTGTCAAACTCAAGGCCCACGGGCCAGATCAAACCCACAGGGTGCTTAATTCTGGCCCATGGGGCAGCTGTGGAAACAGCGAAGGACCGGCCCAAGGTGCCTCTGCCAGCGAAAATGGAGCTTGGGATTCAAGGAGACAATGGCTGGGCTCTGTTTTTGCTGGCAGAGGGCTTCAGGAGGCCGTCCAGGCTGAAAATGGGCCCCGGGGGGGGCTGCGCACAGCCCTCCCCCCGAGCTCCATTTTTATTGGCAGAGGGCTAGCAAAACAAACTAAAAGCAAAACAAAGCAAAAGGAGAAATGTTTCCCCTTTTGCATTTGAGCATCCAAGAAGGTACAGGAAAGGAGAAAGGGAAAGCGGAAAGACAAAGAAAAAGATGGGAAGATGGGAAGAGAGCAAGGAAGGAAAAAGAAGGGAAGAAGGGAAGGAAGAAGAAAGGAGAATGAAGAGGGAAGGAAAAAGAAAAAAGGAAGGAAGGAAGGAAGGAAGGAAGGAAGGAAGGAAGGAAGGAAGGAAGGAAGGAAGGAAGGAAGGAAGGAAGGAAGGAAGGAAGGAGGGAGGGAGGGATTTAGATTTATTATTAGAGTTGGAAGGGACCTTGTAGGTCATCTAGTCCAACCCCCTGCTCAAGCAGGAGTTCCTACACCATTTGAGACAGATGGCAGTCCAGTCTCCCCTTGAAGGTCGCAAGTGTTGGGGCTCTCACAACCTCCGCTGGCAAGCTGTTCCACTGGTTGATCGCTCTCACCGTCAGAAAGTTTCTCCTCACTTCCAGGTTGAATCTCTCCTTGGTCAGCTTCCATCCGTTATTCCTTGTTTGGCTTTCTGGTGCCATAGAGAACAGTCTGACCCCCTCCTCTCTGTGGCCTCCCCTCAAGTATTGGAACACTGCTATCATGTCACCCCTGGTCCTTCTCTTCGCCAGACTATCCAAGCTCAGTTCCTGCAAGGGAGGGAGGGAGGGAGGAAGGGAGGGAGGGAGGGAGGGAGGGAGGGAGGAAGGAAGGAAGGAAGGAAGGAAGGAAGGAAGGAAGGAAGGAAGGAAGGAAGGAAGGAAGGAAGGAAGGAAAGTCCTGCCTTAGCACATGGCCACCAGCAGACAGCAAGGCTGCTCTGGAGGACAAAGATTTGGCACTCTCCCTGGTTTCGCCTTCCTCCACTGGACACAATAGGATCCCCCCAGGCCTGCCCAGGCCATCACAGATGCCCCCAACACAAGTTATATCAAGCTGGCCATGCCCCCCTGGCCACGCCCCCCAGCTCCCCCCAAAGCGGCCCTCAATGAAATCGAGTTTGACACCCCTGCTGTAAATCAAACCGGCTTTGAGACCAGGAGTGTGCAATGCCTACAATGCTGTTCACATATCTTCTCCTTCCTGGGAATTTATCATAAGTGAAATCAGGACAGAAAGTTTTTTCTTACCAGAAGATTTGATTTACCAGTAGCCTAAGAAGTTAGTACACCACATTATAGAAACAAAGTCAGAATGGATGTCAGAATTGTAACACCATTTGATTTTTTTAAGACAGGCTACTGATGTACAAATTGAAGCACTTTTGGGGATAGAGGCGGTCCATTTGATGACACTCCTGCATTAATTGTTCAATTACTTAATTCTTTGAGGTTATTCGACTGTACAGCTTACCTTTTCTTCTCACCCCATTCCCCAAATACCTGAAGCCAAGAAGCCAGTTTGGTCAAGACCCAAAGCAAATAGTTGACGAAGCACAGTTACATGGTATTTTGGTTAATGACTTATCTGGTGAACAAGGTGAGCTCACAGTATGGACGGGTGAAGGTTTCTTCTTCCAGAAACCTTGTAGGCCATCTTATTTCTACCCACCCACATCTACTTTGAGAAGAAGTTTGATAGTTCCCGGTTTCACCAGCTATCTTCTGGAAGTGCTTTACCAAACATCGTGTGCAGCAGCAGCCAAAAAGGCCAACGCAGTCCTGAGCTGCATAAATAGAGGTATACAATCAAGGACCAGAGAGGTACTAGTACCACTCTATAAAGCCTTGGTCAGACCACACCTAGAGTACTGCATCCAGTTTTGGTCACCACACTACAAAAAAGACATTGAAACTCTAGAGAAAGTGCAGAAGAGAGCAACCAGGATGATAAAGGGTCTGGAAAATAAAACATACAAAGAGCGGTTGCAGGAACTGAGCTTGGCCAGTCTGGCGAAGAGAAGGACCAGGGGCGACATGATAGCAGTGTTCCAATACTTGAGGGGATGCCACAGAGAGGAGGGGGTCAGGCTGTTCTCTATGTCACCAGAAAGCCAAACAAGGAATAATGGATGGAAGCTGACCAAGGAAAGATTCAACCTGGAAGTGAGGAGAAACTTTCTGACAGTGAGAGCGATCAACCAGTGGAACAGCTTGCCAGCGGAGGTTGTGAGAGCCCCAACACTTCCGACCTTCAAGGGGAGACTGGACTGCCATCTGTCTCAAATGGTGTAGGAACTCCTGTTTGAGCAGGGGGTTGGACTAGATGACCTACAAGGTCCCTTCCAACTCTAATAATAAATCTAATAAATCCACCCCCAAAAAACTAGTAAAAATGGAGAGCCAGGACTTAATGATTTGTCATAAAAGAAGAACTTATTTTGTGGCCCCACTCATCTCATTGGCTTCCAGGATGACTGATTGTGCTTTCATATCTCACCATGATTGTGAGCTGTCCTGATGGCAAAGATTCAGGACCACTAGAATTTTCCAACCTTTTTGCTCACTGACACCTCATGAAAGTAAGAAGAGAACATAACTATTGGATATTGGAATAGTTCACTTTTTTTTTAAATTCTAGTGCAGGGACTGCTTTTTTCAGATTAACCAAGTGTTGTGGTTGTGACAGGAATTGACCAACCAGCTTGTTGTCTGAACCCATCATCATGGGCTGAGAGTGATTGGCCCAAGGTCACCCAACCAGCTTTCATGCCTAAGGCAGGACCAGAACTCACCATCTCTGGATTGGCACAAAGTCAGCTGATTTTTATGGCTAAGGCAGGACTAGAACTCAATGTCTCCTGGTCCAAAGTCCCCCAGCCAGCTTTCCAGAGGTGGGTTTCAGCAGGTTCTGACCAGTTCTGCAGAACCGGTAGCAGAAATTTTGAATAGTTCGGAGAACCGGTAAATAACACCTCTGACTGGCCCCGCCCCCATCTATTCTCTGCCTCCCAAGTCCCAGCTGATCAGGAGGAAATGGGGATTTTGCAGTATCCTTCTCCTGCCATGCCCACCAAGCCACGCCCACCAAGCCATGCCACGCCCACCAAGCCACGCCCACAGAACCGATAGTAAAAAAAAATTTGAATTCCACCACTGCAGCTTTTATGCCTAAGACAGGACCACAATTCACAGTCTCCTGGTTTCTAGCCTGGTGCCTTCACCACAAGACCAAACTGGCTCTGGAGTAGGCCTTATATAATGTTCACTCATTACCCTACCAACTTTATTGCAGTGAGTAGAAATGAAATATTTCTATAGATACCATTGAAAATATTCTCTCAATGACAAAGAAACTCATGAGAAGACCCATTATCATAATATTTTCTATCATACTCTCTCTCTCTCTCTCATTATACCCAACTGGAAAAACCACTTATCTTCTAGGCAGGCTAAAAACCTTTCCTTCTTATCCACATGGAAATCTTATCTGCGGATGGCAACTTTGCAAAACAACAACAACACCATAATTAAGAGGAAAGAAGCTTATAAAACGCTGAGAATATTATTTCCTATACTCTCCCATCATTTATTATGTCTCTCTCTGTGTGTGTATTTATGAATGCAAAGCTGCAGAAGGACCATTTCCAAATCCCATCTCAGATATGTCTCATTTAACAGCAGGGGTGGGTTACTCCCGATTAAGACTGGTTCACCCAAACCGGTAGTGACCTGCTGGTGACGTCATGATGATGTCAACAAACCGGATAAGTCGGTGCCGGTCCGTGGGTGCTGCCATCTTTTTTAAAAAAAAATTCTCCAAAAAATTTCCCAAATTTTTTTTAAAAAAAATTCTTCTGTGCATGCGCAGAAGCTGAGTTTCTAGCACTGCGCATGCGTCACCATTTTGTTTTTGGCAATTTTTAAAAATTATTTTTTGGGGTGTTTTGCACGTCGCATGTGCGCGCACGCAGCGCAGCCACGCGGCATGGGAGGAAGCGAACTGGCAGCGAACTTAAGTTGGAACTTAAGTTTGGTTGCATTAATCCATTGCGAGCCGAGGTGGCGCAGTGGTTAGAGGCAGGTACTGCAGGCCACTTTAGCTGACTGTGATCCGCAGGTCAACGGTTCAAATCTCACCGGCTCAAGGTTGACTCAGCCTTCCATCCTTCCGAGGTAGGTAAAATGAGGACCCAGATTGTTGGAGGCAATATAAATATACATTGCTTACTGGTGGTAAACCGCTTAGAGAGTGCTTGCACTGTGAGGCGGTATATAAATCTCACAAAATAATAAACAAATAAATAAATAAATAAATAAACCCACCCCTGTTTAACAGGTTTGTTGGCACAGGCAGCAATAATAAATAATTGCAACCAAGTTACTGAGGAATCTTGATGATATTACACTAATGCAGCTGTTTGTTTAATTTCTCTGACAAAGGAGCTACAACTAGAGGGAAATCGTTTTGTAAGTTACACCTTCCAGGGATGCAGGCTGAGGGTCTGGAAAGTACGATGTAAAAAGGATGTTGAAACTCTAGAAAGAGTGCAGAGAAGAGCAACAAAGATGATTAGGGGACTGGAGGGTAAAACATATGAAGAACGGTTGCAGGAACTGGGCATGGCTAGTTTAATGAAAAGAAGGACCAGGGGAGACATGATAGCAGTGTTCCAATATCTCAGGGGCTGCCACAAAGAAGAGGGAGTCAAACTATTCTCCAAAGCACCTGAGGGTAGAACAAGAAGCAATGGGTGGAAACTAAACAAGGAGAGAAGCAACTTGGAACTAAGGAGAAATTTCCTGACAGTTAGAACAATTAATCCGTGGAACAGCTTGCCTCCAGAGGTTGTGAATGCTCCCTCCAACACTAGACATTTTTAAGAAGATGTTGGATAACCATCTGTCTGAAGTAGTGTAGGGTTTCCTGCGTAAGCAGGGGGTTGGACTAGAAGACCTCCAAGGTCCCTTCCAACTCTGTTATTATTATTATTATTATTATTATTATTAAGTCTGGGACTGTGGGAAAAAGATCTCAAACAAGGAAACATTTCAAAGTTAGTGACAGTCTCTCAGGGCCATTAAAGACCACAATTTACCTTTTGACTGCCTTCTGTTTCCTCTCAAATCCTTTATTTCCACCTTATTTATTGACTGAAGAGGCAGCAAGAAGAGTCGGAAGCGATTCTCCGGCCGCTAGTCTTACAAAAATCCATAGCAGAAAATTATTCTCAAGAGGAGACATGTGCTTCTTTTTCCTTTTTTAGCATTTGCTGTGAACTGGGCTTAATTGAATTACTTTGCTTGGAAGGAGCCTGCAGCTGGATGTGTGCTGTTGTTTCAGCTTAGGCAGCTTTGCCTGGGGAGGAAGAAGCGGCGGTGGGGTGGGCATAATACTAATTGAGACAGCAGGCTTGCCCAGAAGTTCCTAACAAGATGAATGCTCAGGTTTAAATTTATTCTCCTCTGAGATCTATCTGGGCCTATTTATCAGAGACAATCCTAGCTGATATGCAGAGCGGGGGAAGCCTTTGGGTTAGTTCTTATTCCAATGTGCATTTGCACACTTCGGACTTTCCCACTTCTAAGTAAGGAGATTTTTTTATTATTATTATTATTTATTTATTTACCGTATTTTTGGGAGTATAAGACGCACCTTAGTTTTGGGGGAGGAAAACAAGGAAAAAAGGCCTCTGCCTCCAAGCAATTTGTCAAACACCAAACAGCACAGATGATATACACTGTTTGCTGTGAATTTCTGTGCATGTGTGCCTGACCCATAGAAATAGCAAAGAATTGGAGAAATGTACATTAAGCCAGAAAGTTTTCTTAAATGTAGTCACACTAAGTCCTCCCAATTATTTAAATAGATCTACTCCAAATATGACTAAGTCAGGGTTTAATTCAGCTGCCTTATTTTAATACTAATACTTAATACTAATACTTAATACTAAAACAGAACATTTCAGATTATACTTTTACAGATCTTTAAAATTGATATGGCTTTCTGGAAGTATTATCTGCTATTTAAAAGAAGATACAATAGCACTGGGCCTCTTCAGATCAAGCATTTATTTTAAAAAGCTTCTTCATTTTGTTAGTTGTCTAGATTTACAGGGGTCTCCAACCTTGGCAACTTTAAGACTTGTGGACTTCAACTCCCAGAATTCTTTGCTGGCTGAGGAACTCTGGGAATTGAAGTCCATAAGTCTTAAAGTTGCCAAGGTTGGAGACCCCTGGTCTAGAACAACAATAAAACAATCTTTAAAAATAAGTTTAATAATTTGAACATTCTATAGGCATTTATAGTTATTGACTTACCTTCTTGCAGCAAAAAATCAGCCAGTTTCAGCACAGTCTGGTTAGCACAAGAATTTGACTCCCTCCAGCAATTTGACTCGGTGCAGTGTTAGTTTCACTTTCATTTTAGCACGTGGGCTTGCCGGCAACAGCTGAGTGTCGGGAGGCAGATAATCAGTGGCTAATGAGGCTCTGCTGCTGTTTGCTGCAAAAAGGTAAATTGCTGGCAAGCAAAGATCAAAGAGTGGGGGTGGCTGGGTGGGGCTACATTCGGTGTATAAGACGCACCCAAGTTTTCACCCTCTTTTGGGGGGTAAAAAGGTGCATCTTATACTCCGAAAAATACAGTATTTATTTATTTATTTATTTATTTATTTATTTATTTATTTATTTATTTATTTATTTATTTATTTATTTATTCATTCATTCATTCATTCATTCATTCATTCATTCATTCATTCATTCATTCATTCATTCATTTGTGAGATTTATATACTGCCTCACAGTGCAAGCACTCTCTAAGCTGTTTACACCAGTAAGCAATGTATATTTATATTGCCCCCAACAATCTGGGTCCTCATTTTACCTACCTCGGAAGGATGGAAGGCTGAGTCAACCCTGAGCCTGGTGAGATTTGAACCGCTGACCTGCGGATCATAGTCAGCTAAAGTGGCCTGCAGTACTGCTCTCTAACCGCTGCGCCACCTCGGCTCTTAAATGCCCAAATCCTCTCTTTCTCACATTTTAGAATCAGACTAGAGCTGGAAGGGACCATGGAGGTCTTGTAGTTCAACCCCTGCTCAAGCAGGAGACTCTACCATTTCAGACAAGTGGCTGTCCAGTCTCTTCTTAAAAACTTCTAATGATGAAGCACCTACAACTTCTGAAGGCAAGATGTTCCACTGATTAATTGTACTCACTGTTTGGAAGTTTCTCCTTCTAACAGATAACACATTAACAGAGTTGGAAGGGACCTTGTAGGTCATCTAGTCCAACTCCCCACTCAAGCAAGTCATTTCTGACAGATGGCAGTCCAGTCTCTTCTTGAAAGCTTCCAGCGATGAAGCTCCCACAACTTCTGAAGGCAACTTCTGTTCCATTGATTGATTGTTCTCACTGTCAGAAAATTTCTACTTATTTCTAGGTTGAATCTCTCCTTGATTAGTTTCCATCCATTGTTTCTTCTCTTGCCTTCTGGTGCTTTGGAAAATAAGTTGACCTCTTCTTCTTTGTGGCAGCCCTTATATATTGGAAGACTGCTATCAGACCCCTGATCCTTCTTTTCTCTAGACTAGCCAAACCCAAATCCTGCAACCGTTCTTCATGTGTTTTAGTCTCCAGGCCTTTAATCATCTTAGTTGCTCTTCTCTGCACCTTTTCAAAAGTCTCAACATCTTTTTTGTAATGTGGTGACCAAAACTGGATGCAGTATTCCAGGTGTGGTTTTACTAAAGTTTTATAAATCGATACTAATACTTCACGTGATTTGGATTCTATGCCTCTGTTTATACAACCAAGGAATTTTATGAAGTGACACAACAAAGAATTCATACAAAAATGTGTAAACTTAAGTGTTATGTGTAATACATACGATAGCATGGCCCAAGAAGTGCCTACAAAAATGCATTTATTAGGGAAATACAGTTTAGTAATTACCTTGGTTAGTGACCATTCATAGTTACAACATTGATGAAAAAGTAACACAGTTTTGTGTTCAGACCAGAGTATTCCTTCCGAAAGCTCTAAGATGTTTATTAGAACAATGATGAAAATATTAACATACATTGCAATTTCTAAGATGGGTCATAATTACTAATTAAATCTGATAGCCATCATTTCTCTCAGCTGTCTCATACCTGACACTCAAGAGTATCTGTCTTTGATCCCTCCAAATAATTAAGAGTGAACATTCCCCGCCCCCTAGCATGATTAGATTAACACCCACAGTTTCACTGTTTCTTCTAACACCGAAAAAGGAATGGTGTCTATAACAGAATTTTGTAAATTGAATTATCTAAAATTATCCCAACAGTTGGGTCCTTGCTATTCTCTGAATGGGCTTTTCTTTTGAAGATGTTTTATTAATGGTCTACAAAAAGGAAATCTGGCTCAGAGAATAGCAAGAAACTAACAATCTGACCTTGAACTACATACTGTATTTTTTGGAGTATAAGATGCACCTTTTTCCTCCTTAAAAGTGGCTGAAAATTTGGGTGCGTCTTATACTCCGAATGTAGCTTTTTCGGAGCTTTTTTTCCAGCCCTAACTAGGTGCTAACGATCTTCCCAGCTCTTACCTTGCAGGCTCTTTCATTGTTACTCTCTCCGAAGAATGTTTTTCCAGCCCTAAGTCTTTGCACGGTTTTTTTCATTGCTCTACTTGCTCCGAATAAGTTTTTTTCTAGCCCTAACCAAGTGCTAACGATCTTCCCAGCTCTTACTGGCTTGCAGGCTCTTTCATTGTTACTCTCTCAGAAGAAGGTTTTTTAAAGTCCTAACCAGGGGATAAAATAATGTGCTGAAGCTGACCAGACTAAGGATGCTAGCCAGATGAATACCTGGTAGGAAGATTGTTTTCCCCTATTTTCCTCCCCAAAAACTAAAGTGCGTCTTATACTCCGGTGCGTCTTATACTCCGAAAAATACGGAATATTCTCCATGATTGCCTAAAATAAATGAGAAATAGGGAGGGTTTTTGTTTTTCCTTCCTGATTTTCTCTCTCAGTAGTCTCACATAAAATGTTGGCATTAAGTGTTCTATGAACTGAAGCTCACACACAGACCCGTTTGTGAATCTGCTCCTATTTGAGATCAGGAGAGGATACTTTTGCTCCATGTCAATTTTGTCTTGTCTTTGAACGGCGTGGTGACCTTGTGGTGAAGACGTTTGCCTCCCACTTGGAAGGTTGAGAGTTCAGTTCTAGGTAGCGGAAGGGCATCAGGAAGGGCATCGAGCCAGTAAATGCTCAGCTCCATCCAGTCGCTCCAACTCTACCTTGAATCAAAGGGTTGTAAAAAGGGAGTTAATTTTGTCTTGTTTGGCGCTAGTAAAATCTGACTTACATTAGTAAGGATGCTCAGGGATGCTTCGGCCTTTCACCTTCACTAGATGCACAGCCTGAGATGAAATCCTTGTTCTTTCAGCCATATATGTGGCTATAAATGTCCAGAGGAGATTGGATGTCTGGTTTTCCCATCCTTATGCAAAATTTCATTGACATTGGAACAGTGTCATGTGTCTTCATGTTACATGCAAATCTGTTGTAGATTTCTGATGAATGTGTGAAGTTATTTATTTATTTATTTATAAATGTTCTTATAGGCCGCCCAATCCCGTAGGACTCAGGGCGGCGTACAGCATAGATAAGAAACGTACAATAAAAACAGTAATAGCAGTTTAAAAGATAAAAACATTATTTTAAAAAAACATTCATTCATGGGGGAATCTGATCTTCTTTTTTCACCCCGCCTGCCGGAAGAGCCATGTTTTTACGGCTTTACGGAAGGCCAGTAGGGTGAGGATAGTCCGGATCTCTGGTGGGAGTTGGTTCCAGAGAGATGGGGCTCCCACACAGAAGGCCCTCCCCCGCGGCCCCACCAACCGGCATTGCTTGGTCGATGGGACCTGGAGGAGACCAACTCTGTGGG
Source organism: Diadophis punctatus similis (assembly GCA_023053685.1). Lineage (NCBI taxonomy): Eukaryota > Metazoa > Chordata > Lepidosauria > Squamata > Dipsadidae > Diadophis > Diadophis punctatus. The sequence goes on along the minus strand of JALIGW010000020.1, from coordinate 4,369,647 downwards.
ACCTAACCGGTCGTAGGGAGGTATGTGGTAGGATGCGGTCCCGAAGGTAACCTGGCCCTGAGCCATGTAGGGCTTTAAAGGTCAAAACCAACACCTTAAATTGCGACCGGAGACTAATAGGCAACCAATGCAGCTGGCAGAGAATGGATGTTACATGGGTGTATCTTGGCACACCCACACAGCTCGCACAGCTGCATTCTGTACCAATTGCAGTCTCTGGATGCAATGTAAGGAGAACCAGAACTTATATAGTTCTGGTTCTCCTTACAGGATGCTCCTATCTGCTGATATGAACAATAAGGTTTGTGTGGTTATGAGAAGCATTGTTTTTTTCAAACCAATGTTTGGAGAAAAGGTAGAATAATTCGCATCTTGTTCCCCAACATTGAACAGGAATGGGTTCTAATTCAGATTAAGGGAGGTGGGATTCATCTTTTGCTACAGTATTTTCTGAGGTTATGAGTAGACAGGAAGTGATGGCTGGATGTCTTGGTCTGTAGGAATGACCTTGAGAGATAGGGAAAGAGCAAGAGAAGTAATTAGATAAGACGCAGCTTAGCCTGCACATGGCATGTACGCCTGACAAATGTTTCAGAAGGGACCCTCCCTAGTTTCTTGGGCTGTAAAGGGGACGAGGGAGAAATGTACTTTCAGACTTGCAAGATTCTGTTAATGTAACCTTACAATATAGTAGAATTAGTTCACTTGGCATGCTCCTGTCTACCCTAATTCACAAGGCTGATCTCAATCTTACACATACTGTATGGTCCTGAACTTTTTATTTCTTTGGTGAATACAATTACAAGAGTTCCCATTTGAGCTGTTATGGTATAGGTTACGATGAACAGTAGTTGGGCTGGAGAAAAAAAATAAGGTTTAACAAATAGAAGCACTGGTCCTTTTGATGCCACAAGGGAAGATGGGTCTTCTTTACAGGCCTGGTCTCATCAGAGTATTCATACAATTCACAATACCCTATTAAGATGCCTATCGTGAAGTACACGTAGCGTCTGATTAGTGACTCGCAATTCTGTTCTACAAGAGAGGTTAATTATTAAAAGAGGATGGCAGATATTAATGCTACCAATCATGCAGGTGGCAGCTACTTTTGAGGCAGCATTTCTCAGCTCACATTTTACATTGGGCATATTAGTAAGTACCCTCAAAATTGAAGTGTCTAGAACAGGGATAGCGAACCTATGGCACGCGTGCCACAGGTGGCACGTGGAGCCATATCTGCCAGCACGCGAGCCGTTGCCCTAACTCAGTTCCAGCATGCATGTGCGCGCTGGCCAGCTGGTTTTTGGCTCACGCGGAGGCTCTGGGAGGGCATCTTAGGCTTCCGGAGGGCCTCTGGGGAGGCAGGGGGGTCATTTTCACCCTTCCCAGGCTCCAGGGAAACCTCTGGTGCCTGGGGAGGGTGAAAAATGGGCCTACCGGGGCCCATCGGAAGTCAGGAAACAGGCTATTTCCAGCCTCCAGAGGACCTCTGCGGGTGCAGCGGAGGCCGTTTTCGCTCTCCCCAGGCATTGAATTAAGGGTGTGGGCACTCGCCCGTACATGATAGCGCACACACACACACTTTCGGCACCCAAGGGAAAAAAGGTTCGCCATCACTGGTCTAGAACATTTAACATGGAGTTGTGACTGAGATTCCAGAAAACAAAATGCTTATCTGTTCTCCTAGCTGCTATTTTTTTATTCTCCAGCATAACCTCTCCACATTAATTAAATTATGGAGATGGGAGGCAAAGATGTTGGTCTTGAAGCAGCCTATCGTTCTTCCGGTTCTCCTCTTCCTTCTCCTTCACCAAATTAGATGGTCCAGGAAATTATAATGTGCATCCTCTCAAGGGAACGCCAAGAGCATTGGCTTTGCAGTATTAAATATTAAAATACAAAGGAGAAACGTGTCAACTCTTTCAATCTGCATCTGATTTTAGTTTGTACTTAAAAGATTATCTGCCCAGATATCTGTTTTCTGTCACATTTGTTATTCCACTTGCTGATTTGATCAACTTGGCAACGTCTTGGTCTCTAACCTGTTGTTTTTTTAAAGAGTGCATTAACCTCCCTTCATTACATCAGCAACTGATCCCAAACTTCGGGGAAGGTTCTTAAAAACAAATTTCTTTGCAGTGCGGGGGGAATATAATTTTGAAAACACAGCTCTGCATGCACAGGAAGATGTTCTGGTTCGGGGCCAGCAACTGTTTAGTAGCAGCTGGAGGTTATGCATTCAGTCATCATGCGTTCTTCTTAAAATTGCCTGGATACGTATTTTGGAGACATTAAACCATGTAGAATTTGAAGTGAAAAAAGAAGAAGGGTGGGGGGGGGCGGGAAGAATCTTTCCAACTCAGTGAAAATAAAATGTGGCTTCTGGAAAGTCATTGCACTGTTTAGCAGTGGCAGCTTTTCACTTGTCTGAAAACAGTTTGTGCAGAGAAGAGTTAATGGAGCAGGTGTGGGGGGTTAATGGCCTAGTCAGAGGTCTTCCTGCCTTGTTTTTTCATAAGAAAAACGGGGGAAAGCATGAATTTGCTTAACACATTTTTATTTGCTTTTCCACTGATGCTTGCTTGTTCTCAACACCTTGTTTGTTCTCTGCGAAATCACCAGCCTCTCTCCGCGATGCGTTGTCAGCCTTAATTATTTCCTGTAGATACACTGCCCCATATTCTTCTGCAAGGCTGTCTGTGGAGAAGTACGCCAGAGGTCAACAAAACAGCTTCTTAATGTGTCTCTTGTTACCACCGTTGTAGAACTAGGCACCCAGGGTGAATTCAACAGCCTCCTGCCACTTCCGTGGCGGACCCGCTGTGCGACTGTGGCTGCCTAGAAGGATGAAAACTTGAAGTCTCCGAAGGAGATTGGAAGGGTCAAGCTTTTTCTCCATTCACAAGTGGAGCTGAATAGAATCATTGACTAATCCAAGTCCTGAATGGCGGGAGAAATAATTACCCGCCAATTATTGAGATGGTGACCGCCCCCCTTTCTTGCAATCAAAGGCAGCTCACACCATTCTTCTGAGCCTATGTGTTTGATACGACGCCATTCACGGAGAACTCAAAGAAGGAAGACAGCACTCCAGCTTAGAGAGCAGTTTGTGAACTGCCACCGCGAGTTTCTAATAAGCTGCACTTGAAAGACAAAATGAGTTGTCCAAAGAATGGTATTTCTGTGTCACTTTTACCTCTTAACAAACAGCTTTCATGGTGCGAGATAGGGAGGGGTGTGTATGCTCCCATCTAAGACGTCTTGACAGGCTATGGGAAACTAAGTGGCAAGCGATTGCTGCCTTGGATTGTCAGTTTGCAATAAAAGCGGAGAGAAAATGAGCAATTTAGAAGAGGGGCAACATACTCGTGTGGCCCCCTTTTATGGAACTACAATTCCCAACAGCCCCAGCTGATATAAGACACATTTAATTCAACCACATCTGGTGGACCAAATGATCCATGTCTTTGATTTAGGTAATAATCTAAAATCTCAATGAAGACAAGACTTTGAGGAAATCAGCTCAAGGTTGCCACAATAGAGTCAATTGTTTCAAGGATTTCTTTTTAAAGGAGATATAGATTGTTAAAGATAAAGGAACCTAGATTTATATTAATATGTACATACCTAACATATGGACATAAATTTATGGTTTTCCACAGAGATCTAAGCACAAATTGTTGCAGATTTCTCCAATTCATGAACTAGATTTCCCATGGTCCAAAATTGTTGCTCTTTATTGGCATTCTGTCCTCAGTTGGCATTACCTAATTAGAATTGATTCACCTGCTTTTATTAAAAAAAATAAAACACCTTTAAACTAGCATCATAGAAAGTTCATAGAAAGTTCAATTTGCTATGAAGAATTTATTTTAACATTATTTTAGGGTTTCTGCAGTTGTTTCTCACCTGGAAATTCGCAGTTGTCTTCATTTAATTTAATTTAATTAAAAGTTCTTATAGGGACTGATATCATGCTGATAGAACTATGTTCTTTTGAAATGGATATAAAATAAGTGAAATCTTGCTTGACCAGTTCAAAGGTTCATCTAATCCAGCCTATTCTTATTTAGTACTGTCCGGCTATGTGGACTGCAATTCCCGAAATATCCACTCAACTTAGATTTTGATGGACTTAACCTCCACAACTTGAACCAACGTAACCTTACATCTTCCAGTAACAAATATCATTCATTAATAATACTTGGAGGAGACAAACATTTCCATTGGATTGTGGGTGCTTTGGATTCCATCCCCCCCAAACCTTTAATTGACTTAAATTAAGAGCCTCTTTTTCTGAGATTTCATTGCAACTGCAGAAGTAAATTCTGCAATCAGGAAAAGATGCAGTTGCTTTAAGGAGCTGCAGACTATTGTTAGCTCATGCCTTCTAAAGAACTTTTCCAAAATTGAACATGCAGTAGCCTACAGCCTATATTTGTCTATTCCAAACCCTTTAGTATCATGGGATCAAATTTTCGGAGAAGAAGAAAAATATTTCTCTCCAATTCTCTTCTGTGTGATAGACCATTGTATACATTATAATCATTTTCTTCATACACGCACCATTGTTTCTGTTCCTGGTTCAGAATAAACAGTATGAAAAAAATTGCTAAAGACCAAAAAGATGGACTAAAGACCATTCTTAGCCTTTGAATGATAATGCTGAGAACAGCATCTTTAAAAAGTGTGATGGGATGGAGGATCAACTCAATTGATTTAAGCTTCATTAATACAGTTAATTTATTAGACCACATTTTTATTTATTTATTTATTATGGTTCTTCTATGCCGCCCTACTCTACTTATTTATTTAATAAGACTGCAGAACTTTGGATTTAAAGGAGAAGAAGGTTCATCAGAGCGCGTAGGCCAAATATATATATCACATCTGCAAAATTTTAAACCAAAGGTGCTTTTTTCTGGTATTGAATTGAAGCAGCAGAGGGCAGCTATGCAATCCTGGGGCAAATGCAGTTGTTTTAAGAAGCTGAAGTCAGCCTGTCACGATGTGGATATATTGCCAGTTGAGCCTCTGTGCTATATTTCTTAGTTTTCTACTATATTTCTAGATCTACTGTATTTTCTAATCAAGCAGACATGTGATATGTTTTTCTGCGCATGTGTGCATACCAGGAATTTGTCTCCTCCTTCCTTCTTCTTCTGCAAGCCTCCGCCCGAGGCAGATGTGAATTCTTGACTGGGACAATGTAGCTTATTAAGGTTTATGTTTTGTTACTTTTATACTGAAATAAATATTTTGTTACTTAGAATTAAATCTCGGTTTTATTTTCTACGTAAGGATGACTTCAAGGGAACAAGATCTATATCGCCTCAGTAGGAATACATTCCTATCCCATCACAGCCCATACCAAACCATCTTTTTGCTTCTGAATCTACAAGTTACTGAGCCCTAGTTTTGAATAGTTTTCCACCTCTGAGAGTTTGCAAATTAAATTTATGGGAAGAGGTCTGAGGATCACTCACAAAAGTTTGGAGGTGGCAGATTCAGACTTAGCCTGAAGTTTAATTTCATTTAATTTAATTTAATTTAATTTAATTTAATTTAAGTTTGTATTTCACTGGTACAATCTTGCAGATGGATGGGAATAAGGGGGAAAAAACAACCACTAGAATTTATATGTTATCACACTCTTGTTGTTAGATCTCATAGCCTGTCAAATATATACAGGTGGATGACACCTTCTCTAGGGTTGACATATGTTGGCTGCAAACCTCTGCCCATTAGGTAGCAGCAAAGAGATTCATAAAGGTAACTGTTTGCTATTATGGAATGATTGTTTGAATTTTTACAACCCAGGTAGGGCATGTCTGATCATAGCAAACTGAGATGAGCAATCAATCTGTTTTAACTTTGCAATCTGCCTTTAACTTTAATGCCTTTGGAAGATTTTCATACTTTACTGCATCTGCTTTCATGTCACTTATTTGTGAAGTAGCGAGTTTGTGTTAAACTTCTGAGAACCAACATGGAGGTCCCAATGAGAACTGAACGGAGAATGCAGTTGTTTAGAGAGCTTGCTCCTACCAACATTTCTTCTTTCTCCTCCTGGCACCTACTTGTAAGAAATATTTTTTTAAAACAATAGCAATAGCAATAGCACTTAGACTTATATACCGCTTCATAGTGCTTTCCAGCCCTCTCTAAGCGGTTTACAGAGTTCAGCATATTGCCCCCAACAATCTGGGTCCTCATTTTACCCACCTCAGAAGGATGGAAGGCTGAGTCAACCTTGAGCCTGGTGAGATTTGAACAGCTGAACTGCAGTGCTGCACTTTAACCACTGCGCCACCTAAAACCAGAACAGCAGTACAAGACACAAAGTCCACCCATAAAGTCAGGTGGCTACTTCCTCCTTGTGCTCAGCTGTAGACTTTTAATATCCCAAGTAATAATAGCAGAATTGCAATGGCCAACAAGAAACCCAACCCTTTCCAAACTTGTAGGTGAGGTGAAGATCTGCTAGCTGATATTAAGTTCCAACTTGTGCTCCTTATCTCTGTTATCCTGGAAATTATAGAAATATCCTTTGAACATTTTGATGTCTCTTTTTTTTGCCCCAGGATGTTTCATAGAACATAGAATAGTAGAGTTGGAAGATTGGTCTTCTAGTCTAACCCCCTTTCTCAAGCAGGAGACCCTATACCATTTCAGGCAAATGGTTGTCCAGTCTCTTTTTGAAAGCCTCCATTGATGGAGCACCCGCAACTTCTGAAGGCAAGCTATTCTATTGATTGATTGTTCTCACTGTTGGGAATTTTCTCCTTAGTTCTAGGTTGCTTCTCTCCTTGGTTAGTTTCCGTCCGTTATTTCATGTCCTGCCTTTTGGTGCTTTGGAAAATAGGTTGACCCTCTCGTCTTTGTAGGAACCTCTGTTGATTTGAGGTTGCTTGACATGAAATGCAGGCAAAAGCAGAAAGCAGAAATAAAAGCAGGCATAAAATGGCCTGAAATTCTTAGGATGAGATTTTGATCAGGATGTGATTAGCAACCAGGCTGCATCAGGAAACATTTTCTTGCTAACACACATGGCATCTCAAGAGTAGGAGGATACCTCCCGACATGCAGCTGTAATGTATAGAAATTGCTAATCCATATTGGAAGAAGAGAGAGAGAGAGAGAGAAATGAAAGAGAGAATACACAGAGAGAGAGCTTAATTTCGTCCAACTTACTAAGAATAAAAATAATTAGCCCGAACAGCTCAGCCGTGATTGGCAGATGCACAAAAGCTGAAAGAGTTTTGCTTCTTGCAACATCTTGGAGGAAAGGGTGGGAGGGAAGTAAGAAAAAAGAGAGAGAAAAGTTGAAGAAAAAGGGGGAAAGTAGAATGAGAAGTTTTCCATGTATAGATATGAGAATTTGTGATATAGAATGTTTTGATAGTCCAATGTGCTCTTGAGTACGGTCTCCTTGCAAATGGCCAATTAAAAAGTTACAGTTTTGCAATTCAGTTATAACAACCACAAAAATAGCCTTTATATTTCTGACTCTGCTTTCCTGCCCACGCAGAACTCAGGAAAAGCAGACTGATGCATTAATCCAGCTCCTTTATTTCTCTAAAACCAACCAAGGAATAAGTTCATTGGTATAACCCAGGGGTCGGCAACCTTAAACACTCAAAGAGCCATTTGGACCTGTTTCCCACAGAAAAGAAAACACAGGGAGCCACAAAACCCTTCCCATGCCTTACTATTTCCTGAGCGGCCACAGAACTAGCATATCAGCGGCGGGTTGCTGCCTTACTGGTGCCGGTGCGCTGTGCGCGTATCTCCATGCTTTGGGTGCGCTTGCTCGCTAAGCGCACACGCCTCCATGCGATTTTGCTTCTGCGCATGTGCAAAAGCAAAATTGCGCCAAAATCTCGTGAGGGGACGTGCACACATGAGATTTTGGCGCAATTTTGCTTCCATGCATGCGCAAAAGCAAAATTGCGCCAAAATCTCATGAAGGGATGTGCACGTGTGAGATTTTGGCACGATTTTGCTTCCGTGCATGCGCAGAAGCAAAATCTCACCAAAATCTCTCTCGCGCGCGTCCCCTCGTGAGATTTTGGCGTGATTTTGCTTCTGTTCATGCGCAGAAGCAAAATCGGCCAAAAATTCACAGGAAAAAATGGCGACGCATGCAATGGACCGGCAGAGAGGGCTCCAGAATGGTTGCGCAATCCGCCGCTCCCTACCGGAGCTGCGCACTGGGCAGCTCCAGCAGGAACCCACCTCTGTACCATATGTTGTTGAATTAAATGTTCTGTTTTCTTCTGAAACTTTTATTTTCTTGGATTTATCTATGGTTGGCCTACCTGGGGTCGAAAAGCTCAATAAATCGCATGCCGGCGGGTATCACACATTGGCGGTTGTGACATATATTTTGAGCGACAGGGAGCCGCAGCAGAGGGAAGAAAGAGCCACATGCGGCTCCAGAGCTGCGGGTTGCTGACCCCTTGTATAACCCTTAGGAGAGATCCTATACAACACAGTGGATTTTCATATACTTGTTTCATGATGAAAGGTCATGCTTTTGAAGACAGCAAAGTCCACATTCTGGACAGAGAGGACCATTAATTTGAAAGAGGGGTCAAGGAGGCCATCTACGTTAAGATTGAACAGCCCTCTCTCAACAGAGGGGGAGTAATATGACACCACCTATCTCCTGTCTACAACACAGTTCCACACACAATTTGCACTCAGATTCAATGACTCTGAGGATACAGATAAACCCCCAAGTGACCTCAATGACCCTCAGAAAGATCCTTCCATTCTCCACCATTCAGTTAAAACTGAAGAAGCTTCTTGGATGAGAAGCAAAACAACTTCAAGGAAAAACAAAGAACCTCTAGTTGCCTTTTGAAAAAGCACCTTTGGGATGACCATGACCTGGGTGACTGAGAATCTCCATAGACTTTCAAGATGAACATTGCTCTGGCTTCAGTAAATGTTGTGGATGATGGCAAAAGGTTTGTTATGAAATCAAGAGAACACTTATTCGACCTGGAACAACAGATTTGCCCATTTCAGGTGCAAAAACAATTTGATCCGTCAGTCCCCGGTGACTGGTACAACCAAATGGGTACCAGAAGGAATTGAGGGTTATTGTTGATGGTCTACTGCATGATCCATCCTTATTGCGTCCATAGATAACTGACTCACCGCTCTATTTAGGGTGACTTCCTAGGTAACTGGAGCCCTGAGGTTCACCTTCAGGTCATGCCAAGGAACTTGCACAGCACCTGCTGGGATTCAGCCAGGATATAACAGAATAACAGAGTTGGAAGGGACCTTGGAGATCTTCTAGTCCAACCCTCTGCTCAAGCAGGAAACCCTATACCACTTCAAACAAATGGTTGTCCAATCTCTTCTTGAAAACGTCCAATGTTGGAGCACCCACAACTTCTGGAGGCAAGCCATACCACTGGTTGATTGTTCTCACTGTCAGGAAATTTCTCCTTAGTTCTAGGTTGTTTCTCTCCTTGATTATTTTCCATCCATTGCTTCTGGTCCTGCCTTCAGGTGCTTTGAAGAATAGGTTGATTGTGCCGTCTTTGTAGCAGCCCCTGAGATATTGGAACAGAGCTATCATGTCACCCCTAGTCCTTCATTTAATTAAACTAGACAATTTCTCCTTAGTTCTAGGTTGCTTCTCTCTTTGATTATTTTCCATCCGTTGCTTCTTATCCTGACTTCAGGTGCTTTGGAGATGTTTCCACATGGGATGGAAACAGTTTTGGTCTCTTTTTTGGAAGAGAGCACAAAGGAAACAAGAGAAGTCATATATGGGAACAGAACAGTTCTACGTAGAAATACAACAACAAAAGGCACGGGGAGAAAGCATAGCTGAAAAAATTCATTTGATAATGTAGAAGAAAAATAACTGACTTGTCCCTTTAGCTGTACATATGCATAAATGCCCATTGTCCTGTCGCCAGACAAGAGGCTTTTGCATTGCTTATGTCTGAACTGCAATTATAAGACAACGTTTTGTCCTTTTTAAAAAAAAAATAATCCCACCTCTCTTCGTCTTCCTGTCCTTGGGCAGCTTAACAGTAATAGAGGAGGCCTGGCCTGAGCGAGGATGATCAAAATGATTAAAACCTTCCCTGACAGGATAGGGACTTTGATAGATTCTACTGGTAATATGGGCAACATTTCTATCTGTAAAATGTGGTAGGGAAATCTATCTTCCTGTCATGGGATGGCTGCCGCAGTGTAACCAATGGCCCCGCCATTCGAAGAGGTTAACAACTGTCATGGGGCTTGTCAGGAAGTCCTTGCTTCCTTTCCCTGTTGCATCAGTGTCTCCGGCCTAGCGTAAGAAGGCAAGTGTTGACTTTTCTGAACAATGCAAAGTTCAGCAAGAGTTTGCTTCCTCCTCCTCCACCCCAAAAGGACAGCTAGGTAATACGTTTTCTGCAATACCTGCTAGTTTGTTTTCTTGGATTTCTAAAGTCTCAATTGCTTAGTTTCTGTTTATTGGTTCTCATGTGTGTCCCATTATTTTGGGGTGTGAAAAAGGGGGAATGAAACATTTGGACTCAGGAGTTGCTCTCTGTGTTGTAAGGATGTTTTAGGGTTTGGTTTAAGGCAATCAGAGATCCAGATTAACATCCTTGTACTGCCAGGGTGGACTTTATCTTTCTCAAGTTCAAAGAGCAAACCCTGTTTCCTTCTAGCACTGATGATGTTTCATTACCTACCATATTTTTCGGAGTATAAGCCGCACCTTTTTCCTCCCTAAAAGAGGCTGAAAATTTGGGTGTGTCTTATACTCCAAATGTAGCTTTTTCGAAGCTTTTTTTTCCAGCCCTAACGAGGTGCTAACAATCTTACCGGGTTTCTACTCCGTCCGAAGAAGTTTTTTTCCAGCCCTAAGTCTTTGCAAGCTTGTTTTCATTCCTACTCCCTCTGAAAAAGGTTTTTTCAGCCCTAACCAGGGGATAAAATAATGTGCTGAAGCTGAACAGACTAAGGACGCAAGCCAGATGAATACCTGGTAGATAGATTTTTTTTCCTATTTTCCTCCCCAAAAACTAAGGTGTGTCTTATACTCCGGTGCGTCTTATACTCCGAAAAATACGGTAGGTAATGAAACATCTGCAAGAAAACAACCAAGCTCAGAGGGCACTAGGACCTCATGGTTCAACCTTGAGCCTCAAATACTCTCTTCTGTTGGAATCTTACTTAACTAAATGATTGGGAGTTATATATCAATTCCCACTAGAATCATGCAATACAATTTTGGGAGCAGAAACTCGTTTTTCTATTTTTGTGAATACCGTCTGATAATATGACCCTCAAAGTACATGCTATAATATTCTAGCCGATTTAGTTCTGAAATAGATATATTTGTTTGAATTCCGAGCGCTTATACAATATCCCTCAAAAAAACAGATATAGAAAATTGTGTGTGTGACATCTGAATTCAAATATTAACATCAATACCTGACCCCAGAATTTATCTTTTCAGCAGGTTTTAAAGGCACTTATCTTTTGAGTTTCGTGTTTGAATTACAAGAAGAATGAAATAACAGCATCTGCTTGGCCTCCCTACGAGCCAAAGGGTACTCTTAAAAGCATTCCAAGGGCCAATAAATGCTGAAGAAATAAAGGAATGGGAAAGTAAACAATATAGCACTTGAAAAAAAATTTAAGGCACATCCAGAAGGAGGATTTGAGCAAACACTCAATTTTTTCACATTTTTCATTGCTTGTAATATGTTCCTGGGCTGATTCCAAAACTACATTTATTCTTTTAACACCTTCCACAAAACAACAATGGCTACACATTTATATGACCTGGGACCACCCAATAACCAAATAAACTCTTAGATAAACACTTGTCAATCCTATACCTATCTGGAATAAAGAAGCCAGCACCCACATTAAGATCACAGAAAGCAACAATTCAGGTAACCATTGTAAACAATCAGGCCCAGTACTCTTCAATATTTTAATAAATGACTTAGATGAGGGAATAGAAGGTGAACTTACCAAATTTGCAGATGACACTAAACTGGCAGGAATAGCTAACACCCTAGAAGATAGGCTCAAAATCCAGATGGATCTTGACAGACTTGAGCACTGGGCCCTATCTAACAAAATGAAATTCAAATGTAGAAAAAAGTAAAGTCCTACACATAGGTAAAAAAAACCAAAAGTATACATATAAACTGGGTGAAAACAGGCTTAATAGCAGTGACTGTGAGAGGGATCTTGGAGTCCTAGTGGACAACCAGCTAAACATGAGCCAGCAGTGTGCAGCGGCAGCCAAAAAAGCCAACGCAATCCTAAATTGCATTAACAGAGTACCTCCCTTAATAGATCAAGGGAGGTACTAATACCACTCTATAAAGCCTTAGTTAGACCGTACCTGGAGTATTGCATCCAGTTTTGGTTACCACACTATAAAAATATATTGAGACTCTAGACAAAGTGCAGAGGAGAGCAACCCGGATGATCAGGGGACTGGAGACTAAAACATATGAAGAATCGTTACAAGAACTGGGCATGGCTAGTCTAGTGAAGAGAAGGATGAGGGGAGACATGATAGCAGTGTTCCAATATTTGAGGGGCTGCCACAGAGAGGAGGGGGTCAAGCTATTTTCCAAAGCACCTGAAGGCCAGACAAGGAATAATGGATGGAAACTGATCAAGGAGAAATTCAACCTAGAAACAAGGAGGAACTTTCTGACAGTGAGAACAGTCAATCAGTGGAACAACTTGCCTTCGGAAGTGGTGGGAGCTTCATCACTTGACACTTTCAAGAAGAGATTAGACTGCCATTTGTCAGAAATGGTGTAGGGTCTCCTGCTTGAGCAGGGGGTTGGACTAGATGGCCTACAAGGTCCCTTCCAACTGTGTTAATCTGTTAAACAATCACTCTTTACAGATTCAAGTAGGCGTTCCTTGCTGATGGAGATGTCAGGTTTACATCTTGGATTTTCTGCACATAATCATGGACTCTACCATTGAACTATGGCACCTCCACCATCCAGCTCGGGACTGTGCAGTGTCTTGATCCTGGCCTCTTTCTGAGAAAACTCTGTGTTGCCTAAAGGCTCCCTTGTAGGTGCACATTCCTTCATGCCTGCAAACATAGGAAGCATGAAGTCAAGTCAAACATAAAAGCTAAGACAGCCTTCCACGATTTGATGCTCTGCAGCTTTGCTGGCACTACAACTTCCATAACTGCAACCTACCGTAACTGTCAAATTATGAAAATTATAATTCCAACAGATCTGAAGTGTGTTCAGTTATGAAAGACACCCTGCAATTACGACATTCAGGTGTGTGAAAGGTATTGAAAGCAAAGCTGTTGTCGGAATCTCTCCGCAATGTGAAGTCTCAATTTAGGAAGGCTTTAAGTCAGGGGTCTCCAACCTTGGCAACTTTAAGACTTGTGGACTTCAATTCTCAGAATTCCTCAGCCAGCTTTGCTAGCTGAGGAATTCTGGGTGTTGAAGTCCACGAGTCTTAAAGTTGCCAAGGTTGGAGACCCCTGTGTTTAAGTAATAACAATTACGGTAGGACATTAGAGCTCTTTTGTCACAGTGTGAATATTGTCAGTTGTATGTCTATGCAAGGTGATGCAACCCTATCTAATATTATGGTACATTCCAATACAGGCAGAGCACGTGATATGATGAGTGCGCATGTGTGCATTCCTAAACCACCATTAATTCTCTTCTGCCTTAGCTGTTGACCGGAACGGTCACGTTTTATTAGCAAAGATGTAATTATTCAGGATTTATTGTTTTTGTGCTGAAATAAATATTTTCTATTAGACTTTTAATCTCGGTTTTATTTCTAACTGTCTGAATTCCAAGAAAAGATCTAAATCGCCTCTATGAGATATCATTCTCACCCCAACATCTTTTACTTCAGCACTTGGTACCCAGGGGACCCATCACATCCATATCTCCTCAGTCAGAGGACAAACTTGATTTCAGAGCTCTTAAAAATTAGGAAAAGAAAATAAATGGAAGGGATTCCTTTCCACCTTCTCTTTTCCTCAAACTTTTTTTTTTCATAAATGAAATTGTCCTGATATTGCTATATTAATCCATAGCAAATCTGTGATTTAATTAGGCTTGGAGAGCTTGGTCATTATCACCCCAATCAAGATATATTCTTCTCTATCTGAGGAAAGGTCAAAAGTAGAAAAGTTGTAGTTTCTTCAGCCACACTTCTCTTCCTATTTGTATGGGGAAGACTGGAGGGTTTTACTAGAGATTTATTATTAGAGTTGGAAGGGACCTTGTAGGTCATCTAGTCCAATCCCCTGCTCAAGCAGGAGTTCCTACACCATTTGAGACAGATGGCAGTCCAGTCTCTCCTTGAAGGTCGCAAGTGTTGGGGCTCTCACAACCTCCGCTGGCAAGCTGTTCCACTGATTGATAGCTCTCACTGTCAGAAAGTTTCTCCTCACTTCCAGGTTGAATCTCTCCTTGGTCAGCTTCCATCCGTTATTCCTTGTTTGGCTTTCTGGAGCCATAGAGAACAGCCTGACCCCCTCCTCTCTGTGGCATCCCCTCAAGTATTGGAACACTGCTATCATGTCACCCCTGGTCCTTCTCTTCGCCAGACTGGCCAAGCTCAGTTCCTGCAACCGCTCTTTGTATGTTTTATTTTCCAGACCCTTTATCATCCTGGTTGCTCTCTTCTGCACTTTCTCTAGAGTTTCAATGTCTTTTTTGTAGTGTGGTGACCAAAACTGGATGCAGTACTCTAGGTGTGGTCTGACCAAGGCTTTATAGAGTGGTACTAGTACCTCTCTGGTCCTTGATTGTATCCCTCTATTTATGCAGCTCAGGACTGCGTTGGCCTTTTTGGCTGCTGCTGCACACTGCTGGCTCATATTTAGTTGGCTGTCTACCAGTACTCCGAGATCCCTCTCGCAATCGCTGCTATTGAGTGTGGTTTCGCCCAGTTTGTATGTGTATTTTTGATTCTTCTTGCCTAGGTGCAGAATTTTACTTTTCTCTGTGTTAAATTTCATTTTATTGGTTCAATAAATGAAAACAGAATCAAGGTCTGGAAAAAAAAGGTTATTTTGATTCATCCTCTGATTCACAGGTAGAATGTTAAGATACTCAAGAGAACTGCCTGAGCGACACCTGTGGCAGTTAATAGCCATATTCAGCCTTACTGGGATGTTTGCCAAGCAGATCTGTGGATGAAGAGTGAGCGCTTACTGTAGGGGGGGGTGTTTCCCTCTTTGCTTGTCACAAGTTCACATGGTATCTTAGTATTCAGCGTGTGTCTGCCTGCAGATTCAGAAGAGAGTGCAAAGTGTCATAATTGTATTTGAAGGCAATATGTTTCCCTGCTAATATTTATACTTTGAGGAATTCATAGATTCTCAGAAGACTTTTATTTTTTTCCCCCTTAAATGATTTAGAATGATGCAGAGGTATTAATAAGAAAACAGACCATGCAAAAGGACAAAAACCATTCTCTCCAGACAGCAAAATCTCTGGTAGCTGATTTCAGTTGTAAGATACCAGTAACCTATTAACCGGACTTGTGCCTGTTCAGTTAGCCACAATACGCACCATTTTGATGAAAAGCTGTGTTACAAATTAGCAAATAATTCTGTGTAACGGATTCTCTTCCAATACGCCCGGATTAACTGCCAAATTCTGAGAAGGTTATAGCTGTTTTAACCTGCCCATTCACATTATTTTTCAGAGTAATTGGGGCAGGCAATGTTATAGCTGCCAGGGAAATAGACCAAAAAAAAAAAAATCCCTCCATTTGAGAAACACAAGGAATATTGTAGATGCAATGATAGCATTCAAGAATGTGAAATCAGACTTAAAACTGGTTCTCTTGGTGAGAGGTGAGAGGTTTTTAAAGGACTTTTTGGGGTATGTAAACTTACTGAATAGTTTATACTCCTTTTTAAGAAATCCCAATTTTTTAGGTGTTCGGTTTGATGTATTGGCATCAAGGAGGCACATGCACACACTCATATGAATGTAAACACACAATTTGGCTGCCACACTTCCCAGATCATTACATTACCCGTATTTTTCGGAGTATAAGATGCACCTTAGTTTTGGGGGAGGAAAACAATGAAAAAAGGCCTCTGCCTCCAAGCAATTTGCCAAACAGCAAACAGCACAGATGATATACACTGTTTGCTGTGTATTTCTGTGCATGTGTGCCTGACCCATAGAAATAGCAAAGAATTGGAGAAATGTACATTATGCCAGAATGTTTTCTTAAATGTAGTCACACTAACTCAGTGATGGCGAACCTATGGCACGGGTGCCACAGGTGGCACGTGGAGCCATATCTGCTGGCACGCGAGCCGTTGCCCTAGCTCAGCTCCAGTGCGCATGTACGTGCCCGCCAGCTGATTTTTGGCTTGCGCAGAGGCTCTGGGAGGGCGATTTCAGCCTCCGGAGGGCCTCCGGGGTGGCGGGGGGGAGCGTTTTTGCACTCCCCAAGCTCAAGAAAGCCTCTGGAGCCTGGGGAGGGCGAAAAATGAGCCTACCGGGCCCACTGGGAGTCGGGAAACGGGGGAGTTGGGGGATTCGTGCACGCATGCGCAGGGGGGTGGGGGGTGGGGCAAGTGGGGGGCTTTGAATTATGTGTGTTGGCACGCACGTGCGTACGATAGCGCGCGCGCGCACTATTTTGGCACCCAAGGAAAAAAAGGTTCGCCATCACTGCACTAACTCCTCCCAATTATTTAAATAGATCTACTCCAAGGTAAGTCAGGATTTAACTCTAATACTAAACAGGACACTGTTACATTTCAGACTATACTTGTACAGAGCTGTTAAAATTAATTAAAATTTCTGGAAGTATACATTATTCTCTATTATTTAAAAGAAGATACAATAGCACTGGGCCTCTTCAGAGCAAGCATTTATTTTAAAAAGCTTCTTTATTTTGTTAAGTTGTCTAGATTTACAGGGATCTCCAACCTTGGCAACTTTAAGACTTGTGGACTTCAACTCCCAGAATTCCACAGCCAGCAAAGCTAACAAAGCTGGCTGTGGAATTCTGGGAGTTGAAGTCCACAAGTCTTAAAATTGCCAAGGTTGGAGACACCTGGCTAGAACAATAATAAAGCAGTCTTTAAAAAATAAGTCTAATAATTTGAACATTCTACAGACATTTATAGTTATTCACTTACCCCCTTGCATCCAGCAGAAAATAAAAATATGCGTGTCTCTCCCAGCTATTTGCCTCTTTGCCGCTAGTTTCACTTTCATTTTCCCATGTGGCAAACCTAATCAGCTGTAGGTCGGGAAGCTGCTAGTGACTTGCTTGGCTTTGCAGGCTCTTCCCTCTTTGCTGCAAGCAGGTAAATAGCTGGAAGACAGAGGCCAAAGGGTGGGGGTGGCTGGGTGGGTGGGGCTGCATTCGGTGTATAAGACGCACCCAAGTTTTCACCCTATTTTGGGGGGTAAAAAGGTGCGTCTTATACTCCGAAAAATACGGTATATGTTTTTATTTCCCATGTTTCTGCCCTGGTAGAGGTTTAGACAGAGTCTCTTCTAAACCCAGGCCTGAGTGGAATCCATTAAATGGATTTAGAAAAATGGTCTAATAGAGCACAAACCTGTTTTCAACTCAAGCTTTAGAAGGACTGTCCTGAAAGAATTGATGCAGAACCAAGCAAACAAACTAACATAAAAAGGTCTTATTTGAGTTGTAGAAGGGATCAATTGAATGCTTTCCAGAGCTTTCATCCTCTTACTTGATGCTTACAATTGTCACTTTAGCGACAATGACAGGGAAAGGCATGCTTAAGATCTACAATGGAGTTTCCAGCAGAGAAGTTATGTCAAAGCCCTCCTAATTGACAAATTGCAAGCAAGAGCATGGCCTGTGGCCAGACTAATAGCTATAGAGTGACAAAGATGAGTGGAGATGTGAACTGTCTCTCTTGAGGCTATTAGTCTTCACGGTGAAGGCAGTATTAACTAGAGTTTGAGCAACACTTCCAAAACAGTGTTTCAGAGATGCGGGAGTGTGAATGTTAACATCTATCTGCAACTCTTTAAAAGAGCTATGTCCATCACAGGAAAAGCTATGTGAGAAGAAGGATCTATCTCAGGAGTGGCCAAACTATGGTTCTTTGAGGACCTGTGGACTTCAACTCCCAGAATTCCTGAGCCAGCCATGTATGCTTGGCTAGCTCAGGAATTCTGGGAGTTGTAGTCCACAGGTCCTCAAAGAACCATAGTTTGGCCACCCCTGATCTATCTCATTCTCGCTGGGCACTGCCTATAAAGCCCTACATGGCACAGTGCCTGGTTATTTGAGAAGCCACTTGTTTCCCATAGTATCTGCCCGGTCAATCTGCCAGGGTTGGCATGCTCTGGATTCCTTCATTTTAACAATGTCATGTATCAGGATGGGTGGCATGGTGACTGAACAGTTAAGATGCTGGGCTTGTCGACTGGAAAGCCAGCAGCCCAGGTTTGAGACCTGAGCTCCATGCCACGGGGTGAGTTCCCATCCTCGCCCCAGCTGCTGCTAAGCTAGCAGTTTGAAAGCATACAAATGCAAGTAGATAAATAGCCACTTCAATGGAAAGGTAATAGTGATCCGTGATGTCATGCTGGCCATGTGAGCGCGGGAATGTCCTTGGACAATGCTGGTTCAATGGCCTCCAGGTGGAGATGAACAGCACCTCCTATAGTCAGCAACGATTAATGGAGTAAAATCTGCAGGGATCCTCTCTTATCAGGATACAAAAAGAACACCTTCTTTGTAGCAGCACCTACCTTCTGGAATGAGGTTCCTCTTGAGATTTCCTCTGAGATCCCAATTGGCATTTTGGAGAGCCCTAAAGAGGTGTCTCTTCACCTAGGTCTTTTCCAAGGACAATCGATGTCCCTCTTCTTTTCTTTTTCTTCTTTTTTTTGTTCACATCTGGGTTTGTTTGTTTTTCTGCCCTGTTCACTTTTTTGTGTTTTTGTGTTCTTTGTGCTGCTTCTTTGTTTAAATGTTTTCTGTATTATTATGATTGGTTGCAGTCAGCCAGATGTTTAGGCTGGATTTGACATTTTTATCCACCTATTGAGATCTTCGGGCCTCCGGGAGGGCAAAAACAGCCTGCCCAGGCTCCAGAGGCCCTTCCCGAACTTCCGGTAGGCCCGTTTTTCACGCTCCCGAGCTTCCGCACGGGCCCTCCACATACCTGCATCCAAAACGGGCTGTATGGGGACTCCTGGGAGAGGAGGGATGGGGTGGGCGGGCCAGCCAGGAGTGGGATTTGGGGGTTCTCCAAACTGCACAGAATCTTAGCTAGAGGTACTCCCGAACCCCTGCAAACCCCCAGCAGCCCAGCCCTGGTAGATATCCCTGTCGCCCAGATTCATGCTGCTTATAGACAATATATACCCTTTATTACAATGCATGTAGCTAGGTTTTGCAGCAGCACAGATAATAATCTATCAAATCCTGACGGGCCAATATCCTGCCATGCATTCCTTGTCACATATAATTTAACTTTAGATATTATTACTTTGATGGTATTAATAGCTTAAATACTTTGTTGCAATTTTAGACGTTATCCTTTTTAATATAATTTTAGTTATAATCTTATATTAAGAGCTGTGGTGGCGCAGAATGCAGTATTGCAGGCTACTTCTGCTGCCTGCCATCTGCCTACAATTTGGCAGTTCGAATCTCGCCTGGCTCAAGGTTGACTCAGCCTTCCATCCTTCTGAGGTCGGTAAAATGAGGACCCAGATTGTTGGGGGCAATTATGCTGAACTCTGTAAACTGCTTAGAGAGGGCTGTAAAGCACTGTGAAGCGGTATATAAGTCTAAATGCTGTTGCTATGGCTATATAGGCTATATCTGGATCTCACTTATTAGATGTTAGTTGGTTTAGAAATGTATTATAACTCGGTCTTGAATTTTATTTTGTTTATTATCTGTAATGGTCTTTGACCATCATAAATTGAAACAACAAATCTGAAAGCTAGCAATTATGAAATGAACTGACCATATTGTCTCAAATCCTTCTGCAGCATTCAAGCCTTCAGAAGTGGTTTGACTGGACAGAGAAGTTAACAGATTAACAGAGTTGGAAGGGACCTTGCAGGTCATCTAGTCCAACCCCCTGCTCAAGCAGGAGACCCTTACATCTGCCTCTACCTAGGAGTTCATTTATGTCTCATTGCATATAAAAATCAGCTTCCGCTACACAAGACTTCCTGCTACCACTTTACTCCTTTATGCCAATTTGACTTTTTCCTCTCCCTCATTTTAAAATGAAGCACCAAAGTCTCTAAGCAGAGGGGATGTTCAGTTGAGATGGTAGAAGTTGAATGACCTTTACAAATCTAGTGCAAAACCTCAAGTGATATTTGTTTCATCCCTGTACAAGTTTATTGCGTTCATTTTTTAAAAATAAT
Source organism: Diadophis punctatus similis (assembly GCA_023053685.1). Classification (NCBI taxonomy): domain Eukaryota; kingdom Metazoa; phylum Chordata; class Lepidosauria; order Squamata; family Dipsadidae; genus Diadophis; species Diadophis punctatus. The sequence continues at coordinate 4,349,242 of JALIGW010000020.1, read as the reverse complement.
TCGAGGGAGAGGGGTGAGCGACAGGGGAAGGGAAGAGTAGCTATTTCTTCAACCACAAAATTTAGCAACCACCAAATCTATACCTACCTGATATTCTTGGGAAAAAACAAAAAGAACCACAAGCAACTCCAGTTGATTTAGATTCCTGTCCATTGTTTTCCTCTTTTAGATAAAAAACTTGCCCTTTAGAGAAAAGAGAAGAGGGGGGGAAAGGAGACGAGGAAAGAAAAACATCTATTCACCTTTGTGAGAAAAAAAAATCAATTATTTCCAGTCCTAAAATAGGAAAAAAACTTATCTTCAAATTGAAATCGAGTCTTGACATTGTGTGTCTGTAATTCTTCAGGCTCGCAGGTGACAGTACCCAATATTCATCACCAAATGCCAGATGGAACAGACTCTTCTTTTCTCTATCGGTTAGGGTTGGACAGTGAAAATCTTCCAGCTGTCATCCTCAAATCGTTGTGGGACATTTTCGATTGGTAGGAAAGTATTGCGAGGAATATTTACCCAATCCCCCCCCCTTTTAAATCAGTGCATTACCCAAGAAAAGGTGACACTACTTCATGTGCATCCTTTCTGACAGATTTAATTATTCCAAATATCAGCCATGGCTTTTGTTTTTAGCAGAGCAGTTTACAAACGTGTAAAACAATTTCATGGCATTGATGCATTAAGGCAGGGGTATAAAACTCGCATCGTCAAGGGGTCGTCATGTGACATATCATGACTTTTTCCCCCTTCACTAAACCGGGCATGGGCGTGGCCAGCGCGTGATGCATCCGGCCCGTGGGCCACGAGTTTGACACCCCTGCATTTAAGGCTTTCTTTGTATTAGATGCTGAATGGGGGATTAGGGTATTGGATGCATAGAAATAATACTAGCAATAGCACTTAGACTTATATATTACTTCATGGTACTTTATGGCACTCGCTGAGCAGTTTGCAGATATCAAGATATTGCTCCCAACAATTTGGGTCCTCGTTTTGTCAATGATGGAAGGTTGAGTCAAGCGTGTGTCGGTCAGGATCGAACTACTTACAGTCAGCAGAATTAGGCTGCAACACTGCATTGTCTCTTATGCCATGGGAGCCGAGGTGGCGCAGTGGGGGCCGAGGTGGTGCAGTGGTTAAAAGCAGCACTGCAACCTACTTCAGCTGACTGTTAGTTCAGTTGTTCAAATCTCAAGGTTGACTCAGCCTTCCATCCTTCTGAGGTCGGTAAAATGAGGACCCAGATTGTTGGGGGCAATATGCTGAACTCTGTAAACCGCTTAGAGAGGGCTGTAAAGCACTATGAAGCGGTATATAAATCTAAGTGCTATTGCTATTGCTATATGCCAGTTCTATTTACAGGTAGACCTCAAGTTACAACACTAATGGAGCATGCCAATTAAGGTCACTATTCATGACTGTTGTTAAGTCATTGTCTCATTTAACCACTGCTTAACCATCTCCACCCCTGCTCTCCCTATTGTCACCCTATTTTCACCCTTAACCCACCCATCTACCCACCAATTAAAGTCAGCCAAATCAGGGGTGGGTTCCAACTTATCTCGCTGCCGGTTCGCTTCCTCCCGTGCCGCTTGGGCACGTCTCATGGGCGCGCGCGCGCATGCGCAGTACAAAAAAACCTGATTTTTTTAAAGCTGAAAACAAAATAGTGACACATGCACATTGCCGGAAATTCAGCTTCTGTGCATGCGCAGAAGAAATTTAAAAAATAAAAATAAAAAAATTCAAAAAATTTTCAAAAAAATAATTTTTTTAAAAAAAGATGGCGGCGCCCACGGACCAGCACTGACCCATCCAGTTCCATGACATCATCATGACGTTACCAGCAGGTCGCTACCAGTTCGGGCAAACTGGTCCGAACTGGGAGGAACCCACCTCTGAGCCAAATATGTTCAGAGTTTCTCTTTCTGGTACTGGTGCTGGATAGCCTCCTCTGGTTTTCTCATTAGGCTGATATGCTAAGTTAAAATCCTACTCCTTAAACATCTCACTCCTAGAATATAGGAATTATTCTTATCCCCTGCCAAGAAGATAAAAGAAAATTTCCTTACATTTCCTGCAATTACCTAATTGAATGTTGACTGAAGGATAGATATGAGGTTCTACTTTTCTTCTGGTCCACAGCTAGGAGAAGACATCATGAGGGAATTCCTCCAAAGATCTTTCTCCATTTGAATAGTGAAAATGAGTGACAAATATGTAACATGAAAGTACATGGAAAAAATCAGATTAGAAATTTGATGACACTCTGAAATGAATTTGTGGAGCAATCATCAGAAACATCTTCCCATGGGTTGCTGTTCTTGGAATCCACTTCAGCAATTATGATTAAAAGAACACAGGCAGAAAATGGCAGGTTTTAAGCTATCTAAGATAGATGTAGGAAATTGGTATAATTACGATAGCTGCAACTCCACAGAGTCATAACACTCGAAGTTCCTCTTCTTTGAAATTGAACTAGCCATCTTTATCTGGAAGAGAAAAAGAACTAGTGGTAGAAGAAGGCAATATGTGTTATTGGCTGAGATGTACTGAATTTCTATAGCAACTGGAAATATGTAACTAACTACTCTGTTGAAGAGTCTACAACTTTGCTCATCCTTTTCATCATTCCTTTTACACATGGCTGGGGTTCTTCTGACCTCCCTTTATTTTTTTTAACAACCCAAATTGCAACCATTAGTTACAGTCACCAAAGGTCAGACATCTAGTTTTCTCATTAATGGTTTCCAGCATACCCACAGTTTCAAGTACAATGCTCCAAGGACATAGATAGGCTTCAACAGACCAATCAAAGCGACCTAGTCATGACCTTCAAACTGTGTTGATCCTTGAAAGTGAATAATTGCTTATGCCAAAGTTTCCCAAACAGAGAACTAAAAGGATCATTGTCAGCCTGGCACTCCACAAGCAATTCCATCAACAGACACATTGACCTACAACCATGTTGCAATGAGAAGAAACGAAGCTCACACAGGATGAAGTCAATGGAAAGGCACTCTCTCCTGATTGCTCAGGGCAGCTTCCTTTTATTGTCATACAAACAAAAGACCTCATGGCAGAGACTAATCCATTCATCAAGGGTTACCTTGTTACTGATAGGCTAAGAAGGCTCATGATCAGCTCGTGATCAATGCATGGACAATGCATAGCTTCCTGCTTGCAGACAGCGTGATTCTTGGCTACGTGAGGCTTGCCTAGTATTTGCTTACGTGCCAAAGCTCATGCCCAAACTTCCTTAAGGTGGGGGCATTGTGTGGAGTCTGCATTCCTTAAAGGTGGTTTGCCAGCAATTAAGGAATCCACATCCCCCACACAACCAGCCTTCAAATCCCTCAGAATTCAAATCAACTGCACAGCCAACCAGCGACACCCCCAACCCTCAACCAACCCCCAACCAGCACTTCCCTCCCAGTGACCCTCACTTGGCATGACCTCCCCATCACAAGACCCTCACCTGATGTGACCTCCCCATCACAAGACCTACTGACCATATGAAGCCTTTATAAGCAGAAGAACATCAACACCAACATCCCCTAAACTCTGCTGAAGGTGTTATCTAGCCTGGTAACGAAATATTCAAAAACTTGGAGAATGGAGAATGAACCTCCACCCTCATCCTATACCCGAGCTACAGATATTGACCAACATTCTAGCATTGTTATTTCTGAAATCTCCCTTGAATGGATAGATCCCAGAACAATGTTCAGAGATTGCGGGAGGGTTTTGGGAAATATTGATAAACCAGCCTGCATCTCTCCAGTGACTATGCAGACTGAAATATAACTGTCCTTCAGATTTCTAATGTCTCTGAATTTTACAGTAACGTTTTGCTATTCACTCTGCTTCATAGGGTGACTCTGAAAATAGTTCTCCTTAACATGTAGCATGTAACTGTATCTCAAGATTCTGGTTCACTATCATATCTACAGCACCTGGAAAGAATGCAATTGCCCTTTTCATCCACAAAGACCACTATACTCCTATTTTTTTTCCTTTCCAGTTTGAAGCTTGGAGGGAGGGAGGATTCTCATTAGAAGCATGGAGGATCCAGCAATGTATGTATGTTTGTTTGTTTGTTTGTTTGTTTGTTTGTTTGTTTATTTATTTATTTATTTATTTATTTATTTATTTATTTATTTATTTATTTATTTATTTATTTATTTATTTATTTATTTATTTATTTATTTATTTATTTATTGGTGAGATTTATATACCGCCTCACAGTGCAAGCACTCTCTAAGCGGTTTACACCAGTAAGCAATGTATATTTAAATTGCCCCTAACAATCTGGGTCCTCATTTTACCAACCTCGGAAGGATGGAAGGCTGAGTCAACCTTGAGCCGGTGAGATTTGAACCGCTGACCTGCGGATCACAGTCAGCTAAAGTGGCCTGCAGTACTGCACTCTAACCGCTGTGCCACCTCGGCTCTTTTATATGTTATACGACTGTAAAATATATTCAGCTGCTAAATGATTTTCCTTCCTTCCTTCCCTACCCTTCCCTCCCTCCCTCATAAAATTAAGCCAAACATAAAAGCACTTTCAGGACACAGAAATGTAAATATTTTTAAGAGAGTGTAAAAGAAAACTCAAATATCTTTTTTTTCCTTTCCTTTGCTTTTGAGTTCAACCCTTGCCTTTCTTCTTTCCTGTATTAATGCACTATTCTCTATCTCCAGAAAGGCGAGTAACAACAAATTCTCACGTCGGTGTTTCATTGCCAGGTTCTTGGATCTTTTGGCACATGATAAGTTGCGTCCTTCCCTCTGGACCTAAAAGTGAAACATCATCTCTTTTGACCAGCTCATACTTCCTGCTTTGCCCACACCAAAAGCTACTGTAAGATGAATAAGCTAGAGAAAAAGATGCACCATTTAAACTTCCATCGCTATTTTTCTTATCTTGCCCTTTTTATTCACTTTTAACATCTCTTCCCTTTCCCCAACTTACGTCACCTGATTTCCCCCCCCCAAAATATCCTTTCTCTTCCTTGCCAGATAAACAATCCTCCATTGTTATGCTGTTGTATCAGCAACCCTATTACATTTTTTTTAACCTCTGTTCTTTCGTATAAAATAGAATCAATTTGTATAATGTTTGCCTTGCAGGTCGTTCACCCTCTTTGAGACTTTTAACATGATGGAGTACATTTGTAAATTTCCTGGGTAGAGCTCAGAGCACCTGCATGCCCATAGACCTCTCCCTTAATGTCTATCAGGCAATGTTTTCTTTTCTTTTCTTTTTTAAATTAAAAGAGGGGAGGAAGTGACCTGTTGCAAAGCTGAAAGCAGTAGCTCCTAGCTTCAGCTTTGTTTCTGAGACTCAAATGACCTCCGTAAGCTTTCTTAGAGCATAAAAATGATGGCTGAAAAATACATTTACCTGTCCAGAAAAAGGACAAACATAAATAGAAATACTAAGAAACAGCTTAAAGGAATGTCTGGTAAATCGATGCTTTATCCTTGACAATGCACCAGATGGCAGTCATTTTGGGAATAGGCCAGTGGTGGCTAACCTTTTTGGCATAAAGTGCCAAAACAGAAGCGTGCGCGTGCACGCCGGAGCACCGAAACCCGGAAGAGAGCATCTGGCAGTGCACATGTGCCCAGCGGCCAGCTGCACTTCCGGGTTCCATCACGCGCATGCATGAAGATCAGCTAGCCAGCACGCATGCGCATGATGGAACCCGGAAGTGCAGTTGGTGACGGCGCGCGTGCCCACAGAGAGGGCTTTGCATGCCACCTCTGGCACACGTGCCATAGGTTTGCCATCACAGGAATAGGCAAACTCTGCCCCAGCAACCATTTTGAGAAAGCACCCACCACTTATCTTCAGAACTCCAGAAAAGTGGGCTGACTTCATGCATTTACAGGTTGTAGCATCCCAGGATTAGGTGATCATCCTATGCAAGCTTCCCATCCAGCTTCCAACAGCGCAAAAGTCAACTGGGGAAGCCAGATTTGTTTATTGACTTCATGATTTGCTTAATAACAATGGCACAAAGGATTGTAAAATCAAGTGAATCTCACCGAACAATTGCCTTGTTTAACAATGGAAATTCTGGTGCCAGTTGTGGCTGTAAGTCAAGGTTTACTTGTCCCAAAGGTGCTTTTTCAAAAGGCAACTGGACTTTCTTTGTTTTTGCTTGAAGACGTTTTGCTTCTCACCCAAGATGCTTCTTCAGTTCTGAGTGAATGGTGGAGAATGGAAGGATTTATTTATTTATTTATTTATCGTTCTTATATGCCGCCCAACTCCCGAGGGACTCAGGGCGGCGTACAACATATTTATTATTATTTATTTATTTGTCAAACATGTATAGAATAGTAGTAGTTTGTATAAACATAAGTAAAAAGTAACGATAAAAGAGGACAATAGGACAGTAGGACAGGGATGGTAGACACAGTGGTGCGCTTATGCACGCCCCTTACAGACCTCTTAGAAACAGGGAGAGGTCGACTGTAGACAGTCTAAGATTAAAGTTTTTGGGGTTTGGGGAAGAAACCACAGAGACAGGTAGTGCATTCCAGGCATTGATCACTCTGTTGCTGAAGTTGTATTTTCTGCAGTCGAGTTTGGAGCGCTTTACATTTAGTTTGAATCTATTACTTGCTCGTGTATTGCTGCGGTTGAAGCTGAAGTAGTCATTAGCAGGAAGGACATTTTGGTGTATGATTTTATGAGCTACATTTAGATCAGATCGGAGGCGACGTAGTTGTAAATTGTCTAATCCCAGTATTTCAAGTCTGGTGGAATAAGGTATTTTGTTGTGAGCGGAGGAGTGAAGGACTCTTCTTGTGAAATATTTCTGGAAATATTTCTTATATTTATATAAATATTGAAAGAACAATTATAAAAACAATAATAATGGTTAAAATACTTACAGAAATTAAAACAAACCATCATTCATACTTCAGGATATATATTCCTTGCAGTCATCTGGCCTTTAGCTCTCTTTCTGGAGTCCTTGAGGCCACTTGGAGGTTTATCTGTGCCCTCAAGGTCACCTGAATAACGGAAATGGGTATGGAACCTTCCTGGAACTGCTGAGAGGACTGTATTGTAGAGAGGAGATAAGTGTTCTTGTATCCTTCCTGCTCTGTGACGACCATGGGACAACCATGACAGGGGTGGGTTCCTAATTTTTTTACTGCCACTCTGTGGGCGTGGCTTATTTTGTGGGTGTGGCTTGCCGGCCATGTGACCGGGTGGGCGTGGCTTCTCGGACTGCTGAAGGGAGGGGAATGGAGATAGCTCCTGCCGCCCGTTCTTTCAGCGTCTCACACACTCCCTCAGCCATCCTCCCATGCTTGGACTCACTGTGGGGTAGGAAGGCAGTGCATGCGCAGTGCCGGAAGCTCAGCTTCTGGGCATCCACAGAAGAAATTTTTTTAAAAATGTAAAAAAAAATTTTTTTAAATGGCGGTGCCCAGGCACTGGCAACCAACTGCACCAGTACTGTGACATCACCAGCGGGCCGCTACCGGTGCTATAGAGTGGACCGCACTTGTAGGAACCCACCACTGAACCATGACCTGGAAGACTGACCATCTCCATAATCAAGGACTACCTGTACATACACCAGAGAAGAATAACTTTTCTTCCTATTCCAATTGGTGAACCGTGCAAATATATGCAGAATTAGATCCTCTTTTACAGTCACAAACTTTTTAAAGTTGTTAGTCATAAAACACTGATATTTTTCTTATTTTCAACCAAGGGGGGAGGGAGAAGCACATTAGAATGTTGATAGAAATCATCTGTTTCACAGATCACCAGTTTTAGTTATGCAACCAATCCATTGCTTGTCATTTGCATAACCATCTCAATGTCGTGGGATTACGCTAGGAGATAGGGTCTAGTTATTGCATTGGGAGCTGGGAGTGAAATAACGGATTATCCTGTTCCTTACATGCTACATTTTTATAGTCATCAAGAGATCTTCCAAACAAATGACCTTCGGTAAGTCACTGCAGAAGAACAGTTCAATCATGTGCAAGAGTGAGTTGTAAGCCTTTAGTTGGAATTGAAAACAAATCCCTATGGATTTCTGGGGGCGTGTGGATTTGCAAGATTGTCTAAAACAGGTTCTCCTGTAATGTAGGAGATTGGTACTGACTGAGCACAATCTGCTTGCATCCATATTTCTTCAATTAAAAAAAAAGGTCCATAGTAAACCAATTTGCTTGGGAAAGGTGTGGCTTTATATATGTGGCTGTGTGTGTGTGTGTGTGTGTGTGTGTGTGTGTGTGTGTGTGTGTGTGTGTGTGTGTGTGTGTAGCATTTTTTGCTGATAAATGAAAATAAAGGGAGACTATTATAGATCTATTTCGAGCTACTTAGCTCTTGTCAGATAGCCATACCCTTACTGGGATTTGAACCTGGGCTGCCTGCCTTGTACGGCAGCAGCTTAGCCATTAGGCCGCAGACTCTATTCCCTATCAGCTCTTCACCAGGAAAGGGTTGTATATGTTTTTCTGTCGTATTATCCTGGTGTACCCAAATATGGGAGAAAGCATCACAGCTTTCATTTTGCCTTTCGGCCTCTCTCTGGGACCATCCAGGCAGTTTCTATAGCCAACACATTATCTTCTATATGTGTAGCATGTTTTGCTGATAAATGAAAATAAAGGGAGACTATTATAGATCAATTTCGAGCTCCTTAGCTCTCGTCAGATAGCCATACCTTTACTGGGATTTGAACCTCGGCTGCCTACCTTGTAAGTATATGTATGTATATATGTATATGATGTATATATGTATATATGTGTATATGTATATATTGAGGTAGTTGCAAATCAGACAGACCGACACATGTTTATAAGGACATTTGCATCACACAGAACACAAGGATATTTGTAGAATTGAAGCTGTTTCTTTCAGGGATGGAGGTGAGCAGATATGTACATTTGGGCAAGTTACGTACAAAAGCTCTGAAATACACACAGACAAACACACACATTTTATTAAAAAAACTGATTACCTGGAAAACTGCCTGTGGCCGCAAAATATAAGCAAGCCAGATTTGTATTGATCCACATAGTTCACGTCTTCGTTGTACACATTGGAGAAATGGAAGCAAAGCAGTGGTACTACGCATACCATAATTATTTGCTATTGCAGTATGATTAATTGGGTTACCCTTAATGCACAGACGTTTCAGTCTGGTTCATATTTCTGATTACATTACAGCAGGGGTGTCAAACTCAAGGCCCAGGGGCCGGATCCGTCCCGTGGGGTACTTAGATTTGGCCTGCGGGGCCTCCTTGGAAACAGCGAAGGACCAGCTTCTGCCAGCGAAACGGACTCCCAAGCTTTGTTTTCAGCTGCCACGGCCTCCTGAAACCCTCTGCTAGTGAAAATGGAGCTCAGGAGGCCACACACGGTCCTCTTGGTCGCCATTTTTACTGGCAGAGGGTTGCAGAAGGTCATGGCAGCCAAAAACGGAGCTCAGGAGCCTGTTTTCTCTGGCAGAGCGCTCGAGTCACCACAGGCACCCCCAACAGAGTAACGTTGAGCTGGCCACGCCCACTCTGGCTACGCCCCCCCCCCCCCGAGGTCAAACATAACCCTGATGCGGCCCTCAATGAAATCGAGTTTGACACCCTTGCATTATAGTTTGCTTAACTTTGTTGATTAAGCAAAAATGGATTGGGTTCTCAAGCATATTGAGCTCCAAACCATGTTTTCCATATCATGAATTATTATTTTTTAATTGAAAAGGTTTTATGCATACAAAATACAAATCTTTTTTTATTTTCTCCCCCCTCCCTATCACCCTCCCCCCTCCTCCCCATCCCTTCCCCTCCAACTCCCCCTCCCCCCTCCCTGGACTTCCCAGAACATACACAGGGTATAATATAGTTTACACAAATGCAAAGCTAAAATATACTAACAAATTATTAACTTCCAAATATCAAAAACTCTTAACTCCTTATACAGTAAATTGAACAAAAAATTAAGTTGAAATATGTCCTTCATTGTCAATTTTAGTCCATCCATCTTCTCCTTTATCAAGTATATCATTTAAATAGTCTTTAACATGTTCTGAAATTTTTGCCCTTTACAATATTAATTTTGAATGAGTCTTCCTCTTGAAGTTTTATGCCACCAACACCTGGCAGCAATTGTTACATTCCAGACCAACTTAAACCAAATCTAAAAATATTTAACAACATCACATTCATTTAATCTCTGTTACATTAGATTACTCTAATGTAATTTTAATCTTATTCTCTACCAATTTAATCTCTATTACATTCATACCATGAATTATTATTCACCCATAAAGGAGATTATCTTCTCAGGTCCTCGACTTATGACCACAATCAATCCCGACAAAAGGATTTCTTTTGCTAAAGAGGTGGTTGTTTACGTGAGTTGTGTCCGATTTTACAACTTTCCCCCCAGCTTATAGCAAACTTTCCCACAGCTAATAACAAATCATTGCAATTGTTAAGTAAATCGTGTGGTCGAGGGAATCCACCTGCCCCCACTGACTTTGCTTGCTGGAGTTCGGTTGGGAAGGTTACAAAGGTTGATCAGTTGCAGGACATGCAACTGTTATGAATACATGGCTGTTTCCAAGCACCTGAATGTTGACCATGTAATTGTGGGAATGCTGCAATGGTTGTAACTGCAAGGATGAGTCACATTTTTTAACGGCGTGGCAACTTTGAATGGTCACTAAACAAACTGTTGTAAGCCAAGGACTATCTGTGTTAGAGGCCTCATTCCAGCCATTGGCCAGAATTGATGAGGACACTATATATAAATCTACCTTCCAGGGTTCCAAATAGCATCCAAAACTAAATCAGAGTCCGAGGCAAAGTATTCCTCAAAGTTCCAATTTATTAACAGAGCCATGTTGGCACATCTGGGAGAAACCAGAATCTGAAGTCCCAGGGGTTTCTCCACCCAGTTGAAAGTTCAAGCCCTTGTCCCCACACCCCCAAGTCCATCACGTGGACCAATCTTCATCTGCCAACTTGGCAGAAACTCCCATCTCCTTCCATGCAGGTGCAGGAGTGCAAAGACAAAGAATGACCTTGACAATCTAGAAGAAATTTGTTATGGCTACATGCAGACACCCCTCATGCAATTACCCCTCCCAAATTCCCACAGCAAAGAATACATTTTAAAATAGCATAAAGTATGGCAGGCCAAAGACCCCAACTGAAATGGCTTTGGCCTGACACTACCTTCCCCAGCCTACTGTCCTCCAGATGCACTGATCCTACGTCATCCATTTGATTGGTAAGGCTGTACTAAACCTTCTAGTTGAGTCCAAGATGTTCTGAGCATCCAGGAGATTTGTCTCACTGCCCTTAGAGCACTTTTTCTGGGGATGGATAATGCTGGTAGAACAGACAGAATAACAGAGTTGGAAGGGACCTTGGAGATCTACTAGTCTAACCCCCTACTTGAGCAGGAGACCCTATACCATTTCAGACAAATGGCATCCAATCTTTTCTTTAAAACTTCCAGTGTTGGAAGGGAACTTGGAGATCTTCTAGTTGGAGCACCCACAACTTCTGGAGGCAAGTCGTTCCACTGATTAATTGTTCTCACTGTCAGGAAATTTCTCCTTAATTCTAGAAAGTTGCTTCTCTCCTTGATTAGTTTCAATCCAATATTTCTTATCCTGATTTCAGGTGCTTTGCAGATGTTTCCACATGGGATAGAAACAGTTTTGGCCACTCTTTTGGAAGAGACCACAAGGGAGACAAGTCGTTCCACTGATTAATTGTTCTGTCAGGAAATTTCTCCTAAGCTCTTGTTCTGTCAGGAAATTTCTCCTAAGCTCTAGATTGCTTCTCTCCTTGATTAGTTTCCACCCATCTCCACTTGCCCTGCCCACAGGAGAATAGATTGACCCCCCCAAGGCCAGAAGTAAAGGCTTGAGAAGTAGTAACTACTTTTGCATGTCTCTGTTTGATTACAAGTGTAGATCATATTGAATGATATATAGCAAGAAGATGACCATGGATAGTCTCAATCAGATGCAGAAGAAAATTACTGGCTGGGTTCTCAGGACTGGATAGCTTGTAACCAATGTTATTTTTATAATTGGTAATTTTATTATTTTTTAAAAAAATGAATCAACATTCTAATGGCAACCAAATATCCCAGGAAAGTAATATGATATCTTACTTGGGAATATAGAACAAAGAGTTCCCTGAGAATTGCAGTTTGTTGTTGAGGACTGGGTTTCTATCCCATTTTTTTCATCTTTCTAGAAAAATGGCACACCCATTTAATTGTTTCAATGACACTTGAGCCCTAAAGGGAAATTAAGCTCAGAGAAATGCTAAATTAGCCATTTCCAGCCTGGTGCCTTTGAAGTATGTTGGACCACAACTCTCATAGTTCCTGAACCAGACGGACAATGGAGTGTGGCTATAAGTTGTAGCCAAGAAATTAAAAGACACTTGCTCCTGGGGAGGAAAGCTATGACAAATCTAGACAGCATACTAAAAAGCAGAGACATCACCCTGCCAACAAAAGTGTGTATAGTCAAGGCTATGGTTTTCCCAGTTGCAAGGTATAGCAGTGAAAGTTGGACCATAAGAAAGGCTGAGCGCCAAAGAATTGAGGCCTTTGAACTATGGTGCTGGAGAAGACTCCTGCGATTCCCTTGGACTTCAAGGCGATCAAACCGGTCAGTCCTAGAGGAGATCGACCCTGACTGCTCTTTAGAAGGCCAGATCCTGAAGATGAAACTCAAATACTTTGGCCACCTAATGAGAAAGAAGGACTCACTGGAGAAGAGCCTAATGCTGAGAAAGATTGAGGGCAAAAGAAGAAGGGGACGACAGAGAGTGAGGTGGCTGGATGGAGTCACTGAAGCAGTCGGCGTGAGCTTAAATGGACGGTAGGATGGTAGAGAACAGGAAGGCCTGGAGGAACGTTGTCCATGGGGTCGCGATGGGTCGGACACCACTTTGCAACTAACAACAACAAATAAGTTGTAGTCTCCGTTTGGTGGGCATCAGACTGTGTTGAATTAACAACATTTCAAAAGTCAAGGCATGTGCCCACTCACAGGAGAAAGTCCAGGAGATGATTAATTGTTTGCTTTGCTAAATTCCTTGTGAACTTATTTGTGCACTCACTGCTGTCAGTTCTATTTACATAGAGTCTTTAATATAGATCAAAAGATGGCCCTCCTTCAGATCTGTTCAGCATCTTTCTTCAGAGGCTTCTCTGGGACCCTAGAGGCAGTCTATTATGCTTGAGAGTGTCTAATAGAAATTAAGGCTGCATCAAAACTAAAGCCAAAACTAGGCTCCAAATGCATCAGAAATGCATGTACCAGATAATGTGTGCTTTGATGGAAAAAACCTCCCAGACTATCAAACAAAAAAAAATGTGTTTAAACATCTGAAGCAGCAAATGACTTTATGCAGATGAAGGGTGTGATAGGTGGGACAGCAGTGACATACACATCTGTGGTGATGCCCTCCTATCTCAGCTTTTCTGGCACAGACAAAACAGGTCTGGCAGACAAGCCTGCAAAGCAATGCATGAATAGGCAAACCGGATATTATGACTGGACCAGAGCTTCTTTTTTAAAAAAGAGATATTTACCTTCAAATAAAAACAAGATACTAAGTGGTCATATTTGGGTGCTCCTTGCAATTCTTGCTAAAGACTGGTTCTCATTGACTTGGTAAATCTGATTAGTAAATCTAAACTATGAAATGGGGAAGTATAGATTTTCAGATGTTGTTGATCTACAACTCTCTAATGTGTTTACCATTGGCCATTTGGTCTGGGGCTTATGGATATTGGAATCCAATAACAGCTGGAGGGCCATGATTTCTCACTCAGATTGTAATCTATTTTAAATGTTCTTCTCTTTCATGTCTTCCCATGGGGGGTAAAAGCAAGCTGTTTAGCGTAGAAGTAGCAGGTATTTAAATTCTCTGCATAGTTTAAGATTCAGGACCCATGAATATATGTACGTACGTAGGTCTGTAACGATTGGCGTGCTGCCTATTCATCAGACTCTACTAATATAATAGCCCTAGGAAACCCAACCTATTTAGATGACCCTCAATTGGGAAAGATTGTTGTTGATTATTTCAAGCATATTTTGATTCCAGTCAACCTCTCGAAGTCTCCTTGTTTCTCTGATATTGTAGGAGGAAAGTTGTGTTATTCTATGGTAGCAAAATAGCAATAGACTTATATACTGCTTCACAGTGCTTTTACAGCCTTCTCTAAGCAGTTTACAGAGTCAGCCTATGGCTCCCCAACAATCTGGGTCCTCTTTTTACCAACCTCGGAAGGATGGAAGGCTGAGTCAACCTTGAGCCAGTCAGGATCGAACTCCTGGCAGTGGGCAGAGTTAGCCTGCAATACTGCATTCTAACCACTGCGCCACCACGATTCAAGATCAGGAGTCGGGTGGCAACTTACTCACACCTTTTATTCTAAGCTACCAGCTTTCATGGGCTGCAGTTCACTTCCAGAGGGTGGCTCACAAATGACACAAATGTCTTTAAATAAAATTTGCTGCTTCAGAAAGGTGCTGCCAGATTCTTCCAGATTTTCTCCTTCCCCCTGAACTAAGGGGTGGGGGGGAATAAGTTGATGGATTCAATAACTGCATTTCCACTCTGGCAGCTATGTGGGCAACTTTCAATTAATGAGCATCTGGACTGGTTTCATTAATACTTTTCTAAAAAGGAAAGGCATGTTACACAAATTGATAGCTAATGCGATGCAGACGACAGCAATCGGAATTAATTAGAGGTAGGAGTTTGCTGTAGAGTCAACCACTTTCTTTGCACTATCTCCCACCCTTCTCTCTTTTCAGTTGTCTCAAGGGAAGCTCTTCAATTCAAATAAATGCAGATAATAATTAAAGATGTCTCAAGTGGCAGTGATGTCCAGCTGGATGTTTCACTACAGAGAACGATAAAATAATCATGGTTAATTAGTAATACCAGGGTAATCACACAAAGGTGCCAATCACATGCCTCTTGAAGCTGCCCATGAACTATGGATCTAGACTCAGAAGCAGTGATAAGGTGGACTTTTCCAAAACACAGTCTCGGTTTTTACCAAGATGCAAACTGGCCATAGCTAAGGATGCTGAGGTAAATTGATTCTAAACCAAGAGAGATATCCCAGCCCCCAAATTCCAGCAGCCTTAGCTAATGGTTAGATTTTTCTCTCTTCTTTCTTTACAGTATATTACCTTCACTTGCTGAATAAATAGAATATAGATAGATAGATAGATAGATAGATAGATAGATAGATAGATAGATAGATAGATAGATAGATAGATATAGATATAGATATAGATATAGATATAGATATAGGGAGGGAGGGAGGGAGGGAGGGAGGGAGGGAGGGAGGGAGAGAGAGAGAGAGAGAGAGAGAGAGAGAGAGAGAGAGAGAGAGAGAGAGAGAGAGAGAGAGAGAGAGAGAGAGAGAGAGAGAGAGATCCCTTTCCCGGAGCCACCGTGTAAACAGACACTAGATCCGGGAAGGTTCAGAGCCAGCAGAAATCTGACTGACTGCATGGAGCACCAACTTGTCTCCTCACCAAAGTGGTACCTATTTATCTACTTGCATAGAACATGCTTTTGAATTGTAGGTGGACAGAAGCTGAGGCGAGTGATGGGAGCTCACCACACCACACAGTGCTAGGACTCGAACCGCTAGAGCAGAGACTATGTCCAGCATCACTAAGCCATTGAGCCACTGAGCCTCCACCTCTTCTCACTCATAGTCTGATAATCTTCAAAAGCTCTGTTCCATGTCCCCCCCCCTCCTCCCCGCCCGCAGAGGCATTGCAAGATGCTATCCAAGAGCAGGCCTTCTCAGTCCCAGTGTGTCTACAACTCTCCGATTCTGTTGTCTAATTCTCTTTCTAAGCAAGATTCTCATGGACATCTCTTTGACAAAATGCATTGGATGGATTTCAAGAAATAGCCTTTTTACTATGCAGCAAGGAGCAGGTCTTTTCACTGATCATGGAGAAGCTTGTAGCTGGATGACTACATAAGCATCTCCTGAAACTTTATCAATCTGGAAACCAGTCATCATTGGAACATCCTCTCCACCTGATTTTTCCTTCCTCTGCCAAGAAGAGTTTTAATCTTGATGGATATTAATCATTTTAATCAGCTTGCTGGTTTTCTGCCGAGGCTGCTGCTTTTCTTGCTTTAATATACTGTACTAAATTTTAATTATTGTGTTTTATTTCATATTCTAATTTGTTTAGAACTTTATGTGATTTTAAGCAAATTGCCTTGGGAAAATCTAATTTTGAAGGGCAACAGACACAGTTTAATTCAATTCCTACTCTAGTGGACATCTCTCTCTCTCTCTCTCTCTCTCTCTCTCTCTCTCTCTCTCTCTCTCTCTCTCTCTCTCTCTCTCTCTCTCTCTCTCTCTCTCTCGAGCAGTTTGTTTTTTGACTGCTAGAAGTCTGTTCTGCTCCTAACCCTATAGAAATGAGACAAGAATTCTCCCTTCATATCCTTTTTTAAACAACAGCAATAATTGTAATGGAAGGGAATATAGTATATAGAATATAGTATACAGAATACAGTATGTAGAATACAATAATTGCAATACCAACACCAATTGCAGAATCATAGTATGGGACTGGACCTTGCAAATATCCTTAGTACAGTCTTCTGTCCAGTGTATTCATCTACACGCATCCCTAAGAGAGGACCATCCAGCCTCCATTTATACCAAAAACTTTGTTCCAACCAAAATCTACTTCCTTGACATTTTAGTTTTTAGTCCATTGATTCTTTTCATATCTTGTAGAACAGCCCCGTCTTCTATGGGTCACCTCTTTAAATACAGCTATCCTAACTCTCCAGTGTTGTCTTCCACATGCTAAGCATAGCTGGTGTTTCCTCCAATTCCTTATGAGTTTTTCCTCCCCAGGCTCCTTCTCTGAATGCAGTAGTCTAGGGCAGGGGTCTCCAACCTTGGCAACTTTAAACCTGGAGGACATCAACTCCCAGAATTCCCCAACCCAGGCTTAAAGTTGCCAAGGTTGGAGACCCTTGGTCTAGGGCAGTGTTTCCCAACCTTGGCAACTTGAAGATGTCTGGACTTCAACTCCCAGAATTCCCCAGCCAGCAAATGCTGGCTGGGGAATTCTGAGAGTTGAAGTCCAGACATCTTCAAGTTGCCAAGGTTGGGAAACACTGGTCTAGGGGGTGATGTAGATCAATGGAAAATAGAAAACAGTGACTTATGTTGATCTTGATTATACAACTTCTGCTGATGCAAGCTAGGATTATATTTGTGTCTTTGTTTTATAGCCGCATCCTGCTGTCAGCTGTTCAGCAAGACACGCATTATTTTTGCACATACCACAAGCCAGTATGGTTTCTCCCATCCTAAATTCATGCCTATATCCCAAGCGTAGGACTTTGCATTTTGAAATTAATCTTTTTGGTTTTTGCATGTTGTTCCAGGTTGTCAACACCCTCATGAATCTTTATTTTGTGCTATTTTTGTGTTGCGCGCATATTTGATTATCCTATTTTCTAACCTCTCATCCGAGTCATTTAAAATATGTTGAACAGCATGAGACCTAGGACAAATGATATTCTATTTGACAGTTCCTTCCAATCTGATGCCAAGCCATGGGCATATTCCCATATTAACCAACAGCTTCTTTAAAAATGCAGAGGGAGGAAAATCAAAATTAAAAAAATACATCACAATTAAAATCCATATTGAGTGGATAACGGACAGCAGTTTGCTAGTCTTCTCTCACATGTTCCTTCTCCCCCTCTCTCCTTCTCCTTATGGTCTTTGAATGGGGATATAATGAGTTGCTATCATTTTACCATGTTACATATGTTAAGAGCTGATACTGATTCCTATTCATCAGAATCTTCTCCTCCACCTATCCAGTTCTACTCTTTAATGAGCTGGGAGCCAATCAATAATTCATTGCTACATGAATAACTGGGAGATGATGACTACTTATTCAGAAAGATGTAATCAGAACTCATTCTCTCTCTTACTTACCAGCTCCTCCTAATTCCTGGGTAATCCAATAGACTTGAAGTAGGCATCAAAAGAAACCTTAAACAAGAAAGTAGCCTGGATTAGCACATAGGAGAAAGAGTACAATCATTCCTCGAGGCACAAATCTTTTTTTTTTTAATGTTACGAAGTTGCAGGATTCTTATAGTGGTGTTAGGCTGGGAAGCTACTTAAAATAGCAATAGCACTTAGATTTATATACCGCTTCATAGTGCTTTACAGCCCTCTCTAAGCGGTTTACAGAGTTCAGCATATTTGCCCCCAACAATCTGGGTTTTACCCACCTCAGAAGGATGGAAGACTGAGTCAACCTTGAGCCAGTGGGATATGAACAGCTGAACTGCTGAACTAGCAATCACTGAAGTAGTTGCAGTGCTGCTTTTAACCACTGCGCCACCTCGGCTTAATCTTGATGACATATGTGTAAGGGGGAAGGCAGGAATGCTTTGGATGGAACAGAGTCATCACTACACAGTAATTCACATTATTTCACACTAAGACAATTTAATCTGAAGTCTTTTCAGATTATTTATTTATTTATTTATTTATTTATTTTATTTATTTCTTGGTTCTTATATGCCGCCCTACTCCCGAGGGACTCAGGGCGGCGTACAGCAATATACAAGAACACTAGATAATAAACAGTAATTAAAAATCAAGTTAAAAAGTTAAAAAATTGAACAGTTAAAAAATATTCACCAACCAGACATACCCGGGGGAGAGCTCAGATGGACTAGTCTCTACCCCCAGATTATGTTTCCAAGCTGCATTGTGGGGATGGACTATGTGTGAAACCATCCAAATTTGTTCTACCAGTTCAAGTTTTTCCATACTTATTAAAAGTATGTACCTTTTTTTAGAACTGCTCAAAGTCGGGTTGACCTATGGTAACCCAAGCAAATACGACAGTGAAATTCTGCAGAGAAGATGATCCACTATCTGCCATACTTTGAGAAGACAATAGACATGGATTTCCTTCATCCTAATAGCCCCCAGATCTTTAAGATATCGGTTCCCATAATAACCACTTTTTGGCAATAGTACTCAGATTTATGAAAGCTGCAGTCCCAATATAGCTGGGGTTATGTAAAGTTGAAAAATATGCCCCCCCCCTTTACTGTACATAATCATAAAACTACAGTGCCTCTAAGGAAATGATAATAATAATAAGTCTTTTGTACCCTATTGGTTGAGCAGTTAATTATTCTGTAAGTTTTCTCAGACTCAGACCTATGGAGTGTTATCCTGAGAGAGG
This sequence comes from Diadophis punctatus similis, assembly GCA_023053685.1. Lineage (NCBI taxonomy): Eukaryota > Metazoa > Chordata > Lepidosauria > Squamata > Dipsadidae > Diadophis > Diadophis punctatus. The sequence continues at coordinate 4,329,929 of JALIGW010000020.1, read as the reverse complement.
AAACTCTCTCTCTCTCTCTCTCTCTCTCTCTCTCTCTCTCTCTCTCTCTCTCTCTCTCTCTCTCTCTCTCTCTCTCTCTCTCTCTCTCTCTCTCTCTCTCTCTCTCTCTCTCTCTGTGTGTGTGTCTCTGTCTCTCTGTCTCTCTGTCTCTCTCTCTCTCTCTCTCTCTTTCCCTCCATCTCCGTCTCCATCTCCGTCTCCATCTCCGTCTCCGTCTCCGTCTCCGTCTCCATGTCTGTCTGTCTGTCTGTCTGTCTGTCTGTCTGTCTGTCTGTCTGTCTAATCTATCTGAGCTTGGCCAGTCTAGCGAAGAGAAGGACCAGGATATGATATGACATGATAGCAGTGTTCCAATACTTGAGGGGATGCCACAGAGAGGAGGGGGTCAGGCTGTTCTCTATGGCTCCAGAAAGCCAAACAAGGAATAACGGATGGAAGCTGACCAAGGAGAGATTCAACCTGGAAGTGAGGAGAAACTTTCTGACAGTGAGAGCTATCAACCAGTGGAACAGCTTGCCAGCGGAGGTTGTGAGAGCCCCAACACTTGCGACCTTCAAGGGGAGACTGGACTGCCATCTGTCTCAAATGGTGTAGGAACTCCTGCTTGAGCAGGGGGTTGGACTAGATGACCTACAAGGTCCCTTCCAACTCTAATAATAAATCTAAATCTAAATCTAAATCTAAATCTAAATCTAAATCTAAATCTAAATCTAATCTAATCTAATCTATCTATCTATCTATCTATCTATCTATCTATCTATCTATCATCTCTCTATCATCTATCTATCCATCCATCCATCCATCTGCACACACACATATATAACTTATATTGATAACATAATGGACATGTATAGTGTGGTTAGAGAAAAAACAACCACCACCATAATCATTATTTAATCAATGGGTTATTTAAATCTTCTAATGAATTCAAGCTTTGTGGTCCACAATGGAATGGGCCTTTGGGGGGGAAATCTTCAAAATCAGCTCCTTTGAGTTTAGTAAGAGAGTATCTTGAGGAATGTCTTTGTGGATTCTCAATCATCCAGGTCATGGTTGTCCCAAAGGTGCTTTTCCAAAAGGCAACTGGACCTTTTTTGTTTTTTCTTTTAAAATGTTTCGCTTCTCAGAACTGAAGAAGCTGCTTGGCTGAGAAGCAAAACATTTTCAAGGAAAAAAACCAAAAAAATCCAGTTGCCTTTTGGAAAAGCACTTTTGGGGCTATCTTGAGGAATGGAAGGATTTCCATCCCAGTTTTTAGATATTGCTACTTATAATACCCAATTTGTGTCTTTTAATTTTGCACTGGGACTAACTGCTTTTTTTCAGGATGATCCATTGAGCCACCATAGCTGATTTCTATAACTAAGCCTCCATTTTTATATAATTTAATTCCACTCCCTTGTGAAGTCATTTCAGCTCCTCGTTGTCACCGCAACTGCCACCAGTAAACTAAAGTATCAGTGGCTGGCTTTATACTTTTTAGCACTTAGGAGTTATGCTTAATTAGGAACCCTGGTGGTGCAGAGGTTGGAATGCCATATTGCAGGCTAACTTTGCTGACTGCCAGCAGTTCGATCCTGACCGGCTCAAGGTTGACTCAGCCTTCCATCCTTCCGAGGTGGGTTAAACGAGGACCCAAATTGTTAGGGACAAGAGGCTGACTCTGTAAACCACTTAGAGAGTGCTGTAAAGCACTATGAAGTTGTATATAAGTCCAAGTGCTATTGCTATTAATCTTTTGCCTCTGTGTTCAAATTTATCATCCAAGAAGCGGGATAGAAGACGTTTCCGCTGAGCCTGACTCTGCCCAAGAATTGCTCTGTGCTTTTGTGCAATTACTTTCTTGCCTCGGCTGCGTCCTTCTGCCGTCACCATCTCCTGTGACTCATAAAATGGGTCTAACCCTGTTGCCACATTTGTGCAATAACGTGTGCAAAGCTTTTTAGAAATCATCTTAAGAGGAAACTAAATATTGATTATTATTCATACAGCAATTATTTTTGCTTTCAGGGAAGAAGATTTTTGCTGTCATTGAAATTGCTAGCAGCATCTAAGTAGTTACATTTAAAGACTTGAAGAAGGTCTATCGGTTGAATCAACGTGTTTTTTTTTAAAGAATAGTTTAAGGCATCCTAGTCCTCATTCCTCCCCCCCCCCCCCCCCCGATTAAGGAATAAGCAATTTTTCTGAAATTCACTGAGGGGATTTTCTACATTCTAACCAATGAGCTGTAGTGGCACAGTGGTTAGAATGCAGTATTGCAGACTAACTCACTGCTCACTGCCAGGAGTTCAATCCTGACCAGCTCAAGGTTGACTCATCCTTTCATCCTTCCAAGGTCTGTAAAATGAGGACTCAGATTATTGGGGGCAATGTGCTGACTCTGTAAACTGCTTAGAGAGGGCTGAAAAGCACTATGAAATGACATATAAGTCAAAGTGTTATTGATAAGTGGGAAGGAAGGAAGGAAGGAAGGAAGGAAGGAAGGAAGGAAGGACCGTGGTGGCAGAGTGATTAGAATGCAGTATTGCAGGCTAACTCACTGCTCACTGCCAGGAGTTCGATCCTGTCCAGCTCAAGGTTGACTCATCCTTCCGAGGTCTGTAAAATGAGGACCCAGATTATTGGGGCCAATGTGCTGACTCTGTAAACCACTTAGAGATGGCTGTAAAGCACTGTGAAGCAATATATAAGTCTAAGTGCTATTGCTATTGCTTGCCCAATTATCCTCGTCCAAAGTAAAGTTCTCTACAAAATGGCTTCTCAAAATTATTCCTCCTTTTTGTGGAACAGAAATTTGGTGAGACAATTTAATTGCTCTAATGTGGGAAGAAGTTCTCTGACAGCTTATCGGAGAATGAGCATTTAGCGGTATTATTTTATAGCATATACTGTATATGGACATGTTGACAAGAGAAGGAATCACTCTGGATTTTTTGCATCAAGGATGCTTTTATTGAATCTGTTTACGGGCAATTTTTAAATCAAGATGAGAAAGTTTATAGCTATTTACAGACCTATTAAGTAAGGGGAGGAAAGTCAGTGGTTTTTTTTTCTTTTCAACATCCAGCCAGGTTGGATTTTTTTTTATGTTTAATGTTGGAAAAAGATAATGGATTTTTTATTTTTAACACACACACACACACACACACACACACACACACACACACACACACACACACACACACACATATATATATATATATATATATATATATATAGAGAGAGAGAGAGAGAGAGAGAGAGAGAGAGAGAGAGAGAGAGAGAGAGAGAGAGAGAGAGAGAGAGCGCTAATGCCAAATGAAAGCATATATACTGTAGGCATTCAGCACTGACATAAACTAGAATATGTTAGAAGTAACTGGGGTGGACCAACTGAAGATATAGTATTACATCAGTATTCTTTTTTCCTTTAGTCTTTTTTGAGAAAACTTGTTGGGGAGGAATCGAGCAGCGTGTGTGTGTGTGTGTCCCATTTTAAAAAAGTAATGGTTTAAAAGAAACCACAGGGAATATACCCATCACTAATTTTATGAATGTAGATTATTTTTACCTTATAGCTGCCTTATTTGAGCCTATGTGGATAATAAATTTTAAAATATGCAGTTATGTTACACTGAAAGAATTTAGTGACTTCTGGGGTGCTATAGAAATTGTACAGGCCTGCAATGATGGGCATATCCACTTGTGAAGAGGCAAACACACACGCTCGCACATGCCCCAAATCGAGTCTTTTGCAAGGTGTCAATTTGCATGACGGAAATTCTCAGCCCAAAGTGAGCTATCTGGTATCACTGAAGTATAAAACGCTCTCAAATCTTTCCTTGATAATAGAGAGATACCTGAGAATTCTCTCTTGAGTTGAAGGTTTCAAGAAGGACTTGGCAGATTAAAAAATAATTTTCCTCCAATAAGGGGGGGAATAGGGGGCTTTGAAAAGGAAATTTCTGAATCACAATTGGTTTATCCATTTCAAGAATTCCTTTCCTATCAGTTACCATCTCTGCCTGTCAGGCTTAGCTCTGAGGAATCCTTGATGAGAGCAACCCTGAAGCTGGGGTGAAACACAGCAGAAGCCTGAGGCAAAAAAATTGCAAGATTAACATCTGGAATATTGAGGTGACATCCCAGCCTCTTGGCCTTCTGTAGGGGCCTTGAAACCTGGCTCTGCCAATTGTCCAGGGGCAGGTCATCGACGGGGGCAGGTCATACTGGAGGTGATTGATGGATTGAGAGAAGACTCTACCTCCACCAAATGTGGGTTCCTACCGGTTCTAACTGGTTTTTTAGAACCGTTAGTAGTTTGGCGATGACATCGTGGAGCTGGTTCTGTCAGTGTCTCAGTAGGTGCCGCCATCTTGGATTTTGCTTCTGCGCATGATTGCTGCGGGGGTGGCACGCTCTTGCTTCATGCGGGCGGGCATTTCACACAGGTGCGTGCATGGCGCGACCCTGAGCGAACCGACAGCAAAAGGATTCAGAACCCACCCCTAACCTCCACCTTGTTTGTACCTTGCTCTCTTCCTTGTCATATTCATTAGTTATAATGTTAATACTTAGAATATTAATATTTTAATCTTTTACCTTGTTGTTTTTACTCTGTTGTAAGCCACCTAGATAAATAATAAATAAAAATAAGGATCCTGCAAAAATAAGGATCCTTGGGCAGCTATCAGAAGCTGGGCTCAGAGTAAGGTCCCTTCTTAACAGAATACAGAGTTAGAGGGAACTCTGGAGGTCTTCTAATCCAACCCCCTACGCAAGCAGGGAACCCTATACCATTTCAGACAAATGGTTGTCCAATCTCTTCTTAAAAACCTCCAGTGTTGGAGCACACACAACATTTGGAGGCAAGTCACTTCACTGATTAATTGTTCTCACTGTCAGGAAATTTCTGCTTAGTTCCAGATTGGTTCTCTCCTTGATTAG
>JALIGW010000020.1:4255000-4320000 GCA_023053685.1 Diadophis punctatus similis | reverse complement strand
ATATTGTTTGTGGGGACCTTTGTGTTTCCTAGCCGGATTGCTGTTTTGGTGACTCATTTTCACCACAAACAAAAGGGGGTCAATCTATTCTCCAAAGCAACTGAAGGCAGGACAAGAAGCAATGGATGGAAACTAAAGAAGGAGAGGACCAACTTAGAACTAAGGAGAAATTTGATGACAGTGAGAACAATTAATCAGTGGAATGGCTTGCCTTCAGAAGTTAGAATAGAATAACAGAGTTGGAAGGGACCTGGGAGGTCTTCTAGTCCAACCCTCTGCTTAGGCAGGAAACCCTATACCATTTCAGACAAATGGTTATCCAATCTCTTCTTAAAAACTTTCAGTGTTGGAGCATTCAGAACTTCTGGAGGAAAGCTGTTCCACTGATTAATTGTTCTATCTGTCAGGATATTTCTCCTTAGTTCTAGGTTGCTTCTCTCCTTGATTAGTTTCCACCCATTGCTTCTTCTCCTGTCCTCGTGCTTTGGAGAATAGTTATGGGTGTTCCGTCACTGGAGGCTTTTAAGAAGAGACTGGACACTGGCCCTTGTCTGAAATGGTTTAGTGTCTGCTGCCTGAGCAGGGGGTTGGACTAGAAGACCTCCAAGGTCCCTTCAAACTTTGTTATTCTGTTATAATTGATTTTGATAACTCCTGAATCTCATCATACTCTTTTTCCTTCACAGTACCTCCGGATGATCCAATCATCATTGGAGGACCGATCATCAGCCTGCGAGCTGGAGATCCACTGAATCTGACCTGTCATGCTGACAATGCCAAACCAGCAGCAACTATCATCTGGATGAGGAGGGGAGAAGTCATCAATGGAGCCACCTATTCCAAAGTAAGGAGACCTGACAGATACCTGGAATGGGGAAAGCAAAGATACTTTGGATTTACAGGGTTTTTGCCACAAGGAGCTTCTTATGAAATGCAGGTAGTTGTCGACTAACAACCCCAATTGGGACCAGCATTTTTGTTGCTAAGCTAGGCAATGGCTAAGTGACTTATGCCTGGTTTTACTACCTATGTTATCACAGTTCTTAAATGAATCACTGCAGTTATTAAATGAATCACATGATCGTTAAGCAAATCTGGCTTTCCCCAAGAACTGTTAGCGATTGAGAGGGCAGCTCCGTTGGCCTTGGAGGAAACTGGGTAAGGGCAGAGTCAGTCCAGGCAAGGCTTTTCAGAATTAGTAAGGCCTGCAGGCAGGGAGGAACAGAGGCAGGATGAACAGGGGAGACAGAGCTCAGACAAGGAGCAAGAACCACCTCCTCATGATCCAAGGGCTCGGAGAGTGCAGAGAAGGCATGATCGGCACAGACTAGTAGGCTAATCGTGAGGAGAGTGCCCCGCCCATCTTCACCAGGCGCACTTGGGGAATGAGACGCTGCGGGGAGGGGCATTTGTCAGGAACAAATGCTGAATTCCTGAAATGTTGCGTGCCGACGTTTGAACTTGCCAAGAGTCCTTGCATTCCTTTTGGCGGTCTGGACTAATTACCTGGATCTTTTGCTCCCTGAATTCCTTGATTTGCCAAATACATTTGGGATTTATTGCCGTGCAGCCTTGGTGCAGAGAGCGCTGGGCTGGACTAATTGCAGCCAGAGGCTGCTTGAGGTTTGTGTGGGGTTTTGTTATCACTCTGCTCTGGGACTTGCCAGAAATGTGGGAGCATTTGGGGAGATTTGGAGCAATAAAGGGGCGGTTTGAACTGCCAGCTGTTTGTGTTATCTCTGTGCCGTGCCCTGGGTCATCACAGTAAGCTAAATGGCAATCACATGACCTCAGGATACAACCATCGTAAATACATGCCATTTGCCAAGCACTCAAATTTGATCACATGATTGTGGGGATCAGGGGCGGGTTGCTCTTACCTCGCTACCGGTGTGCTGCACGCGCATCACCATGTTTTGTGCGTGCATGTGCTTGCTATGCGTGCACACCCCCTCGCGTGATTTTGCTTCCGCGCATGCGCAGGAAGCAAAAAATCGCCGAAATATTGTGAGGGGACGTGTGCGCGGAAGCAAAAAATCTCACGCGCATGCACGTCCTCTCACAAGTTTTTGCTTCCGCGCATGTGCAGGAAGCAAAAAAAGCCCAAAAATTCTGAAAAAAAGATGGCGACGCGCGACGGACCGTAATCTGCCGGCAACTACCGGTGGGATGCTGTAACAGTTGTAAGTGGTAAGGACAGTGTAAGTGGTAATTTTGAACAGTCACTACATGAATGGTTGTAAGTGGAGGAGTTTGTTCAGATCCATTCTTTTTGAAGATTTCAGCCCACATTCTTTCTATCATACAACTCATGGCATCCCATCTGTCATTCCGTCCCAGCACTGAATCCAGACCTACTTAGTTTTGGAAAAGAGGGAGAATTATATGCCGTTTTATAATGCTCTGGGATCTTCTTTTTGAAGAACAATACAAGTAGAATAAGTAGTCAGAGTAATGCTATTTTCTCTAAATCGTAATATAAGAAGCTCAAGTGATACAGGGCAGGTGCTCAGCAGGAACACCAGAATGGATAAATGTACTATTGTTTCATATACTTTGTTGCATGAAATCTATATATGCTCCTATATCAGGGGTGTCAAACTCGATTTCATTGAGGGCTGCATCAGAGTCTGTTTGAGCTTGGGGGGCTGGGGGGGCATGGCTGGGGTGGGCGGGGCCAGCTCAACATCACTTGTATTGGGGGCACTTGTAGGGACCCGGGTGGGGCTGGGGGATCCATTGTCTCCTTCCTTCCTTCCTACCTTCCTTCCTTCCTTCCTTCCTTCCTTCCTTCCTTCCTTCCTTCCTTCCTTCCTTCCTTTCTTTTCCTCTTTTTCCTTCCCTCTTCCTTCTTTGTTCTTCAGAGGCACCATGGGTCAGTCCTTTGCTGTTTCCAGGGTGGCCCCGCCGGCCAGATCTAAGCACCCCTCGAGCTAGATCTGGCCCACGGGCCTTGAGTTTGACACCCCTGTCCTATATTGTATGAAATCTCAATGATCAATAGGCACCCACCACCCGCATTCCACAAAGGCTGGGGTGATGCCAAACCACTGTGCAAAATGGGAGGGAGACAAGCAAAGACAGAACTGTAAAACCAAGGATTTTGGACAAAACAAACTTTATTCAACGCAAATTGTCCCCACTGCAGCTGGAGAAACCATAAGCTAGACTGCATACCTTCCTTTGGTCTCCAGCTGACCATTTTGCGAATATGACACCAGGCTGTAATTTCCGAAAGAGCGCTCGGTGCCTGAGTGCAGCATTATATTAGTTTCTAAGAGTTTTATTTCCACTGTAAAGAAAACTCTGCAGCTGAAAATACCACCAAGGTGCCTCTCGGGCAGGCAAAAAGCAGGAGACCTGAGGGAGCAAAGGCTGTGGAAAGTAATAGCTCTCACCTCTGCATATTATAAGCCGCCATCTCAGAGATGTCAGCCTCACCTTCATGCCTCTTGGCACCACTTTTATCTTGGGCTTCCTTGAAGTTTTATTATTGCAAGAGTGGAAATCTAGGTTCATGTGATTTTTTTGTATGTTTGTATTTGGATGGCAAGAAGATGCCACTTTCCTGCTGAGTGTCATTGCTGATCCTTGGTGTGGCTGATTGAAAGTGAGAAGGCAGAAGGAAGGGGCTTAAATGCCTAGCAACAGACATGGTGGTGAAGAATGCTTAGTAAGTAGGCTCAGCTGTGAACACCAAAGGTTATTCTGATATAAATCTGATGAGAATCTGTAGTCCAATATAGTCTGGAGTTTAATTCACCATAATCTGAAAAACATCCAGTTGGAGAGAATTGGTCTGTTCTTATTGGTCCATACTTGCTGGCTTCAGGCTTCTGGCAAAAGGTTTTCCCTCTTCACTGGAAATCTTAATGATCTGAGTGTCAACTTCGAACCGAACCTGGCCACAGCCATTTTTCGGTTCCTCAGTTGCCACACAGAGGGGCAAGGAGGTTGGGATGCCTTACTAGACACAACAGAGAGCCTTCTCATGAGAACCAAGGATAAGATCAGGGAAGGAGTGCCTGGAGAGCCCGCCAATTAACTCAATTGGCTAACGTGACTTGTGACACTTGGAGATGGGGTTATTTCCTATCTTAATTATACTGAAAAAGCGAGAAAGATTCAGAGTTGGTTTTCCTTTGAAGTTGTGCCAATATGATGTACCGTATTTTTTGGAGTATAAGACGCACCTTTTTCCTCCCTAAAAGTGGCTGAAAATTTGAGTGCGTCTTATACATCGAATGTAGCTTTTTTTTTCCAGCCCTAACTAGGTGCTAACAGATCTTCCCAGCTCTTACTGGCTTGCAGGCTCTTTCATTGTTACTCTCTCGGAAGAATGTTTTTCCAGCCCCAAGTCTTTGCAGGGTTTTTTTCATTGCCCTACTTGCTCCGAATAAGTTTTTTTCTAGCCCTAACCAGGTGCTAATGATCTTCCCAGCTCTTACTGGCTTGCAGGCTCTTTCATTGTTACTCTCTCCGAAGAAGGTTTTTTTAAGTCCTAACCAGGGGATAAAATAATGTGCTGAAGCTGACCAGACTAAGGACGCTAGCCAGATGAATACCTGGCAGGCAGATTGTTTCCCCCCCTATTTTCCTCCCCAAAAACTAGGGTGCGTCTTATACTCTGGTGCGTCTTATACTCCGAAAAATACGGTACTCAATAAAGAAGACCTTTGAGGAGTATCCCAGTTTGAGTTCTGATTTGCTTGGGTTCATTAGTCAGAACCTTGACACTGGAACTTCCCACTGACACAGCTGCCATGAGATTCAGAACTCACAACCGAGGAAGGTCAAGTCCAGAATCAAAGAAGGTTTGATTGCCCATGATGAGATTGTCCAAATAAAGTCCCAGCTTGGTCAGGAGAATTTTTTGGTTCTTGTTGAAAAGAACCAATCACCACTCTAATTGGATGTGTGGAACCAATCCAGGATTTAGAAAATCTTAACAGATGGGAGAGATTTTTTTCCCCCATCAGGGGTTTCACTACATGTGGCAATTGCACACCAAACTGGGACCAACCCCACATTCACACCATATCTGTGCACAGGAACTGCATGTCTCAATCCTTTGGATAGCAGATACTCATTTCTCTGAAGTGGTTGTTTGTTTTCTTGCTTGCTTTTGTTTGCTCAGGACAAAGTACTTCTGCTTTTGTGAACATCATATCTGATGTTGTTTGGAAGTGATCCAAGGAAAACTACCGCATACACAGATTCTTTGTGTACAATTTATAATTTAGTGGCAAAATATCTGATTTGTGTGCAAACATTCCCAGGTTCAATGGTTAACACCTACAATAAACTCTTATATGAAGCTCAGGAACTGGAAAATGGCTGCCAGTCGAGATTGGCAGCATTAGGCTGAATGACCAACGGTCTGGCTTAGCGTAAAGGCAACTTCTAATATTCTTACTGATATATATGCAGCTTCTGTTCAAAAAAATTCTTGGAGGCCCATGATGAGATTGTCTCTTATTCCATAGTTTCATAAACGCAGATATGGTCTCCTGAATGAGACCAATGCTTCCATAGGGCAGGCCTAGTCCTCCTTCCATCAGTGAGCACCAACTGAAGAAGTCTATGGAGATTCTCAGCCATCCAAGTCATGGTTATCCCAAAGGTGCTTTTTCAGCAACTGGACTTCTTGTTTCATTTTTTCTTTGAAAACGTTTTGCTTCTCATCCAAGAAACTTCTTCAGCTCTGATAGGATCCTTCCCTTCCCCCACCATCCAGTCAGAGCTGAAGAAGCTTCTTGGATGAGAAGCAAAACGTCTTCAAAGAAAAAAAAACAAGAAGTCCATTTGCCTCTTGAAAAAGCACCTTTGGGACAAATTGAAGAAGTATTGACATGTTAATCAATGTACACTAGCGAGATCAGGAACAGAAGAAGGCAGAAATAATATTCAACAATATTGTCTTACAGAGAGAGCCATAATATTTGAATGTAGGATGTATGAGGAAGTAAGAAAACAATATCTGTCCCCAATTCTAAATAAATTTTCCCACTGGAATGTAAGGCATAAATTAACATTTCTAGTGAAGGCAGACTCTCCTCCCCTGGTAAGGGCTATCACTCGCTATCTTAATAGGATGACAGCAATACGAGCCAGCTACATTGAAAAGACTTTCATTGATTGTAAGAAAGATGAGCTGAGTTAGAGACGAGATATTGTATTTGGGTTATCTAGTTTTAGAAATTTAGTTATTGAATTTTGATATCGTTGAATTTTGATGTCATGTACCATATATATTTTTGTACGGTTGGGGCCGAGGTGGCGCAGTGGTTAAAAGCAGCACTGCGACCTTCAGCTGATTGCTAGTTCAGCAGTTCAGCTGTTCAAATCTCACTGGCTCAAGGTTGACTCAGCCTTCCATCCTTCCGAGGTGGGTAAAATGAGGACCCAGATTGTTGGGGGCAATATGCTGAACTCTGTAAACCGCTTAGAGAGGGCTGTAAAGCACTATGAAGCGGTATATAAGTCTAAGTGCTATTGCTATTTCTTTTTTTAAAAAAGACCTTCGGGCTATTCAATAAATGTACAGAGAGAGCCAGTTTGGTGTTGTGGTTAAGGCGCCAAACTAGAAATTGGGAGTTCTAACTCCATCTTAAGCAAAAATCCAGCTGGATGACCTCAGGCCAGCCACCTTCTCTCAGCCCTGGGAAGAAAAAGACAAGGGCAAAATACTTCTGAAAACCTTGCTAGGAAGATGTAGGGACTAATGCAATTGCCAGGAATCAACGCCGATTTGAAGGCAACCCCAGAATTTTCCTTCTGTGTAAAATACAGGTAGTTCTCGACTTACAGCCATTCACTTAGTGACCGTTCAAAGTTGCAACGGCACTGAAAAATGTGACTGTCACACTTAACGGCCATTGCAACATCCCCATGGTTACAAGATCAAAATGTGGATGCTTGGCAACTGGCTCAAATTTATGACATTTGCAGGGCCCCTGGGTCATGTGATCACCTTTGGCGACCTTCTGGCAAGCAAAGTCAACGCAAAAGCCAGATTCACAACTGTGTGGCTAATTTAACAACTGCAGTGATTCAAGAACAGTTTTATAAAATGGGGCAGAATTCACTGAAGTGTCTCACTCAGCAACAGAAACTTTGGGCTCAATTGTGGCCATAAGTCGAGGACTAGCTATACATAGAGTCCCTCTTTTTGACTTTCTATGTCCTTGGTTACTTGGAGTATCTTTGGAGCTAGGCTGCCTTCTACTCTCTTCCTTCTTCTTTTTTTTAAAAAAAAATATTTTTATTGAGTGGTTTTAAAAACAATATATATATATATATATATATATATATATATATATATATATATATATATATATATATATATATATATATATATATATACACACACACACAAATATACATATATACATATATACAAATCAAACATACACCAAACTCACATAACATCAACATATATAACATAACTTAACAAACACATAAACAATTGATATTCCTGTCTTTTTGCAGCATCGCGTACCATTATATCTTCTGTATTATTGTATCACTAGTTCCTTAATTTATCTATGTTCACATATTTCTTAATTTTAACCTCTTTCTATTTTCATCATCCTTAATCATCTAAGTCTATCTACTTGTCCTCTTATATTTTGTATTCATTACTGACTGTTTTACCTGATTTTTGCATCCCAACCATTTGTACCAATTCTCCCAAGTTTTATAAAATTCTGTTTCCTCTTTATCTTGTAATTCCATAGTTAATTTATTCATTTCCGCACATTCTAATATTTTCGTTATTATTACTGAGTTTGAAGGGACCGTTTCTGATTTCCAATGTTGAGCGTATGTAATTCTATCCACTGTTATTATGTGCAATATAAGATATTGGTTGCTTTTTCTCTTCCTTCATCCCCATTTATTTATTTATTTATTAGTGACATTTATATACCGCCTCACAGTGCAAGCACTCTCTAAGCGGTTTACACCAGTAAGCAATGTATATTTATATTGCCCCCAATAATCTGGGTCCTCATTTTACCTACCTCGGAAGGATGGAAGGCTTAGTCAACCTTGAGCCGGTGAGATTTGAAGCGCTGATCTGTGGATCATAGTCAGCTAAAGTGGCCTGCAGTACCCCACTCTAACTGCTGTGCCACCTCGGCTCTTTACAAACCCCTATCCTGCTATCATTGAACGAGCCCAGCATCTGATTTACATAAATGTTCTTACCCGTTTCTCTCTGCCATATATGATTTGCCTGCAACATTACCAGAAGATGCGTGCTTTATTACACCCAAAATCCTAAGACGTTTCATTCTTCCTATCACGAGCCATCATTTAGGAAAGTTGCAAGAGAAAAGAAAGTGGGAGTAGAAAAGAGAAGACCTGGATTACGGAAAGCCCAACACAGATGGTGCTATTTGAACCTTGGTGCCCTCAAATCCCTTTTCTGATCTTTCATGTTTCTTTTTAGATCCTTTGCTCACTCTTCCTACTCTCCTTCCATGCGTTGTCTCCATTGACACAAGTAGCACATCTTCTCACTTTCCAGAATACCATGAGAATACAGAAGAGCAATTAAGTCAGGAGCTTAACTTTGCCTGCTGAAACTCCAGGCACCAGCCAATGCTAATTAGAACCAGTACTCCCTACCCTCATTTTGTGTTGAATTAATTCCCGTCTGGTCCATTAAGATGACATTCTGCCCACAGATTTTTCTGAGCCTGGTACAAAAATCTGCTTGGCCTCTCCTGTTTAAAAGACTACTCCCTTATGTAAAAAAAGAGTAGAATGTGTTAGACCTCTTTCTATCCTACATAAACCCAATTCTAGGCAAGGTAAGGCTATTCAATCTCAGAATGAGGTTGCTAAAATGCTAAAACAAATACTGATAGTCATTACAGGCAATCCTTGATTAAGAACAGTTAGCAATAGCACTTAGACTTATATACTGCTTCATAGTGTTTTACAGTCCTCTCTAAGCGGTTTACAGAGTTCAGCATATTGCCCCCAACAAGCTGGGTCCTCATTTTACCGACCTCAGAAGGATGGAAGGCTGAGTCAACCTTGAGCCCGTGAGATTTGAACAGCTGAACTGCTGAACTAGCAGTCAGCTGAAGTAGCCTGCAGTGCTGCACCACCTCGGCTCTCAGTTCATTTAGTGACCTTTCAAAGTTAACAATGGCACTGGGGGAAAAAAAGGCTTATGACCATTTTTCACACTTACAACTGTTGCAGAATCCCCTTGGTCACATGATCAAAATTCGGACGCTTGGCAACTGATTCATATTTATGACCGTTGCAGCGTCCCAGAGTCACGTGATTCTCTATGGCGACCTTTTGGCAAGCAAAGTCAATGGGGAAGTCAGATTCACTTAGCAACCATGTTACTAACTTAACAACTGCAGTGATTCAAGTAACAACTGTGGCAAGAAAGGTTGTAAAATGGGGCAAAATTCACTTAACAAACATCTCTTTTAGCAACATAAATTTTGGGCTCAGTTGTGGTCGTAAGTCAAGGATTAGCTGTATTTGTTTTCCTAAGTTGATGATTTCCAAGTGAGTTGGGTTTCCAGTCTATATATCCAACCTATCTGAAAAGATGCGGAATAATTATTCTTTAATGGTCTCCTTTTGCTACAAGTACATTCTGTACAGATGAGCTTCATGAGCTGAAGTGGTGCAGTGGTTAAATGCTGCGACTGCAGGCTGACTGCTAGTTCAGCAGTTCAGCTGTTCAAATCTCACTAGGCTCAAGGTTGACTCAGCCTTCCATCCTTCTGAGGTCGGTAAAATGAGGACCCAGATTGTTGGGGGCAATATGCTGAACTCTGTAAACCGCTTAGAGAGGGCTGTAAAGCACTATGAAGCGGTATATAAGTAAAGTGTTATTGCTATTGCTATTACAGTAGACCTGCATGTACGTTTATTTGGAATTACTTCAGAACCTCTTTAAGGATCCGTAAAAAGAAAACCCTGAGGGATTTATGTTTAGATAAAAATATCTCAGCCTCCCAAAGCAAACTTCACTTGGACAGTAGCAAAATGAATACTGCCACTGTCTCTTATTTCTCCTTGGGGGGAAGCATAAAATTAGCATAATAATCTTTGTGCTTTTTAAGAAATGTATATTATAAAGTGTGTGTGTTTGTGTGTGTGTGTGTGTGTGTGTGTGTGTGTGTGTGTGTGTGTGTGTGTGTGTGTGTAGCATTTTTTGCTGATAAATGAAAATAAAGGGAGACTATTATAGATCTATTTCGAGCTATTTAGCTCTCGTCAGATAGCCATACCCTTACTGGGATTTGAACCTGGGCTGCCTGCCTTGTAAGGCACCAGCTTAGCCATTAGGCCACAGGCTCTATTCCCTATCAGCTCTTCACTAGGAAAGGGTTATATATGTTTTTCTGTCATATTATCCTGGTGTACCCAAATATGGGAGAAAGCATCACAGCTTTCATATATATATATATATATATATATATATATATATATATATATATATATATATATATATATATATATATATATATATATATATATATATATATATATATATATATATATATATATATACAGTATATATATTAGATTTAAGATGCTGGGTCCTTTTTAAATACACCTAGGCAAAGAGATTTGAAAAATTTGCCTGAATGTTGTTGTCAGTTCTGGAAGCCATTATATCTGTTTGCTTCAACTGCCACATATTTTAGCCTGGGAAATTGGGAGGGTTTTTTTGTTGGAGCGGTAGAAACTTAGTCATAACAATATTCTTTACTCGAGGACAAATATGCCTGCACCTGCATGGAGACTCTATCCAGTTGAGTGTGAAGATTTGATTGGACCTTGTGATGAGCTTGTGAGGGTGGGACAGGGTTGTAACTTTCCACTGGGTGGGGAAACCCTGGAAGCTTCCAGATTCGGGTTTCCCCAGATGTTGCCAACATGACATCTCTAATAAATTGGAACTTTGAGGAACTTCTAGCTTCAGAGTTTTCTTTCGTTGGGGGTGTTTATGGGAACGCTGACATTAACCCGAATCCCAATTTCCCAGACTAAAATATATGGCAGTTAAAGTTGTTTGCAAGGATTTTTTTTTAAAGATTTGCTATATATAATATTTTTTTAGATTTGCTACATATATATTTTTTCCATTACAGGGAGACAGATTTGGCCTGACCAAAAATTCTTACTTTTAAACTCTGTTCCCATTATGTTACTTCATTATCAAGAGAGATAATGAGGGTAATAGAAGAATGTTCAGTATTAATTCTAAGTATGAAACACAGGTTTTTAAAAGTGCTATGAAAAAAATCTATTAAAATTAATTAAAGTCCAATTAAATAGCTGATGTTAGCACAACCCACCTTCCACTGCCTGAATCCCAAAACCAACCCAAATAATAAGACTATAGAGAATTAATTTCCTATTTCAGGGGAGGATTAACCAACATAACAGGCAAAGGAGAACATGGGCAATTGGAAAAGAGGACAGAAATAATTTTCTTGGCATCTGCAGCAAAATCTACAGTGGAAAACTGCAAAGATAGAAGATAGATAGATAGATAGATAGATAGATAGATAGATAGATAGATAGATAGATAGATAGATAGATAGATAGATAGATAGATAGATAGATAGATAGATAGATAGATAGATAGATAGATAGATAGATGATAGACAGACAGACAGACAGACAGACAGACAGACAGACAGACACAGACACAGACACACACACAGACAGACACACACACAGACACAGACACACACACACACACACACACACACACACACAAACACACACACACACACACACACACACACAGACAGAGTTAGTGGGTACTGGGAAATGCAATGAGTACCAAAAATGATGAGTACCAAAGACTTTTTTTTTCCCATAAGGAATAATTTGGTGAGTCATGAGTAGTGCAATGGCCTAGAGGTGGATCTCTTGCCTCACAATCAGGAGGATGTGAGTTCGATCCTAGATAGCAGCACATATTTCTCTCTCTCTGGGCACAATGATATCAGCTGCGAACTCTGCATTGGCAACAGGAAGGGCCTCCGACCAGTAAACACTCAGCTCCATTCAGTTGCCCCGACTCCGCCCCGACTCCACCCCGAAGCAAGAGATTACGGGGTCATTAAAAGACAAAAAATAATAATAATTTGGTGAGTCATAAGGCAGCCGACACTGACACGTTTTAGTTTGTACATTGAATAGCAAACAAACTATGAGTACCAGGACGAACTTTTCATGTCAAAATGCATTGAGTACCAAATTTGATGAAAGCGGTTGCGTACCAAGGCCCCACTGTACGTAGGCCCACATGTATATTAAATTACTCATTTCAGAATCAGAAAGATTGGGGTTTTTTTCCCAATTGCAATACTTTTCCAACAAATATTTATTTTCAGGAACACATGCTAGCAATAATAGACAATCAACGATGATGTCTTTTCCAAATTTCACCATAGAATGTATGAGTTGTGTGACTTCCAAGTTCCATTGATCATGGATTTGAAGAGACTGCACTGAAGCCAATGTCTGGAATCAGGAAATAAATTAAATAACGTAAATGTAGATTATTGAGTCTGTCAGAGGATGAGGTGAAGAAAGGAGCAGGCCATTTACAAGTTCATAATACATGAAAATTGAGTGCCTACTGTTGTGAAAAACAGTCCAACAGTTAAAAAAACACAACAGCAACAAGATATTCAAAAAAGCCAGAGAATATTTTATTTTAGGGCTATCCTTCCAGATGGAGAATATAAGGACAAAAAAGAGGACATGCCTTCCTTTTTCTGGACATCTGATAACCCTAATCATTGCATCACTGCCATGTTCTGCGATAAGGACTCATCTTTAACCTCAGTTCCCTGATCCAGACCCCTGACTAGGAGTTTGTGTGTATGATACAGATAGTCCTCAACAGAGATGGGTTCCTCCCGGTTCGGACCAGATTGCCCGAACCGGTAGCGATCCGCTGGTGATGTCACATAACTGGATCAGCCGGTGCTGGTCCGTGCGTGCCGCCATTTTTTTTTTGTTCAGTGGCTTGAAAAAGGGCCCGCCCACCCACCCCCAGGTTAATACTGACCTTTATTTCTTCACCTGAAGCACAGCTGATCAGCTCCTCAGCTGTGTTTCGGGCCGATTCCTGCTCCTGAGCATGCACGGAAGCGTAATTGCATGCCGGGATGCGGATGTGGGAGTGGAACAAGTGCGCGCGCGCAAAATGTCGTGATGCGAACCGTATGCGAACAAGTATGTATCTGGAGTGAAGAGCATATCTCAATTCTTCTTAAAGCCCCCATAAAAGCAAGCAAAAGATTCAGATCAGGTATGACAGGAAATTAATTCTGAGACAAGCTGCATTCACATCCTTCTCATGAAACATTACAAAAAGATGAAGCTTTTGAATGGGGGTCTCTCCAGTGACTGCACCTGGGCAACCTTTGGTATTTAGCAGCGTGAAGGGCTGGCAATGGAATGCCATAAGGCTGGTGCCCTCTTGAGATGCATACAAAAGCATGCTCAGTGCCGCATGGTAATCAGCTTTCAAATATTCTATTTTATTAATATGCATGTCTTGTCTAACTAGATGGAATTAAACATGCTGACTGAAAGAGCTCATGGAAAGAAATGATAAATATTATGAATTTAGATAAGCAAGCAGGTCCGGATCCAGCATGGCATATTTGGCATTTTCCAAGGCACCCAATGAAAATGTTCACTTCCCTTGGTTCTAGATTTATTGATTCCTTTGCTAAGAACCTCTGATACCCAACAGGTTGCTAACCATAACTTGCTTTGTCCTGTGCAGTTTGGATTGGAAGATAATACTGCTTTGCGCCTATTTCACCAAAGACCTCCACATGGCTTACAGTTCATTGAATGCTCAACACTATAGCAGAGGCTTGAAACTCAGGAATGACTGACACAACCACATTACTCCACAAATTATTTACTGAAATATGCATAATCATTTCCTAAAGCATCTTAGCACAAGATGCAATCAAAAAAATAAAGCAATGATCAGTACAAATTACGGATCTGTTTTTGCAACCAAGAGCTTTGGTGAATTCACTTGGTGTGGGAATTGGAAATCAGTGATGAAACAGATTCAAACTCTTGGCAGGAGAGCATTATTTTGTTTGTTTGTTTGTTTGTTTGTTTGTTTGTTTGTTTGTTTGTTTGTTTGTTTGTTTATTTTGTCAAGCATGTATATGATAACAGACAAAGTATAAACAACGTATAAACATGATTGTGAATATATAAGAAATATAAGCATGGTTATGAGTACAAGAAATTTTACGAATACATGGGTATATTAGGACAGGGACGGTAGCAGGCGTGGGTTCTAACTTACCTCACTGCTGGTTTGCTTCCTCCTGCGCCGTGTAGCCGTACCTCATGGCCACGCATGCGCTTCGTTCACGCGTGCATGTGCAATATCAAAAAATCAGAAAAAATCACCCCTCAAAAAGCTGAAAACAAGATGGCTATGTATGCAGTGCCGGAAACTGGGCTTCTGCACATGCGCAGAAGAAAAAACAACCTGAAACCCCTCCCCCCAAAAAATTCAAAAAAGATGGCGGCCTCCACTTACTGGCACCGACCGATCTGGTTCCGTAACATCATCGTGACATCACCAGCGGGTTGCTACCGGTTCGGGCGAACCGGTCCGAACTGGGAGGAACCCACCTCTGGATGGTAGGCACGATGGTGCGCTTATGCACGCCCCTTACAGACCTCTTAGGGATGGGGTGAGGTTGACAGTAGACAGTCTAAGGTTAAAGTTTTGGGGTTTTGGGGAGGAAACCACAGAGTCAGGTAGTGCATTCCAGGCATTTATCACTCTGTTAGTAAAGTCGTATTTTCTGCAATCGAATTTGGAGCGGTTTACATTAAGTTTGTATCTATGGTGAGCTCGTGTATTGTTGCGGTTGAAGCTGAAGTAGTCATTGACATTAATATGTCTGGGTGATACAACCAAAAATTCCTGCCTTGTATCTCCAGATAATATGGTGCTCCCATCTTCTCTTGGCAGATCTTAATTCTTGGGAAGAGGTACAGCCACTGAAGTTCCATTCAAGATTTTGAATGCCATCACTGATATTTTCTCTCCGACTAAAAGCATACTGGTGGCTGGTACAGTTTCTTTAAAACTTTGAGCCAGCAATATGGAACTTGAAATAGGTTTTCACGCTCTTGCTTTTGTATTTCATTGCTGACCTTGTTAGCTTCAGTTTGTTCCTCCAATTCAAATTTCCCTTTTAATGCAGGATCAGTCAGTTTGCATAGTTTCAGTGCTAAAGGCTGATCCTATTCAAATGTTCTATCCTTTTTCAAAAGTTAATAATGTGTTGAAACTTGCCCTTCCATTTCCTAAACATTTCTCTCTCTCTGCAAAAGAATGTATATTTTTTCTATTGAATTCCTCAGGATGCTTCAGGATGTCCTTTAATGATGTCTTGAGGATTACTTTTTTTTTTTTTTGCTGGGAGTGCAAGATACTGACACTTTTATTATTTAATTAAAAACTTCCTCACTCTGACGCCTCCTCTCCTTGTCCTAGCTAATGCAAGAAATAACCTCAGGGTTGTCACGGTGTGAATATTGTCAGTTGTGAGTCTATGCAGGGTGATGCACCCCTATCCTAATATTATGGTACATTCCAATACAAGCAGAACACGTGATATGATGTTCATGTACGCATGTCTACATTCCTCATTCTCCATTATTTCTTCTTCTGCCTTAGCTCTTGACCTGAACGGTCGTGTCTCTTAGCAAAGATGTAATTATTCAGGATTTATTGTTTTTGTACTGAAATAAATATTTTCTATTAGACTTTTAATCTCGGCTTTATTTCTAACTGTCTGAATTCCAAGTGAAAGATCCATGATGTCGCCTCTACGGGAATATTCTTCCCTTGACAAGGGTGTCTCCCATTGGGAAGACATGGAAGCTACAAAGCAAGGAAGCTACAATGAAAGACAGTTCACACACATATTCCTTCTTCCTTAGGACAAGGTTCCTGAGCCCACGTCATCCTTTGAGACTCTCACCCAAGTTTCCTTTAATCTTAAGGAAAAAGATGCAAGGCGGATTTCTTTCCCCTCAAATTAAAACAGAATGGTGGGCGAAGGGCAGGAGATACCTTCAGCGGAACACCAATGTCACGATGTGAATATTGCCAGTTGAGCACCTCTGCAATATTTCTAGGTTTATTGTATTTTCTAATCAAGCAGACATGTGATATGTTTTACTGCGCATGTGTGCATTCCAGGAGTCTCCTCCTTCCTTCTTCTCCTGTGAGCCTCGCCCGAGGCAGACGTGAATTCTTAGCTGAGAAAATGTAGCTTAATAACGTTTATATTCTTTTGTTACTTTTGTACTGAAATAAATATTTTGTTAATTGGAATTGAATCTCGGTTTTATTTTCTAAGTAAGGATGACTTCAAGGAAGCAAGATCCTATATTGCCTCGATAGGAATAATTCTTATTCCGTCAACCAAAAAGTAATAACCGGTTCTTTGCTTTCTTCTGCAGACAGTAGTCCGTGATGGGAAGAGAGAAAGCATCATGAGCACGCTGTTTGTCTCTCCCTCCGACATTGAGAATGGCCAAATCATCGTCTGCCGAGCTACCAACAAAGCGGTTCCGAGTGGGAAAGAGACCTCGGTCACCATTGACATCCAACGTGAGTGTGGTGGAGTGTGCTCATCTTTTTCTGTCAGCTTTTGCATTTTATTCCACACAGCATTCACACTATCAAAGGTGTTGTTGTTGTTGTTTTTTCCCAAAAGGCAACTGGACTTTCTTTCCTGGTTTTTATTTGAAGACGTTTCGCTTCTCATGCAAGAATCTTCATTGGTTTCAGACCCATTTACACACTGATTCCACACCCATTTGCACATTGAGTCAGCTGATCCTGAGGTAAACCCGCAAGTGGCCTCAACGGCTCTCGGGGAGAGTGCTAACGACCAGATGATTGCAAAGAAATATGATCCTTCCATTCCCCCACTCCCACAACCTATCAGAACTAATCTTTCCATCTCGCCCACCATCCTTCCAGAATCAATGAAGCTTCTTGGATGAGAAGTGAAACATCTTCAATTAAAACAAAGGAAGTCCAGTTGCCTTTTGAAATAGCACCTTTGAGACAACCGTGACCTGGATGACTGAGAATCTCTGCAGACATTCACACAGTATGGAGAAAGAGTCACAAATGAGATTACCTATATATTTATTGTGGTCTATCCTCTTTTACTTTATCCAATCAACATAAAAAGTCATTGGAGAATTACTAACACCCTCAACCACCTGTAGCTCCAGGATATTTGGGGGGAGGGGAAGAAGGGAAGGGAGCTTGGCAGTTAAACTGGGACACCAAACCTATGTGAGTATGCCTGTGTAGGCACGCACTAATTTAATTCCTTGTTCACTTGTTTGATGTTGAAATCGATCAGCAGAACAATGCAGAAAGGACCGCATTGAGGTGACAGTAATGCCAAACTTCCTTTTTTTTATGGTTGGGGATGGTTCTGTAGGAGATGGTTGATGAATTCTCAAGGGTTTTCAGTAATGTAAGAACAGACAGAGAGTAAAAATAAGGAATTTGTCTTTGCCTTGATGGAAAAGAAACATAGATTTCCGCATCATAGATTTTTTTTCCTAGTTAAGAATAAGCCTTTAGAAGATGCCAGAACACCTCTTATATTATTGAACACCCAACAACTAGCAAACTTGTTGATGTTATTATAGTATTCTGTAGTTTGCCCAGGAGGAATGTTTACAATGCACATATTCTTAAGGCATTCATGATATATGTACTGTAGCTATAGAGGGGAGAGCATGATAAATTGCCTGTGTTCGTTTACTTGAAGAATTGGAGAAATTGAATGTGCTGCACCTCTCCTCTCTCTCCCCAAAAAAACTCCAAAATGACATATGGAAATTTGCTACTATTTGAATCGATTCACTCCTAGTGAGCAGTCTTTCACTGGTCAGTCATCAAGGCCAAACGAGTCTTCTCAGCCGCATCGAAATGCAAGGCAGTTGTAGCCTAAATAATTTAGTGTTTGCAATGGCTAGCAGTTATTGCCAGATGAATTGTCAAGATTCAAAGCAATCTGAAAATGAAGGTCTAGGGAGACAGGGAAAGGGCAAAGGGGAAGGTATGTTGCTGAGTTTACAGGTCTTGATGGCACTGTGCTTCGTTGTTATTAAAGTGGGGAAAACTTACAGAGAGGGGTTAATAACGTAATTTCAGCTGGCTTGAGCTTAAATTGCTGAGAAGTGGTCTCAAGTCAACTGTTGAGAGAGAAACAACATAGTAGCTTCTAAGTCGAGTGAATAGGAGATCAGCCCAGAACAATGGCCACCGACATGGGAAGAGGCTCAGAGGAAATTATGGATGTACAGTATTATTAAATGAGAAGGTGTGAAAGTCTTTTTAAGCAGCAAACAAGGATTGCTTTAATGGTTATAACCTGTGGACAGAGTATTGCATCATGAGTAAATAAGTAGACTTTTTATTAGATTCAATTCAATTTAATTTAATAATTTTTTTTATGCTGCCCAACTCCCAGCAGCTCTGGATGGCTTAAATTTGTATAACGTTCCAAAAACAAGCAACAATATAAAAACACAGAAACAATACAAAGCAAAGGAACAATGATGCCAAAGGAAAACAAAGCTGGATGGGAACAAGAAAAAGAAAGGAAGGAAGCTGTAAGGATTGCCTCCCCATCCACCTATAAAGTACGAACTTCTGAGCCAGTGATTCAAAAGGATTCCTTTATTGGCAGTTGTAATAACAATCCATTCATTCAAAGCAAGATCTAAATGTCTCCAGGCAAGGCAAGTACATTTAAACCTTAGTGCCCCTCCCCATTAGGCAGAATGCAAATGTAGGCCAATACACAATGTGTGAAAGTTCTCTATCCTGGGAATGCGGATGAGCGTACGTTCCCACAGACCCTTCCGTTCAACTGACTTGCATTGCCCCTCATAAATCCTATCCTAAGATGAGAAGGTTCCCAGGTGTCTGAGATCCAGATATATGTTGTAACCGTTTGATCAAGCAAACCCAAGACCCCCCCTTCTCCTTTTGAATGGCAGAGTCGCTGGGATCTGACAGAAGCATCAAAGTCCTTGACAAGGCCTGGATGAAGAACCACATCTTTAGGGCCCTTTGATATACCAAAAGGGTGGGGGACCATTCAAATCTTAGGGTGCAGAGGGCAGATTGTAAAAAAATTCAGGAGATATTCGGAGAAATTTCTGCCCTGAAAGTAGCCCATGTTGAACTTCCTGGCACTCTTAAATATCAGGAAGTGACCTGGAAGGAAATGTTTAATGGCATTTTGTATTAAGACATAAAATGCTTCATGGTCATTTTGTATGTCGTAAAACGTTTTCCACAACTTGCCAAATTTCAGTTCCACAGGAACGTGTTCCTGGATTTTGTGTGCATTGTGTAAGTTAGCCCATTTGAAAAAGTTGGTTGACAATACCTTGCACCATTTTGCCCAGTTAAAAGTTACAGACACAAAGGTGCTTCTTTTAAAGGGCAACTGGGCTTCTTTTGTTTTTTGTTTTTCTTGAAGATGTTTTGCTTTTCATCCAAGAAGCTTCTTCAGTTCTGACTGAATGGTAGAGAATGGAAAGATTTACCGTATTTTTCGGAGTATAAGACGCACCGGAGTATAAGACGCACCTTAGTGTTTGGGGAGGAAAATAGGGGAAAACAATCTTCCTACCAGGTATTCATCTGGCTAGCGTCCTTAGTCTGATCAGCTTCAGCACATTATTTTATCCCCTGGTTAGGACTTAAAAAAACCTTCTTCTGAGAGAGTAACAATGAAAGAGCCTGCAAGCCAGTAAGAGCTGGGAAGATTGTTAGCACCTGGTTAGGGCTAGAAAAAAACTTATTCGGAGCAGCTGCAGCACATTATTTTACCTCCTGGTTAGGACTTAAAAAAACCTTCTTCTGAGAGAATAACAATGAAAGAGCATGCAAGCCAGTAAGAGCTGGGAAGATCGTTAGCACCTGGTTAGGGCTAGAAAAAAAACTTCTTTGGAGCAAGTAGAGCAATGAAAAAAAACCCTGCAAAGACTTAGGGCTGGAAAACATTCTTCTGAGAGAGTAACAATGAAAGAGCCTGCAAGCCGGTAAGAGCTGGGAAGATCGTTAGCACCTGGTTAGGGCTAGAAAACAACTTCTTTGGAGCAAGTAGAGCATTGAAAAAAAAACCTGCAAAGACTTAGGGCTGGAAAAACATTCTTTGGAGAGAGTAACAATGAAAAAGCCTGCAAGGTAAGAGCTGGGAAGATCTGTTAGCACCTAGTTAGGGCTGGGGAAAAAAAGCTACATTCGAAGTATAAGATGCACCTGAATTTTCAGCCACTTTTAGGGAGGAAAAAGGTGCGTCTTATACTCCGAAAAATACGGTATATTCCTTGCAGTTATCTGGTCCTTAGCCCTCTATCTGAGAGACGTTAAGGCCACTTGGAGATTTATTTGTGTCCTCCAAACAGCCTCAATGACTCTTAGAGAGAGTCATTGGATGAGAAGCGAAACATCTTCAAGGGAAAACAAAGAAAGAAGCACCTTTGGGACAACCATGACCTGGAATCAGGGATCTCCAACCTTGGCAACTTTAAGACTTGTGGACTTCAACTCCCAGAATTCCTCAGCCAGAAAAGCTGGCTGAGGAATTCTGGGAGTTGAAGTCCACAAGTCTTAAAGTTGCTAAGGTTGGAGACCCCTCACCTGGATGACTGAGAATCTCCATAGACAATTACAGACACAAGAAATTTTAGAAGTATATACATTCTAGGATAGCATTCCAGATTGAAAATGAAGCAGGATTGCTGAATCAGAAGCAGGCATTCCTGATGAGCATGTAACATGTAAATTACCTTCCAGTGTGAAGACAGTGAATCCATAAAAACTCCCAGAATAAGATTTAATGAATGAGATTTATGCATTGGGGAATCTTTACTCTTTTAGCAGCTTAAACCTTGGTGTAAAATTGGCGATTCTTCTTTAGACCAATGGAAACCACCACTCTAGCTTCGTCACTCCAGCTTTTTCCATACGTTGCCGTTTCAAATATTGGTAGTCTCCGTTTGAACTGACTTTGCTTTTGAGGAGCAATGCTGTAAGAGATGAATGGCGTGAGAGCTGAATTTGTTCTTTGAACCAATAACCACCCTCATTACTTTACAGAAATAATATTTCTTCATGGTTGAAAGGACATAATCATAAATATCCACACATACTAATACAAGTCACCTACTTTTTGCATCTTTCAAGGAGGACAGATTAAGAGGAAATCCATTTTATATAAATGCAACATGGGTGGCTGAAATAAATCACTGGGGCTCAGGATGAAAGTAGCCAATACGAGCCCTTATTTATCATTAAACAGCAGAGGACCTCCAGCTCTTCGTCCCACCCAGCTCGCCAAAAGAAAAACTTGGCCTTTGTTACAGAGAATGAGCAACTGCAGCTGAAGCATCTGTCCAAAGTGATTTTCATACCATCAGCCACATCAAAGCAGGCCTCCTGTGAGTAATGTGCCAAACAGCACAAGTGGGATTAAAATCATGTTTAATGGCTTTATATGCCATAAACTATTTATACAGCTAAAACCCAGGGAGCTACATGGAAAGCGCATCCTGTGTGCCAGGATCAGAGGGGGTTCCTGCCGGAGCTGCCCGGTGCTGCCCAGTATACAGCTCCGGTAGGGAGCGGCCGATTGCGCAATTTGCGCGCGGCCGCTCCGGAGCCCTCTCTGCCGGTCCACCGTGCGTGTTGCCATTTTTTTCATTAATTTTTGGGCGATTTTGCTTCTGCGCATGCGCGGAAGCAAAATTGCGCTGAAATCTCGCGAGGGGACGCATGCGCGCGAGAGATTTCGACGTGATTTTGCTTCCGCACATGCGCGGAAGCAAAATCGCACCAAAATTTTGCATGTACACGGGTCCCATTGCGAGATTCCGGCACGATTTTGCTTCCGCGCATGCGCAGAAGCAAAATTGCGCGAGGGGGCGCGCACGTGTAGCGAGCGTGAGCGCCAGTAGGACAGCAACCCGCCACTGGCCAGGATAGAGCAAACTGGAGTGGACAGCTCTTCTTGCACCGCACTGATAGCTTTCTTCTGCTCTGCTCACACTCTGTGTTTAAGTTTGTAACTTTGCAATATCTTCAGAAATCAGAAGTTAGGGAGAAATGGTAAACCCACTCCATTGTCTATGCCACAAAACTTTGGCAGTATGACTCTATAAAGCCTTAGTAAGACCACACCTAGAGTACTGCATCCAGTTTTGGTCACCACACTATAAAAAGTTGTTGAGACTCTAGAAAGAGTGCAGAGAAGAGCAACCAGGATGATTAGGGGACTGGAGACTAAAACATACGATGAACGGTTGCAGGAACTGGGCATGGCTAGGCTAGTGAAGAGGAGGACCAGAGGAGACATGAGAGCAGTCTTCCAATATTTGAGGGTCTGTCACAGAGAGGAGGAGGGGTCAACCTATTCTCCAAAGCACCCGAAGGCCAGACAAGGTATAATGGATGGAAACTGAACAAGGAGAGATTCAACCTGGAAATAAGGAGAAATTTTCTGACAGTGAGAACAATCAACCCATGGAACAGAAGTTGCCTTCAGAAGTTGTGGGAGCTTCATCCCTGGAAGCTTTCAAGAAGAGACTGGACTGCCATCTGTCAAAAATGGTGTAGGGTCTGCTGGGCGGGTGGTTGGACTAGAACAAGATCCCTTCCAACGTTGTTAATCTGTATCTGATTGCTTGAACTTGGCAGTGTGATTTCCTTTGAGTTAAAACAAAAAGCATTCAAAATATGTAGTGTAATCCCTAAAATAGACTTAATACAGCTTGAACAAATAACAAGTTCCAGCCTTGTCCCATTCATTGTATAGAAAGTTAGCACCCACCCCTCTCCTAGAAGAATGAAATATCTTAGGAAATATTAAAAAGGTGGAATATTATATTTCCCTAAACAGAAAAATGGAGAAACATGCTGTGGAAAGCAACCCCTACCATTTCTTAATAGCCCACAGCAGATGTCAGCACTTAAGAGATAGATAGTTCTATTCATAAGCAAATACCCAAGATCCAACAAAGGTAGGATTAGCCCTCAGCCACAATAGGAATTGCCCAATGCCCTTTCATTGCATCAGCAGTCTAAATGTCAACCAAATTTAGCTCAGACAACCTATAGAGTCGGCTATGACCCCTACATAACCCCTACAAAAGCCAATAGAATACATATTCTTGCACAGGAACAGGAAGCTCAAGTTCAAAGTCCAAAAGAAGGTATAAAAAAACCCCACTCTCAACTCCATGTGGTCAGCTGCACCAGAACCATATGCTTGGTGGTTCTGCTTCATAACTAAACCATCTTTTCAAGCAGCCTCCATGTTTCCAGTGTATTTCTCCCAACTTGGAACTGAACCAGATGGATATTTCTTCCAACAATTGCATCCTTCTGTCTAGTATGACTGTCAGTTCCATCCTCAACTATTAAGAACAGGCCCAAGTTGTGTTTGCATTTCCACCTTATATTTCCACCAACTAAACATTTCCAAGAAGAAGAATGGATTGGGGCTTTCATTCCATTTCAAGGAAAATTTTTAAAAATGCTTTGTAGCTATTCTGGTTTGTAAACAGTCCCCTTCATAAGCTAAAATGCAGGGCCATCTCCTTCTGTGACTCTATTACTTACAAAAGGCTTACACAAATGATCGATTGCAACCAAATAAAATTCCATTATGCTGAATAAATATTTGTCTGCATTTATGCAAATTTCGCTTGATTTCTAGGGTAGAAATCTTTAGCTTGCCTTTATAAGGCCATTAGGAAGCAGGATGGATGTTTTGATTTTTCACAGGGAAAATCAAAAGACTTTTATTTGTCCTTAACCTACAATAGAATTTGTTAAACTACTATAGGGGGAAAACATACATCGAACGGCAGAAAAAAAAATCTGCTTTCTACTGAGTATAAAGAGGATCCATTTGTACATCCTAAGCACAAGATTGTATTGTCAAACAAAGGGAGAAATATGAAGAGAAGCTTGATTCATACATAATAAAGGAAGGTGATTAGCTGTTGTTGTCTAACAATAGAGAAGTGTCAAGATACTTGCAAATGAATTAAGGGTGTACTGAATGTCCCTGGCCTGTTGCAAGAGCATATCTCATTTAAATTCCAACCTGTGCTTGCCTTTATTGTAATTTGGATTGCACATTTTAAAAAACGAGATTAAAGCAAATTGAAAATACCTATAATTTCTCATCATCATTTCCCAGCCAGAAGACTGTGGCTATACTCCCAACGAGGAATTCATCCCAGCTTGGTAAAATCCTCACTACTACAAGGGTGAAGTCATCAAGGGAATAACTTACCCCAAGCCATTTTTAGTACTACTACTAGGCCGTTATTTTTGCTTTTCTTTCATTCTTCCATCCAATCTGCTTTTGCTAAGTGAGTTTCATTAGTTTAAAAAAAAAAGCACAATTCTCTGGTTTTTCCAGTTTTCAGTGGTCAAATCCAATTTTTTTACTACCGGTTCTGTGGGCGTGGCAGGGGAAGGATATTGCAAAATCTCCATTCCCACCCCAGTCTGGGGCCAGCCAGAGGTGGTATTTGCCGGTTCTCTGAACTACTCAAAATTTCCGCTACCAGTTCTTCAGAACCTGTCAGAACCTGCTGGATTTCACCGCTGCTGCCATTCTCCAAACAATGTGATGTGCCATAGTGCAACCTTGCTAAAAAAATAAAAATAAAAATAAAACAAGTTGCCTATGTGCAGCTAGGATTCCTTTGCAACAGGATGAGGGGATTACAAGGATTAAGGTATCCACTTTATTTTTCTCAAGATGCTCAAAGTCAGGTCCAAAGTTGCTGGGAGTGGATATCATTCTCCAGCAATGAAGTTTCAGGCTGTGTTCTTTTTTAATAAGGGACACGAATGCCATTGATCTCAGGGATTTGTCTAAACTGACCTATCTCCTGCTCTTGATCAAGTGAAATTTTGCAAAAGCTCTTCGTTTCTTCATGATGCTATGACTTTTTTCCCCCAATAGTCTACTCATGCGGCCTACTACTAGAGAAAGAGATGGAGGCTACTTGCTCCTGTTCTTAAACGCTTGGATCGAGTTGGTATTTCTATGCAAAGGGACAGTTTAGTCATTATTTAGATTTAAATTCTTTTGATCGAGAAACTCCAAGCATCAAAGAACTTCCATTCCTGTCACCAATCGTCCCATTGAGAGAACCAACCTAGTTCAGGAATTTCCTGACAGTTAGAACAATTAATCATTGGAATGATTTGCCTCCAGAAGTTGTGAGTGCTCTAACACGGGAGATTTTTAAGAAGAGCTTGGGCAACCATTCGTCTAAAATGGTATAGGGCCGTGATGGCGAACTTAAGGCACACGTGCCACAGGTGGCACGTGAAGCCATATCTGATGGCACGTGAGGCGTTGCCCTATGTCAGCTCCAGCATGCATGTGCATGCTGGCCAGCTTATTTTTGGCCTTCCAGAGGGTGGGGGAGGCCATTTTCGCCCTCCCCAGGCTTTAGGAAAGCCTCCAGAGCCTGTGGTTGGTAAAAAACTGACCCAACGGGCCACCGGAAGTTCGGAAATGAACTTCTGGCTGACCCGTTGGTCCATTTTTTTGCCCTCCCCAGGCTTCAACGGCCCAACAGGCCCAACAGGCCTACCGGAAGTTCGGAAACGAACTTCTGGTTGGCCCGTTGGGCCGTTTTTTTGCCATCCACAGGCTCCGGAGGCTTTCCTGAAGCCTGGGGAGGGCGAAAAATGGCCCAAAGGGACTACTGGAAGTTTGGAGGCTTTAGTGAGGCCTGCGCGCATGCGCGGGGGGCAGCACAGGGGGGGTTGTGCACGCATGCGTGGGGGGAAGGCATTGCATTATGGGTGTGGGCACACACACACATGCGTGCACCCTTTTGGCACCTGAGCAAAAAAAGGTTCGCCATCACTGGTATACGGTTTCCTGCTTGGGCAGGGGGTTGGACTAGAAGACCTCCAAGGTCCCTTCCAACTCTGTTATTCTGTTTTTCTGTTATGTCTGTTCCCACTGCCTTCTGAGAGTCCACAGTACCATCAGGGACTATAATTCTACATCATACCAGGGACTAAAGGCTGCCCAACCACCTGTTTTATACTCATGAGAAGCAGATGGCTGTTGGGCCATCCAGAATAGTCTACTTCTCCATCTGGCTAGTGGAATTTTTGGATCAGATGATACCCATTCTCTGCTAAGCAAGGTTACAGAATACTGATACTGAGAAGACTCACCATTAGCAGGGAAGAGCAAAACAAATGGAGCCTTAATTAATGGTTGCAGATTCAAATGTATTGCTGGGGCTCCAATATGTTTGAAATTTGCACTCAGTAATCTAACAGAATATATCTCTGCTTAATCAGGATGTCTAAGTTCGTGAGTGATGAATTAAATACATTTTACACATTTTAAAGGCAATATCTTCTTCCCAGTTGCTCCACAGGCATTTGGGTTGACTCCTGGCATGAAGAATGTCTATTACATCACAACAGATGCTTGCCTTTAGACTGTCACCCTGTAATTTACTCTCCTGGAAGAAAAATTGGTTGAACATATTGGAATTTACTTCTAGGCAACCTCGCCCAAAAATGCATTGCTGTAATAGTACTGAGCACAAAGACTAATTATGTGAAGTTTTTTTTCCCCTTGTTTTATCTCCTAAAATGTTCAACCAGTAGGTAAAACTGATTAAAAAATCCATAAAAACGGCACTGTAGCAGTGGTGTCAGAAGCAACCAAATCAACAACAATCTAGCCATTCAGAGTAATGAAGAGAATAATGACTCCCAATAACCACCCAGAAATCTGGAAAACAAATAATGTACAGATAACATACACCAGCTGAACAAGTGTAGGGAGTGTAATGACATCTTTCTGAAAGTTCTACTTACCAAAGACTCCAGAAATTGAATCATTCTACAGCAAATGTAATTGTAAATTGCCACAGTGTAAAAAAGATGTTGAGACTCTAGAAAGAGTTTAGAGAAGAGCAACAGAGATGATTAGGGAGCTGGAGGCTAAAACATATAAAGAACGGTTGCTGGAATTGGGTATGTCTAATTTAAGGAAAAGAAGCACTGGGATGACATGATAGCAGTGATCCACTATCACAGAGGTTGCCACAAAGAAGACGGAGTCAAGCTATTCTCCAAAGCACCAGAAGGCAGGACAAGAAGCCATGGATGGAAACCAATCAAGGAGAGAAGCTATCTAGAACTAAGGGGAAATTTCCTGACAGTGAGAACAATTAATCAGTGGAACAGCCTGCCTCCAGAAGTTATCAATGCTCTTACACTGGAAGTTTTTAAGAAGAGACTGGACAACCATCTGCCTGAAATGGTATAGGGCAGTGATGACGAACCTTTTTCTGCTCGGGTGCCAAAAGGGCGCGCACGTGCGCGATAGCACACATGCGCGTGCCCACACTCATAATGCAATGCCCTGCCCCCTGGCATGCGCGCATACCCTCCCACACTCCCCGCTGCGCACATGCGTGCAGGCCTCACTGAAGCCTCCAGACTTCCGGTAGGCCCGTTGGGCCATTTCCTGAAGCCTGGGGAGGGTGAAAAATGGCCCAACAGGCCTACCGGAAGTTTGTTTCTCAACTTCCAGTAGGCCCGTTGCGTCCGTTTTTCACTATCCACAGACTCCGGAGGCTTTCCTGAAGCCTGGGGAGGGCAAAAATGGCCTCCCCTTACCCTCCAGAAGGCCGAAAATCAGCTGGCCAGCGCGCTGTAGCTGATATAGGGCAAAGCCTCGTGTGTCCTCAGATATGGCTCCGCGTGCCACCTGTGGCACGCGTGCCATAGGTTTGCCATCACGAGTGTAGGGTTTCCTGCCTGAGTAGGGGGTTGGAATAGAAGACTTCCCACGTCCCTTCCAACTCTGTTATTCTGTATTCTGTAAATGACAGAAAGTGAAAAGGGCATCTGATTAATCAATTCCACAATCAGACCGCAACCATAGAAAAGACAATATTTAGCCTGTGTATTTGTTCAGCTTAATTTGGCTTGCTCTTCCTCTTGCAAGTACTCCAGAGTCGTTGACATGATTCCTTTCCTTGTTTGATTCACAAAAGATACTCATGGAGATAGGT
The DNA here is from genome assembly GCA_023053685.1 of Diadophis punctatus similis. Classification (NCBI taxonomy): domain Eukaryota; kingdom Metazoa; phylum Chordata; class Lepidosauria; order Squamata; family Dipsadidae; genus Diadophis; species Diadophis punctatus. The sequence continues at coordinate 4,291,797 of JALIGW010000020.1, read as the reverse complement.
TAAAGAGAGATCGAGATGGTGGAAAATACAAAGGTTTGGCACCGTGGAATGTTGTAGTCACAGGAAGGTCACTTTATGGAAGATACAAACATCTGACACTGCAAACTGGTGTGGTCATAGCCAGGCACAAAATTAAGATCTGAGAAGAAGAAGGTGGAAATTTGAATCAATAGAAACTTGAGAAGGATTTGCTACTTACCTTTAATGAATCCGTCTCCATTGTAGAAAGTTAGCACCTACCCCTCTCCTAGAAGAATGAAATATTTTGCGAAATATTAAAAAGGCAGAATATTATATTTCCCTAAAGGAGCCCCACCTTTCTTAATAGCCCCAGTAGGACTGGGCCAGCCTATCTACAAGACAAAAGACCTTCAGCCTCAGGGTGATGGGATAAGTCCTCACTCAAGATCGAAACCAAGACAAAGCCATTAAGACACAAGAGGAATTGCCCAACATCCTTTCAGAACATAACCCTCTTCATTACATCATCACCCTCCAAGTTTCAACCAAACCTGGGAGCTCAGACAACCTCAGCTATGACCCCTGCATAGCCCCATGGGAGTCTGACAGCAACCAATAGAATACGTGCTCTTGCCACAGGAACAGGAAGCTCAAGGGCAAGGCCCAAGAGAGGGTATAAATAACTCTCACTCTCCACTCCACGTGGTCAGCTGCCCTGGACCTCAAACCCATGTGGTCCTGTTCATCATTAAACCATCTTTCCAATCAGCCTCCATGTTTCCAGTGTCTTTCTTCCCGCTTGGAACTGAACTAGATGGATATTTCTTCCAACACCATTCTTGAAACAAAAGTTCTAGTGAACTACGGAGATTATATTGTTTTGAAGGATAGAATCCTTTCCATTCTTTACTGGGTTCTCACCTGGTTTCACCTGTAGTTACTAGCTGATCGCTTCACTGGTGACCTGGCATCTCCTGCCCAACCCACTCTTTCTCTTGGTTCTGTGCACCTGGGAAATGATCATGGCAGCTCTTGAACCGCTCAGAAACCCAGGTGACTGTTTAAGTGTTGTGTGAGAGAAAAACCTCATTCCACAGTTTTGTCTGTCTTGCTAGCAATGCGTGACTCTGCTGAGGACTCTCATGAATTCTCAAATCCCTGATCTTCCTCTTCACCGCACCAACCTTCTCACCTGATTCCTACCCCATTCCTTAACTTTCACCTGGTTCCTGCATTTCTTTTACCTTTTCCTTGACTTTGGGTGGCTTCCGTTCGGCAGTGTCATGCTCAGAAGAGCTTCCTACATCACAGTGCAAAACGTTATAGGCTTTGTCAGGTGCTTTAAGCCTGTTTTTTCAGGATGATTCTTCCTGACACACCCACTAGCAGGGCACATGCCTATAATCTCAGCGTGAGCTGCCAAGTGGAGCATAATGGAGCATCCGCCTCCAGCAAATCTGTGTCAGCCAGAACACAGTTGGGAAATGGAGGCAATCTGGCGCAGGCGGCACAGAAGGAACCGATCTGCTAGATGACAAGTGCCTCCTGTTTCAAATGTGACTGTATGACAACTTAATTTGCAGTACAAGAATTAACCCCATTTTCACCACTGGAGTAGTTTAATTAATGACTTATTTGCAACCGTTGGCCACAGGCTGATGGGCTGTGTGTTGAAACTGCTGGTAACTGGGTTCATAAAGGAAGCCCACTTAAAATTGGGGAAATTTTCTTGCTTATGAACAAGTTTAAAGGCAATTTAAAACTGGCCTTTGATGTCAGGAAGGTGCCATAACTAATGAGTGCATGTAAAACTATGTTTAAGTAACCGTTCTAGAAACTGTGTGTCAGTCTGCATTTACAAACATTGCAATACAGACAATACAAACGCTTCCCAACATGTACCAAGTAAAGGGCTAAGAGAAACTCCTTCATATTCTTCCTATTTTATAGGTATGTGAAGATTCATATCATTCTATACCTGTCACTATATTGAGTGTTAACAAGTCACTCACCCAGTAATTGTGCAGATGACATTTCTATAATTCCTTGAAACATGGTGTGAAATCTCTCACACACTTATATACTGTATATCTTTTTCACTCCATCACAAAGAGAGAGAGAGACAGAGGGAGGAGAGAAAGAGAGAGAGAGAGGAGAGAGAGAGAGCAAGGAGAGAGGCAGGAGAGAGAGAGAGGAGAGAGACAGGAGAGGGAGAGGAGAGACAGAGAGAGGAGAGACAGAGAGAGAGAGATGGAGGAGAGAGATGGGGAGAGAGAAAGAGAGAGAAAGGAGAGAGAGAGGAGAGACAGAGAGAGGAGAGAAAGAGAGAGAGGAGAGAGAGAGAGAGAGCAAGGAGAGAGACAGGAGAGAGAGAGAGGAGAGAGACAGGAGAGGGAGAGGAGAGACAGAGAGAGAGAGATGGAGGAGAGAGATGGGGAGAGAGAAAGAGAGAGAAAGGAGAGAGAGAGAAACAGAGGGAGGAGAGAAAGAGAGAGAGGAGAGAGAGCAAGGAGAGAGACAGGAGAGAGAGAGAGGAGAGAGACAGGAGAGGGAGAGGAGAGACAGAGAGAGGAGAGAGATGGAGGAGAGAGATGGGGAGAGAGAAAGAGAGAGAAAGGAGAGAGAGAGGAGAGACAGAGAGAGAGAGATGGAGGAGAGAGACGGGGGGGGAGAGAGAGAGAGAGAGAGAAAGGAGAGAGGGAGGAGGGAGACAGACAGAGACAGAGAGACAGAGAGGGGGGAGAGAGAACATTTTTTTCCTGGATTTTTGCTAAATGTTTTCTTACTATTATATGGGTCTTGAAATAGTTCTGGATCCCACTGGAAGAGAAAAGATGAATCTCTTTGAACAGCACATCAGTGATTTTGATGGAATTTTGTCATAGTTCTAGAGACATATTCTGCGTCTCCAAAAACTACCAGCTCTCGGGTTCCTATATCGGGACCATGCACATAATTCAAATGAAATCAGGCCACTATTAGGCTTTGTAAGGAATTTGATGATGCGCGACATAAGAAAATAGACCATGTCTGCAAACCACCAATTACTTTTGTATTTTGCTTCTCTTCTGAGAAAGAGGAGGAAGAAAACATTGGAGCTGAGTGGCTGGCAGGTCTGCTGTCTAATCACAGGTTTACTTTTATTAGGAATCTTCTTAGGCTTTGACAAAAACCAGTTGCCTCTTATGCCTTGAGATGCTTAATTTGATCCAAACCCAAAATATCCACAAAATATCCACAGACCCCTCAACATCCTGGATATAAATTGGTTCAACTTCTACCCTCAAAACGATGCTATAGGTCACTGCACACCAGAACAACTAGACACAAAGACAGTTTTTTCCCCGAATGCCATCACTCTGCTAAACAACTAATTCCCACAACACTGTCAAATAATTTATTAAGACTGTATTACTATTATTCTTCTCTTCCTTACTAGTATCTATCTCTTTCCACTTATTACTATAACCATGTGCTTATATCTTTCAATTTATTTTGTTTTTACTTGTTTCCTAGTACGATTTGATAGCTTATTAGTAACCTTGACTATCACTAAGTGTTGTATCTTTTTATTGATGAATGTATTTTATTCTCCTTATGTACACTGAGAGCATATATACCAAAGATCAATTCCTTGTGTATCCAATCATACTTGGCCAATAAAGAATTCTATTCTATTCTATTCTATTCTATTCTATTCTATTCTATTCTATTCTATTCTATTCTATTCTATTCTATTCTATTCTAAAAATGCATGGACATATGGTTTTGTTTTTTTCTTTAAAAAAATAAAAGTATTACAGTTAAAGAAGCCTGGTTGGAAGATCAGGAATGCCAAATAATTCTTCGCTGAAAGTGTCAAGAGGATTATAGACGGTGGCTTCTTGTTAAGCACCATGATAATGGAGTCCCTGAAATTTGTCAGTTCAAATGCCTTAATAAAATAGTAAAATGCATGCAAGAGTCATGTCCCTCAGGAAGAAAATGGCCTCAGATCTCCCTGATCTATGCAGATCTGCTTTTCTGCTGTAAGGAAGATAAGTAAGGATGCCTTTGGCTCCCTTACTTATCTACCGTATTCTGCTCAACAAATCCTTTGGATCTATCCAGATATGGAATTGAAGATACATGGCAAATGAATGACCTTCCCAGAGTCACTTGGGGAAGAAATTGCCAAACAAGTAGTAATTGCTCCCAGATTTACCCTGCCTTTAAAGCTATCATTCCTTCAAGAAAAGGAATTTCATTGTTGGGCCATTAGATTTTAGACACTGAAAGGTCAAATAGGTATCTTGGCTAGTTACCGCACATCCATACATCACAACAGTAGAGCAAACGGGAGCCTTTCTTCAGAAAGAAACATTTCTGTACACAAAAGCATGAAAGCTAATAAATTGGCCATTGTTTTTTTTTACAGATCCACCTCTCGTCAATCTGTCAGTAGAACCTCAGCCTGTCCTTGAAGACAATACAGTAAAGTTTCACTGCTCTGCCAAAGCTAATCCAGCAGTTACACAATACAGGTAAGTTCATAAGTTTGTAAGTTCGTCTGGAAATAGCCATCATTTATCCTTGCTCGCTTGAATGTTTTAGACTGCTTACAACCATAGAAATGCCTGTTACTATTTCTGTTCCCTTGAATGTGTAAAACAAAATTGATTAATAATTAAAGCCAACTCAATTACTGCATCTGATGTAAAAATTAGCTGGTCTAAGAAGTTATAGTTTTCATTGGATGTTAATCTACTTGCAGGCAACAATAGGAAACATAAGGAGTAGGTATGTTGAGTTGCTGGGAAGATAGTATTTCCAAAAAAATTAACAGTATTTTTTTTCTTCTATATCTGTTTGTTAGTAGACATTTTAGAGAAAAATGATCCACAAGTATATATTCTAGGGACTGAGATTCACTATTAAACTTAAGCTAATAATGTGTTTCAAGAGTCATGGCCAACACTATATAAATCACGGAATAGAATTATACGTTCTACTCAATTCAGTCCATATGACCAAAAAGCTATTCTGATTATGTAATTGGAAAAATGAAATGTCGATTCTATGCGTAGATAAACTCAGATCTTGGGTACAGTAAATAACCGGATTTCAGGTCGCAGATTCTTAGGATTGTTCATACTAACTGGGATTCTTTCTGAAGGTCTCACAGATTAATGGGACAAGAAACATTTAGCAGATATTTGTCCACTTTGAACCAAGCATACCTGTCAACAATACTTAATTTTCCTAATTCTTCATTTGAATTTCTTGCAGCTTTGGTACTTCCTGGTGGTCTCTCTTTCGAGCATTAACTATATTTGATTTTGTTGAGTTTGTTGAGTTTAGCCAAAGTCAGCTAGAGGCTGCTTCAAGATGGGGAATGTTTTTTCAAGCTTAGTATAGGAGATGACCAGGCTGAGCTCAAGGGAGGAGTCAAATGCATCATCAGCCATGAACCCCTTCATCCCCACAAGAAATCTAAGTCGAGCCCACTTTGAATTCCTGTGACTCTGATCTACCACCAATTTGCTTGGGCCATTAGTAGTTCAGATTCTTGTAGACAACTTAAGCTTGCAATAAACCTTTATGCCCTTTTGAACTGCCTGGATCACGTGATTACTCTGGCACTTGACACTTAGCAGTTCTTCACTATTAAGATCAACTTTCACTTGTAAACCCCATTGCCCTATCCACTACTTCCACCACCAGGTCTAAAGCTCCGGGTACCATTTCTGTGAATCATCCATTGAAAGTTGGAGTGGTTTACTGGCTGGGAATGTCTCTGTTTTCATCCAGATGTTCTTTGAGTACTGCTTTATTAAACCATTTATAAGTACAGACTGCAAAAGAGCAGATGGGGGGGGAAGCTGTTGTTTTAGTCCAATTAACTGCTTGGAGTATGGAAGACATGCTCTTCTCCAGCAGAACACAGCATACTTCTGCTGATTTCTCACTTCTGTCCCTAGGCTGAGAAGATAAAGCTGGTGACAGGCCCACCAAATGTTGCACTGGAAATTCTTTGTGTTGATGATGTTGTTATTCGGTAACGAACTCCAGTTGTCTCAGCGTGGTAACAGTCTGTGCATTTTGTTGGAGCTGCTACCGTAACACACATGTCCGCTTCTTCCTAATCTAACATACTGAGGATGTTTAGAAAGCATTGACAGTGGACAAGCAAAACCATCTGCTCAGAAATGTAGCTTACAGAGCTCGCATGCTGAATGTGGACTCTGTTTCGGAGAGGATTGCTTTATTATATGTTTCCTGCATAGCGTTTGACTTCATGACTTCAACTTTGTTGATTTCATTTGATTACAGCTTCAAGTGTTGTTTCTAATACCTACACGGTGGCTTTTAAACGTTTCTCCCAGACTGTTAGATGTCATTACCTGACAGATAGGAATTTTCCTATCAAGAGGCGATTTAGGATCTTGCTTCCCTGAAGTCATTCGTACTTAGAAAATAAAACCGAGATTCAATTCTAATTAACAAAATATTTATTTTAGTACAAAAGTAACAAAAGAATATAAACCTTTAACAAACTACATCTTCTCAGCTAAGAATTCACGTCTGCCTCGGGCGAGGCTTCGAAGGAGAAGAAGGTAGGAGGAGACAAAACTCCTGGAATGCACGCATGCGTAGTAAAACATATCACATGTCTGCTTGATTAGGAATACAGTAAATCTAGAAATAGTAGAGATGCACAACTGGCAATTATTCACATCGTGACATTACCTCTGGGAGATCCAGATCTATGACTCTTCAGAAGCTTAATATTTGGAGCTCCTTCCTGTGGTAGAACAAATATATGAATTTGGCTGATGTTGAAGGACAGCAACCACGGACAATATCTTCTTGCTGTCTGGAGCGCCAGTCCCATTCACATAAAAGGCCCAAGTATCATTTAGGATGGTACATACGAGGGTGAGTCAAAACGTAATTCCATTTTCTTTAGGACAGGTAAATTTACCAACACAGGAACATGTAGCATACATCAAAATGAAGCTGGTCCTCTGTGGATCACATCCCTACTTCTCAACATAGTCACCGTTTCTCTCAATAGCAATGTTCCACCTTCGAATGAGAGCATGTATCCCTGCCTCGTAAAATTCTGTTGACTGTTCTTTGAGCCACTTCTTCACTGCAGTTTTCACTTCCTCGTCACTGGAATAATGTTTTCCTCTCAAACCCTCTTTCATGGGGCCGAAGAGATGATAGTCTGAAGGTGCTAAATCTGGTGAGTATGGAGGATTATTATTCCAGTGACGAGGAAGTGAAAACTGCAGTGAAGAAGTGGCTCAAAGAACAATCAACAAAATTTTACGAAGCAGGGATACATGCTCTCATTCGAAGGTGGAACATTGCTATTGTGAGAAACGGTGACTATGTTGGGAAGTAGGGATGTGATCCAGCTTCATTTTGATGTATGCTACATCTTCCTGTGTTGGTAATTATACCTGTCCTAAAGAAAATGCCATTACATTTTGACTCACCCTCGTACTTTAAGAGAAGAAGGAACTTGCTAAGTTTGGTTTTTCTATTGCTTGCCTGACTCCTTGATCATGAAACAAAGAATAAATATGGCAGTGGCTTATATATGCCTCATCCTGACCATCAGCAATTACTTTTGTTAACTTTCTCTCTTCTGAGAAGGCTTCTAGGGAGGTGGCAAGAGTGGCTCCCATATTCCTGGGCCTCAGTTCTACAATTCCATGAATCTGTATTTATCAAACTGGGAGCCAGTCAGTCTCTTAGGAGAGCACAGGGTATTCTTTTACTTACACACTAAATGCTGTGTAAAGTATTTGGTAGCTTCAAATATTCTTGCCAATGTCTTTTTAGCAGCGGAGGGTTCCGGTTATTTTCGCTACCGGTACGCATCGCGAGCATGCGCAGAAGTGAACTCGCGTTCCATCGGGCGATTTCACTTCCACGCATGCTTAGGATAACATTAGAAACTGAAACACAGCTGAGGAGCTTCTCAGCTGTGCTTCGGAGGAAGAATAAAGGTCCGTATTAAAACAAGGGCAGGTGGGAGGGCTTTTTCCCGACAGCTCAGGATGCGGAGAAGCGCCAGAAAATGATGTCATCGCCGGGCTCCTACCGGAGCTGCGCTCCACACAGCACTGGTAGAAATCCACCACTGCTTTTTAGGATAAATTTTACTTTATACTTTTTTTTAAAGGAATATGTATGAACCTGGACCGTTTTAAATTGTGGAGCACCTGATCCAGGTTTTATTCCTTGTTATCAGTTGCCTTAGCAATATCGTTGAAACTGGCTAGCAGAGTCAAAGGAAATGGGGAAAATAAAATAGAGGAAATTTGGTAGGAAATGTAGCATGGGTGCGTTGTTGTATTTCACTAAAATTAGAAAGTAAAGATAATTGTTGAGTCTTACCTGCTGTCATGGAATTGCAAAACAAGTAACTTGGGTTAAGGGGGATACGTCAATCAACGTCCTTTTTTATTTTGAAAAAAAAAAGACTTGCCAAGAATTTGCCTTATTTCAAGAACATAATCATATATTTTTTTTCATATAAGCTAGGTGAATGCTATAGGTTGTGGAGAGAGAAGGGATTGAACAATGCTGAACGGATTTCTGCTGTAGCATAACAAGTTCATTAAATTTTGTGGGCATATGGATATGATAGATAAACTAAGCCAACGGAATCTGCCAACTGTTTCAATTAATTTAAATAGGACAGCTCTTGAATGTATGAAAATGACAGAGTACCAACAGAAACTATTCCTTTAACACTGTTATTGGTATGTAATACATTCGAAGATTGCCTAGGCAAGAGTCTTACCAAGAGTCAAGATGTCTGACATCTAAACAAAATAGCATCAAGTCTCCATCCTGTAGGTAGAATAATTGAAAATAAAAAATTGTGTTTGTGAGATCTAGTAGTAAGTAGATGAAAAAAATGTTTAAATAATTATGGATTGGAATATTTCTCTGCTAATGTGGACAATAAAATAGACTGGATCTACATAGAGTTATTAATCATTATGCTTTGTTGTCCATATTCAGGAGCAGCCTAGGTTTTAATCCATGGAAACTGGTTTCATCCTATATCAGGATGGTACAGAGCAGGGTCTCCAATCTTGGCAACTTTAAGACTTGTGGACTTCAATTCCCAGAATTCCTCATCCAGCTTTGGGAGTTGATGTCTACAAGTCTTAAAGTTGCCAAGGTTGGTGAGCCCTGGTATAGAGAGCAAGCAAAGCTTCCCCAGATCTTGGTCACATCAGCTGATGACTCATTCTTGTTAAACTTTCCCCACCCTTTCTTTCAGCGTAGCTACACATCCTTGTGTCTTCCCCTGCCTTGTGCTGTGCAGAATCTGTGCTTGCATTTGCAATGAGGTTGAGGGGCTTAATTGGTGCTTATTCAAGTGCGTCAGAGCATTAGCTCCAAAGGTCAGGACATATTAGAGAGAGACATATTAGTGAGGAATGCAGTTTAAACCTGTGGTGTTGTGGCTGTTCCCAAAAAAGGGAAATCTTGGTGTAACGCATCCTCCAGCTGCTTGTTGCTAAAGGGACTAACTTTCCCAGAAGTCTGCGGGAGACTTCACAAATGTTATTCTTGAAATGCCCTGGGTCCTTTTTCAACTATCTTGGAAGAGGCTGAGGTCAAGAACTACCAAATTGAATGTGTGAGGAGATGGGTGGTACTGAGTCAGGATGCTTGAAAATAGTTGCAGGCAAAGCAGTGGAAAATAAATTGCCCTCTGGCTTGGAGAATCTCTCCGTGCTGGGGGGAAATAAATCACATCAATGTATTCTAAGAAGTCGGATAAATAGACTGTTTGGTGTTCTTTGATTCCCCAAATCAGTAAAGGTTTACGGATGTGATTCCATGCAGATTTGCTGCTAGATCATTTTAGAAGCTGTAGTTGAGGTCAAGAAGGGAATCATGGGTTTCCTGTGGCATCTCCTGCTACTTGTTGCAAGGTCACTTAAGTAGCCATATGACCATAGAGGCCATAGAGACTTCAGCCCTAATCTTGAGCCTACTTGTACTACTGTGTCCCCATTTAGAATGACTGACAGCCCATTTGCAAGTCCTATAAAACAGTGAAAGGAATTTTCACATGCAAATCGACTGGTTACAAGAGTGAAAAAAGATCTGGGGGAGAAGGAAAGATTAGAAGAAATAATTAAGATAAGGAAACACACTATTTGTATTTGTATTTGTTTATTTGTCAAGCATATATGATTATAAGCAAAGTATAAACAGTAAAACATGATTGAATATATATGTAATAGTACAAGCATGAATAAGAGTAAAAGAGGTATGAATATATTATGAATATGATATGAATATATAGGTATGAATATATATACATTAGGACAGGAATGGTAGGCACGATTGTGCGCTTATGCACGCCCCTTATCGACCTCTTAGGAATGGGGTGAGGTCGATTATTGGTAACTGGTAACTAGTAATTGGTAACCTAGTCATTGGTAACCTAGGCAAAGGAACATAGAAGTACAATACAGAGATAGAAATGTATAGACTAAATAAGAATAGTCATAGAATAGTAGTAAACTTAGCATAGGTAGTTCTCAATTTGCAACCATTCATTTAATGACAGTTCAAAGTTATTGTGCTGCTGAAAAGTGACTTATGACCAGTCCACGCACGTATTACCATTGTGACATCCCCACAGTCCTATGATGAAAATTTGGGTATTGGCAATTGGCATGTGTTTGTAAATTGGCATTTACAAACTGTTGCAGCATTTGGCCTTGTGATTTGCCATTTTCCAACAAACGAAGTCCTTCTGTGGCTCACTTCTATGTCTATGGAGATTCTCAGTCATCCTGGTCATGGTTGTCCCAAAGATGCTTTTTCAAAAGGCAACTGGACTTTCTTTGTTTTTCCTTGAAGACATTTCACTTCTCATCCAAGAAGCTTCTTCAGTGCCGGAAGAACTGAAGAAGCTTTTTGGATGAGAAGCGAAACACCTTCAAGGAAAAACAAAGAAAATCCAGTTGCTTTTTGAAAAAAGCACCTTTGGGACTCACCTCTGTATGCTTTCCTTACCAGCCCAGGATGATAGGATTGCTGTCCCAAGAATCTAGAGTCGTGATGGTGAACCTATGGCATGTGTGCCAGGGGTGGCACGCAGAGCCCTCTCTGCTGGCATGTACGCCATCGTCCCAGGTCAGATCTCCGTGGCGTTTCTTTCGTGAGCTTCTGTTTCCCTGCAAACGACAAAACAGAAGCTCACAAAATAAAAAGATCTTACCTCTTGCCGCGCTGCCGGTGTTGGGATGCCCTACTTCCTGCTGGACAGCTGGTCTTTGGGTCTCTGCTGCGCATGTGCGCATGTGTGTGTTCATGCATGTCCATTCATGTTCATTCACACACGCTTTCACTCACATGCACCTTTCAGTTTGGGCATGCGCATGTGCAGTTTGGACACTCGGTGTCTAAAAGGTTCACCAACACTGATCTAGAGCAGTGATGGCGAACCTTTTTTGTCTCAGGTGCCAAAAGGGTGTGCCCGCATGCGATAGCGTGCATGTGTGTGCCCACACCCATAATGCAATTGTGCATGTGCACAACCACCCACACTGCCCCCCACGCATGCGCACAGGCCTCACTGAAACCTCCGGACTTCCGGTAGGCACGTTGGGCCGTTTCTTGCGGTCCCCAAGGTTCAGGAGGCTTTCCTGAAGCCTGGGGAGAGTGAAAATGCCTGAAAAGAAGGCTGAAAATCGGACTTCCGGTTCCGGATCGCTGCATCGCGGACGCTCCTCGTTGAGCGCCTTTCCTTTTCCCCGTTAAAGCCGCCAGAACAGCTGTCTGGCGGCTTGAAAGTCTCTGCCCCGGGCAAAGGGGAGAGATGAGAGCCGGACAGGTGGGGTAGAGCCCCCCCTAGTGCCCCAAGTGTCAGCTAGGGGCGCGAAAGGTGAGGGCTCCCCAGCCAGCCTGTCTCTTGCTCCGGGGACTTGGAAACCTCCGCTTTTGCGGAGCAAGATGCTGTGACCACCCGCTGCTTCGTGAATGGGATTACAACTACTTAATTGTTTAAACAAGCAGACAGAGAGAGACAGGATTTTAAAGGGCAAGTACAGATTTTTTTTTCTTTCAACTCCACTGCTGATTTTCACTTCGGAAGAAACTAAGTAACAGTTATTAGGCTACAACATGGCGATCGGAGAAAGTGGGAGGAGAAGTGAAAGTAACTTTCGTTTCCCTAGCAGCTTTTTTTCTTATGGAAATTTTTGATTTTGAAAGTTGGCTTTACTCTCTCTGTCTCCCGATTCTGGATTAAATAATAACTGACAATTTTTTAAAAATAAAATTCTATCTGGCTTTGGAATTTGAAAGAATTTTAAAAGAAATTTAAAAGAACTTTAACTAGAGGCTTGGCTTTTTCTTTGTTCACCACTGGAAATACTAAAATGGCTTCAAAATCTGGAAAGATTGTTTTGAATAAAAGAATGGATTATTCATCTGGTTATATTTCTAAAATGCAACTTACCACTGAGTTAACACCCCCAAAGTCTTTAACACCTGAAAATTTAATAAGTACCTTAAAGATTATGAAAGATGAACTTATTGTTGAATTTAACCAAAAAATTAGTGAAATAGATAATAAAATGCAGGCTGCTTTAAAGAATATTGACCAACAAATTAGAAATGATGTGTTGGAGGTATGTAAAGGTCTAGCAACAAATATTGAAGTTTTGGCAAACCGCATTGAAGAAAACAAACAAGTTTTGACAACTTCAGTAGAATATATAGATAAAATACAAAATGACATTGCAAATTTTGAAACAGAGGTGTTAATGACGCAATTCAGATCCATGGAATTTGCCATAAGGGTCAGGGGGTTGAAAGAAGGATTATATGAAGATTTGAAAGGAAGGATGGTGGAAGCTTTGGAGCAGGTGTCTGGACTGTCTAAAGAAGAACTAGCCAGGCAAATTGATAAAATATATAGAATCAACTCCTGGTATGCAAAACAAAAACACCTACCAAGGGATATTGTAATATACTTTACTACAAGAGCCTTACGGAATAGGATTATACAGGCGACGTTTAAAAATAACCTGCAGGTGAATGGCCAGGAACTGATGATATGGAAAGAAATTCCCTCTAAAATGCTCAAAGCCAGAAAAGATTATACCTTTCTGATTGATGAATTTAAAAGGTTAAATTTACATTACAAATGGGAAGCACCAACAGGAGTTGCAGTGAAATTTCTGGGAAAAAGATATCGGCTTAATACAACAAAGAAAGCTACTGAATTTTATGTCAACGTCTTAAAGGCTGATATATCCAAGATTCCAGAGGAAAGATGTATGAAAACAAAAGAGGAGGAGGAGGGAAAGCCATCCCTTCCTCTTCAAATCGAAACAGATTTACAAAATTTAAATGATTGGCAGAGCCAGACAGATGTCTACAGTCTGGAAAAGGAGATGGAAGATCGGGGTCAGATGGGAGGCGAGCTGACAACTACAAAATTATCAAGTTACAAAAAGATGCAACCATCATCAAGATACAACAAGATGCAGTGTTGAAGTTTATTGGACAGATGGTTGCCATTATGACTGTACTTTTCTTTTTCCCTTCTTTCCTTAATTTTTTTTTCTTTTCTTTACTTCTTGCATTCTTTTTTTTTTTTTTGTTTTTTTTGGGGGGCTTATTCAAAGTATTATTAATTCTTTTTAAAGATTTAGAACTTTTTTGAACCTAATAATTTAATACATAGTAACATTTTGTTACTAATAGAGTGGTAGAATTTATGATGAAGTTTAAGGTTTTTGTATTATTATTTAGTTATTTTTTGTGTAATATCAATTTAAGTTTTATTTAATTGTGAGAAAGATTTGGAATTGTTATCTATCCAGTTATAAAATATTACAATTAGATTTAACATTTTTTTTTTTGGGAGGAAGGTTATTTAAAGTTTGGAATTAGTGCTTATAATCTGATATATAGTAATAGTAAGTTATTTATATACTGATTGATTTTATGATGAAGTTTAAGGTTTTTGTATTTAATACTTAGTCATCATTTATGTAATAATCATTTAATTCTTAGTTAACAGTGAAGAAATGTTGTGAAGGGTAGATGATTGAAAGGAGGAGGAAGGAATTTTTATTAGTGTACAATTTGGAGTTGAAGTTTTAAAAAAATAAGGTGGAAGTCAAAAAATTTTAATTTAATTTAAATTTATTTTATTGATATTATGCCCTGTACTCTCTCTGGGAAGTCCGGGGGGGAGGGGGGAGGGAAAGGGGTGGGTTAGGGGGGAGAAAAATTAAAAAAAATGTTTGTACTTTCTATTTAATGTTTAGCTATTATCTATGTAATTTTGTACTAATAAAACTTTTTGGAAAAAAAAAAAAAGAAGGCTGAAAATCAGCTGGCCACCACGCGCATGCACACTGGAGCTGACACAGGGCAACACCTCGCGTGCCCTCATATATGGCTCTGCGTGCCACCGGTGGCACGCATGCCATAGGTTCGCCACCACTGATCTAGAGTATAGGACTATATGATTCATGCAGATTGACAGTGATACACTGGAGTTTCTGGCATGAATTTTTGTTACCTGGAAATTTGAAGAAGAGATACAGTATAAATAAAGTATAAAAGAGATCAAAGATAAAGCCACACAATTGTTGGTTTCCCCCCCCCCACCCCTTTTCCCCACCAGTCTTCTGTCAGTGTCTTCTATCACAGCTAATGTTTCCAAGACATTATAGAAAAAATATTTGTGGATTTTATGCTTCCAGGGTGTGCTCTACTGCTTTTGTCTAATTTCAGATAGGTCAAGAGACAAAGAATCCAGCAGTATTACAACAAGATATGGATAAGAGATATTATCTTCTGACAATACCTTTAAGAACGCTGCCTGAGTTATTTCAAAGAGGCAGCATCTTTAACAACAACAACAACACCTGTTTAAAGTCAAGACCTTTCTTTCAATTGGCAAATCTCACTTCTGTTTCTGTGGCATAATCAGCCAGTTTTGGGCCTCGTTTCTACAAAGGCTCAGTCAGTCTCAGCCAAACATTAATCTGTTGTAGCTGGGTCACCTCCAAATGAAATGCTTCTTGTACAAATGTAGTTGCCTTCCTGAATAAAAAGCTTATTGTGACAGTCTCTTCTCTGGAATATTTCATGAAGGTCTAAAGAAGACTTGTCTGTCATAGAAGAAGGTAGCAAATCACAGATTTCTGTCAGAGCAAATCCTTAAGATCTACCAAACTAGATTCAGTCATTTTCTGGTCAGCAATCTTCACAAAACATTCATTAGGAAAAAGTCCAACCGGAAATAGTGTATATTTTGGGAAACTACTATATAAACACATATACTAGAGCCGAGGTGGCGCAGTGGTTAAAATGCAGCACTGCAGTTCAACAGTTCAGCTGTTCAAATCTCACCAGCTCAAGGTTGACTCAGCCTTCCATCCTCCTGAGGTGGGTAAAATGAGGACCCAGATTGTTGGGGGCAATATGCTGAACTCTGTAAACCGCTTAGAGAGGGCTGTAAAGCACTATGAAGCGGTATATAAGTCTAAGTGCTATTGCTACTAGTGCAGGGGTGAAATTCAGCAGGTTCTGACAGGTTCTGGAGAACCGGTAGTGGAAATTTTGAGTAGTTCGGAGAACCAGTAAATACCACCTCTGACTGGCCCCACCCCCATCTATTCTCTGCCTCACGAGTCCCAGATTATCGGGAGGAAATGGGGATTTTGTCGTATCCTTCCCTTGCCACGCCCACCAAGCCACGCCCACAGAACCGGTAGTAAAAAAAAATTGAATCCCACCACTGAACCTGCCCTACCAACTTTCCCTCTTGCAGTAATGAGAGGAGTGGTGATCTAGTTCTTTAAATGTCATCATCCATATGCTTAATTTTTCATCCCTACCATGTATGTCAATACTATACCCAAATATCTGCAGTTTAATTGTGTGGACCCAAATAGATCTGCTTTGTCTATCCGTGCATATGGACAGGTAAATTTGTGACCCAATGTAGTTTTCTAAGCATTTACAAATGAAATATTTGCTAGATAAGACAGGAATCACACTTCCTTCTCAAATCAGATGAATTAACTGTAGTATCTCTTTCGACTGTTTTAATATTTGAACGCTCAATGTGATCACTGTAGTTTTGGGCTCTTTGTGAGCTACTTTCTTTTACTTGCACCTCTTGGAATGATCTGGGGAATAGATATTGTGTGATTCTATGGACAGTCCAAGAATTGAACTGTCTTTCTCCAATGGGATTGGCCTGCCAAACTCATTCTGGCAGAAGGGGCCTTCTGCAGACCCCATCAGCCAAGGAATTTCGGCTGATGGGATTCAAGAAGAAAAGCCTTCTCTGCCATGGCTCCAGCCCTTTGGAATATCTTGCCACTGGAAGTGAGATCTGCCTTCTCTCTTTTAGCCTTCAAAAAATAAGCCCTTAAAATCTAGCTATGCCAGCTAACAAGGAGAAATTGATGGCCAGAGGTGGTTGGTACACTAACAGAGAAAGTACCCCACTCCTGTCCTCCAAAGCCTTGCTTTTAGTTTGTTTTAATTTTAATTTTAATCCATTTTTATTGATAACTGTTATTATGTGTTGTTTTATCTTGATGTAAACTGCTCAGAATCGCCTGAAGCCCCAGATGAATGGCAAATAAACTTGATAAATAAAATAAACAAAAA
The DNA here is from genome assembly GCA_023053685.1 of Diadophis punctatus similis. Classification (NCBI taxonomy): domain Eukaryota; kingdom Metazoa; phylum Chordata; class Lepidosauria; order Squamata; family Dipsadidae; genus Diadophis; species Diadophis punctatus. The sequence continues at coordinate 4,275,153 of JALIGW010000020.1, read as the reverse complement.
CAATTAGGAGGTTGGAGGCTAAAATATACGAAGAATGGTTACAGGAATTGGATCAGGGGTGGGTTCCCACCGGTGCGGCCCAGTGCGCAGCTCCGGTAGGGACCAGCCGATTACGCAATTTGCGCCTGACTGCTCCAGTGCCGTCTTCACCGGACAGTCGCGCGCATCGCCATCTTTTTAAAAGAATTTTTCGGCTTTTTTGCTTCTGCGCATGCGCGGAAGCAAAATCTCGCTGAAATCTCGCGAGGGGACGCATGTGTGTGTGAGATTTTGGCAAGATTTTGCTTCCGCGCATGCGCAGAAGCAAAATCTCACCAAAATCACATGAGGGGGTGCGCAAGAGGGGGCGTGCGCACATAGCGAGCGCGCATGCGCACAAAACATGGAGATGCGCACGCAGCGCACCGGTATCGGTAAGTAAGCAACCCGCCCTGAATTGGATATGTGTAGTTTAAAGAAAAGAAGGACTAGGGGGGACTAGGGGGTGACATAACAGCAGTGTTCCAATATTTGAGGGGCTCCTACAAAGACGATGGAGTTAAACTATTTTCCAATATTTGAGGGGCTCCTACAAAGACGATGGAGTTAAACTATTTTCCAAGTAAGACAAGAAACAATGCTTGGAAATTAACCAAGGAGGGACTAAGGAGAAATTTCCTAACAGTGAGAGCAATCAACCAGTGGAATGGGTTGCCTTCAGAAGTTGTAGGTGCACCATCACTGGAGGCTTTCAAAAAGAGACTGGAAAACTGTTTGTTTGAAATGGTATTGGGTCTCCTACTTGAACAGGGCATTGGAGTAGAAGACCTCTATTATTCTATGTTCTATGTTCTAAATCTAACAAAAACTGTTTGTGTGCAAAGAGCCTGACATTTCCATAAGTGTTCCAGGATTTTAAGAAGTTAAAGAAGGATAAATTGCACCTTAGCCAAACTTAAACATACTTTAGAAATTAAGTGCAGCTAAGTACAATCCCTGCCATTTTCCCTGCTAGGAATGAATGAAAACCTCCCTTTGGATGGCTTGCTTTTTGCCATGGATCTATCTAGATGGAACTTTCTAATTCACTCCCAGATGAACCTGGGACATTTTGAGAGGACATAAATCTCTGTAGCATTTCATTATTGCCATCACTAACCTGATACTGTGCTCTCTCACACTCCTAGGAGTATATAGGCAAACCTTAAAAAAAATAGTGCAGGATATCTAGAAAAACATTTCGTCCTCACCGGAGATGGGTTCTCAGGGTGCATCTCTGCTTAGAAAATTATTACTTAATTAGAATATTAAGTAGCCAGCTATTTCTGCCAGGTGGAGATCTAATTCTCTCATAATTAAACTGCAAAATCACTACAATAAAGTATGAACAATATTCCAAATAACAAATGTTCTTCATTTGAATAGTCAAAGATCATAGTTTGGTATTAATGCAAGAAGTGGAAAAGAAGGGAGACCGGAAGCCTGTAGACACATGGGAAGAATAGGAAAATCATGGACAGAAAAGATATTTGTATATCATAACCTGATCGCCTCTAAATATGCTGAGAATATAACACCCAGAATTCCTACACAAAGAATGGGGATACCTTGAATTTGGGGTTCTTACATTGAGCTGGACATGATGATCTTAATGGTCTGTGATAGAATCTGTGATTGGTATGTAATAGAATCTGTGATTCTATTATTTTTATTTCTGCTACTAATCATGATTTAAGTTAAGACAAACCCCTCATAGATACATGCATTCAGGCATGAGCCGTGGTGGTTCAGTGGTTAGAATGCAGTATTGCAGGCTAACTCTGCCCACTGTCAGGAGTTCGATCCTGACCAGCTCAAGGTTGATTCAGCCTTCCATCCTTCTGAGGTCAGTAAAATGAAGATCCAGAGTGTTATATGCTGATTCTGTAAACGGCTTAGAGAGGGCTGTAAAGCTCTATGAAGCAAGTCTAAGTGCTATTGCTATTAATTTACATGTTTTCCCACCCACGTGGTATGCCATTCTTTACAAGTGGCCAAAAAGAAAAAAAAGCTATGGGGGAAAATCAAAATTGAAGACCCTGATTTTTTTGAAATTTATTTTAAATATTTAATCAGGAAAGAGGGAGGAACAAGGGAGGACAAAATTGGGAACGTCCAACTGGTGATAAGGAGGTTGCATCAAAATCAGGAAAGCGCCACTTAGCAAATGAAAAAGCATCTAGAGAGGTTCTCCAACATAATCCAGCTAATCCATGTGTGGTGCTAAGAGAACAGGAGCTTAGTTTGCTAGCTAGCCAGAGAGTGCAGTAACCCGCAAAGCCTTCTGGCCATTAGTGGCTAGTTAATCTCCATGGTGGGAGATCATCTGAGAAGAGCCGGCATCTGTACGCTGTTGATTCACGTCAGCCAAGGACAAATTCATTTTCTGCTACTAGCTTAGCATTTTCTTCCACTCCTTGGATTACAAACTACTTATTGCAGCAGGCAGGCCCAAGGAGCTGAAACAGCTGCTGCTGTTAGATAAGAAGGCAATTTTGGCTGTCTGCAGCATCCTTGCCTGCTTCTGCGCTGTTTGGTAGGGAAGGAGAAGAGTGTTTGGGGTAGAGGAGTCCTAAGGATGATAACAGGGAATGCTGGAGGGAAGATGTTGTCACTTCCTGGGCTTAATCAAGGCAGGGAGCTTGCATAAACGCGCACATCTCCCAGAGTTAGCCTGCATCTACCATCATTTCTAAAAGATGAAAATCCATGCATTTGTTTTTCAGCCTGTAAGATAGTAGCAAACCAGCTGAACATGTTATTTTCAGGAAACTAGCATTCCTTTCTAAAGAATTTTGGAGCTAAATCCAAGGGCATTTACAAACAACCAAAAATTCACATTTTTGCATTTGGTTTAAAAAAGATAAAGGTAAAGGTTCCCCTCGCACATACGTGCTAGTCGTTCCCGACTCTAGGGGGTGGTGCTCATCTCCGTTTCTAAACCGAAGAGCCAGCGCTGTCTGATGAACATTATGTGGTCATGTGGCTGGCATGACTAAACGTCGAAGGCGCACGGAACGCTGTTACCTTCCCACCAAAGGTGGTCCCTATTTTTCTACTTGCATTTTTACATGCTTTCGAACTGCTAGGTTGGCAGAAGCTGGGGCAAGTAATGGGAGCTCACTCCGTTACGTGGCACTAGGGATTTGAACCGCCGAAGTGCTGATCTCTCTGGTCGACAAGCTCAGCGTCTTAGCCACTCCCCTCAGCAGCTCGAGAAGCCTCAAACGTGCGAAAATGCCTGGGATCATCACCGCACGTTCGTGGCTTCTCGGACTGCTGAAGGGAGGGGAATGGAGATAGCTCCTGCCGCCCGTTCTTTCAGCATCTCACGCGCTCCCTCAGCCATCCTCCCCTGCTTGGACTCACTGTGGGGTAAGAAGGCAGCACATGCGCAGTGGCGGAAGCTCGGCTTCTGGGCATGCGCAGAAGAAAATTTTTAAAAAATATATTTTTAAAAAAATGGCAGCGCCCAGGCACCAGCAACCAACCGCACCGGTACTGTGACGTCACCAACGGGCTGCTACCGGTGCTATAGAGTGGACCGCACCGGTAGGAACCCACCACTGGTTGACACCCAGCCAGTACCAGTGCTCTGAATATTGGGAGTTATAGCTGAACATGTAAAAGGATGTAAGCTTTTAAACCTTAAAGAAAACCTTCTGTCAATATAAAGCTGCTTTGAATTTCACATTTGCCTCCCCATAGATGTGATTTATAAGTATCATATATTTTAGCCGTATTCCATTATCAAACACACGGCCCAATTAGGGACAGGTCATTTAATTTTCTTTTATACTGTTTGCAAGCTTGAGTTTCTCTCTGCTGTGTATCACTCTCTGCTATGTACCATACCTAATTATTACACTTTCTCTGCTGTGTATAATATCTAATTATTGTATGTTCTCTGCTGTGTATAATATCGAATTATTGCGTTTAATGAATGGATAATTATAATGGATAGGAAACAAGCATATTTAGGGGTCCAATGTGTCTCGATGCACATCGCACATAGTATCCTCTCATGCAGAATTCTATATGATAGTGTAAGGGAAGTGTTAGGGAATGCCCCCCTTTTTTTTAAAGGCCACTATAGAAGTCTTTTTTGCAAAGAATGCCTCTTTGTTTTCTCTGCATAAAAGTGCATGGCAAATCGGAGGAAGGAAACGATTGTCACTGGATCATGGCTGAGACAGGAGAAAACCAACACTAAACCCACACTAACAAGAGCCGAGGTGGCGCATGATTAGAATGCAGTACTTGTCACGATGTGAATTTTGATTGTCAGCTGTGCTCAAATGTTATACTCTATGGTATTCAAACATTCTTAGCAAACCTAGCAAAGCAGACACGTGATGGGTGATCTGCGCATGTACAACATTCTTTTGCATTCATTCCTTCTCTTCTGCTGTGTCCTCTGCCGGAGGACGTGTTTAGATTGCAGAGATGTAGTTATTAAGATTTATGTTTTTTAATGTTCTTTTCTACCGAAATAAATATTTTATTACTTAGACTGTATAATCGGGTTTTATTTCATAAGGATTAGTTTCCAAGGAAAAAGATCTTATCACCTCTAGCCGCAATTCCACTCCCAACAGTACTGTAGGCTACTTCTGCTGACTGCCTGTTTCCAGCAGTTTGGCAGTTGAAATCTCACCAGGCTCAAGGTTAACTCAGCCGTCCATCCTTCCGAGGTCGGTAAAATGAGGACCCAGATTATTGAGGGCAATATGCTGACTCTATAAACTGCTTAGACAGGGCTGTAAAGCACTGTGAAGCGGTATATAAGTCTAAGTGCTTTTGCTATTGCTATCTTCCAACATTCTGGTTCTCCTAGCATCAGTATCTACCTTGGCCCTCCCATCACTCTGGTCCCCCAACAAGAGCCTTATTTGACAGCAACGATCAATTATGGAAAGCTGCCGCCTACCTTTGAATTTATTTTATTTTTTATTTATTTATTTGTCAAGGTTAACAGATATAAGTATAAACATGATTATGAATACAGGAAATGGATACAAATAAATGGGGACAGTAGGACAGGGACAGTAGGCACGTTGGTGCGCTTATGCACACCCCTTACAGACCTCTTAGGAATGGGGTGAGGTCAACAGTAGACAGTCTAAGGTTAAAGTTGTGGGGGTTTGGGGATGAAACCACAGAGTCAGGTAGTGCATTCCAGGCATTGATCACTCTGTAACTGAAGTCGTATTTTCTGCTATCGAGTTTGGAGCGGTTTACCTTAAGTTTGTATCTATTGTGTGCTCGTGTGTTGTTGTGGTTGAAGCTGAAGTAGTCATTGACAGGTAGGACGTTGTAGCAGATAATTTTGTGTACTATGCTTAGGTCAGACTGAAGGCGACGTAGTTCTAAGTTGTCGAAGCCCAGGAAATTTAAGACGGCTGGCAGTTTTTCAGGCAAAACCCCTGTCAGTAGCTAAAGCCACATGCATTTCATGGGTTGGGTAACAGGAAGAGAGAAGTACCTTTCAGGATATATCGTCAACCAGTTTTGGCAGAGGAGTAAACCAATCTTATCAGTGGTGACTCAAGCTCTTGAGCAGCATCAAGCCATAACTTGTTTGGGCTCTTTCTGGGTTCTGTCCCTTGGCCACACTTCAACTTATGACAGGGCTAGAGAACCTTTTTTGGAGACTGGGGACCAAGTCGTTCTGGACTTTGATGAGCAGTCAGGGACCAATGGTCAACAGGGACACAGACATGGACAAAAGGGAATGGGAAAGTAGAGAAATCAGAGTAAAAATCATCCTATTCCCCAGTTTTATTTTTTATCTTCCTTTAGCTCACTCAGGTTTCTTCTACTGAAACGATATCCATGTGTCTTAGTAATAATTCTGGGGCTGACTCTTGTGGAAATTGTTTAATGATGCTCATCTAAGAATTGCAAGCAACCTTGAATAAAATGGTGATAGAATAAAAACCAGGCTACAGAGTAGCCAAAAAGGAGAAGACTGGGAAAACCTGAGGACAATTTTCTCAAATTGGGCAAACAGGACAGAATTCCTAAAAAATGGACTTGAGTGACCAGCTACTTGGTGACTTATTTATACTTTAACATACTCATTGGGTGTTGTGAGTCAAGTAAAGCCTTAGCACATGCATTACTAAAACCTACTAACCTTGAGGATTATCTAGCTTGGCATGTTGTATGAACTCAGCTAGTTTAAAATATTTTATAGTTTGAATGTGTTGTTTGCATCTAGACCATGCATGAACTCAGTTACCAGATTAGGCAAAGCTCTGTGAACACAAACACTGGTTCCTTTGCTTTTTCTCTCTGGGGTTCTGGGATTACCCAGAATGGGATGGAGAAAAGGTTTGTAGTTTTCAAATGTAGCCATAGGTTCTCCTAGCCGGTGGTGGTGGTGGTGGTGGTGGTGGTGGTGGTGGTGGTGGTGGTGGTGGTGGTGGTGGTGGTGGTGGTGGTGGTGGTGGTGGTGGTGGTGGAGGAGGAGGAGGAGGAGGAGGAGGAGGAGGAGGAGGAGGAGGAGGAGGAGGAGGAGGAGGAGGAGGAGGAGGAGGAAGAAGAAGAAGAAGAAGAAGAAGAAGAAGAAGAAGAAGAAGAAGAAGAAGAAGAAGAAGAAGAAGAAGAAGAAGAAGAAGAAGAAGAAGAAGAAGAAGAAGAAGAGAAGAGAACAAAGAGTAATTAGCTGCTGCTATCATTCCATCACCTGTGAGTTTGGGCAAAATTAATGTGAAGCAACAGAAGTCAGAGCTACATGAAATGACTTTCAATTAGACTCTCCTCATTCTTCTCACCAGTTTTATTTGTTAATCATCTAGAACTGTTTTGATGTCAGCAAAGTATCTGGGGTTATTTCCCCTCTCCCTCCCCCTGTGTTATTTATTGCTCACAACCAGAAAGAGAACCTTTAAAGTGAAAAATTATACAGCTATAAGATATATAATTCACCACCCTGGGCTGGCTTTGCAGAGAGTCTGTGGTATATACATGTGATCAGTAAATAAATAAATAAAAACCTTTTGAAAGATGGAAAGTCCTACAGCTTTTACTTCTTCATCCTCTGTTTCCACTAGGGTTCTGTTGTCTCTGCATGTTGGTGTCAGTGTATGTGTGTGTATAATGTTAATGAGTTGTTAGAAGAGACAGTAATAAATGCCTCCAATCTCATGCTGATTTACAGCTTCCCAGCACAGAAATTTGTTTGTTTGTTTTAAAAAATAACTTTTACAACCAACAGCAGAAGGACAAATATGTCAGAGCAAAAAATGTCAATCAGAAGAAAAAAAAAATCTGGACTACTGGTAGAGCAAATGCTTGACCCTGTTAAACAAAGGGTAATGGAGGAATAAGGTGACCTTTTAAAGAGATCCACAGTCAAGAATTGTATAGAAAAGAATAAAATGTTCCAATTCCTGTTATAATGAGTAAGAGCATTGGCAATGTATGAAGTTTCTAAGGACAGAAGAAAGTAAGGCATTGAGGTCAGCAAGAAGCAAACCAGGTAGCTCTTATTTAAAGACTTAAACCAAATAGGAATTGCAGCATCCCTTAATCATCTATGACAGTTCAATTAGCCAGTAGAGCACTGGTAATAGGGAAAAGGTTGGTGCACAGGAAATCCCAAAAGGGGGTAAAATTTGATGCCAGATCAACCTAATCTTCTTCCCCCTCCCCCAGGCTCTTGTGCTACTAACTGTTTTCTGAGTTTTCTCTTTCCCCTCCTTCTGTTCCTTGAACTTGTCTAAACCAGGAAGGCACCTGATGAACATCAAGTTTTCTTTGAGAAATTAGGAATGGCAAGGAAAGTCTCTTGAGAATGACAAGCAAATAAGCATCAAAGAGAGAAGATTGTCTCAAGTGCTGCTATTGCAAGTCTCTTTCAAAGCTGCAATGATGACCATATTTGTTACCTCTGATTGGGAGAAGATGGAGAATTACTAGGTTTACTAGATCTGTGATGGCAAAGTGGTTAGAATGCAGTATTGCAGGCTAATTCTACTGATTGCCAGCAGTTCAATTCTCACCGGCTCAAGGTTGACTCAGCCTTCCATCCTTCTGAGGTGGGTAAAATGAGGACCTAGATTGTTGGGGGCAATATGCTGACTCTGTAAACTGCTTAGAGAGGGCTGTAAAGCACTGTAAAGCGGTATATAAGTCTATATACTATTGCTATTTATACATTAGGCTAAATTGTCATCTGCTTAGATATGCTTTGCATCTGCATCACAACTGGATGAATTGCCACAACATCCTAAGCTCTAAACTGTGTACTATCTGGGTTCACCCATCGTGCTAAATCACAGACAGATCTATTATGTGGACCAAGTCTCTTTGTGAGACATGTTGAACATAAGAATGAACTGTGTTTTAAAAATTAATCAGGCAAGAGTATAGAGGATCTTGTATGTTACTAATTATATTCCAACCAGCCTTCCTTAACCTGCAGACGACTCCCAGAATTGGCTTTTGGTCACAGCGTCTGAGATTTTAGGGAGCTGTCAACCAGCACATATGGAGGGCACCAGGTGTACAAGGCTATTTTAGAGCATATTTAGTGATCCACACATTGGCTTCCTCTACTTTGCAGCTGAAAAATAGGACATGCTATTCTCATTCCAAGCATCACTTCATGAGCTTCATCTCATGCATTATGGCACATTGTCAACAGCTTTGCCATGCCTTCTGTCTCAGTGTGCAGTGCACCACACTAGTCATGTTCTGCTGATTTAAAAGCCAGTAGACAATTGATAGAAATATTCTAGAGAAACCTAATGGAAATACATAGGCAATGTCCACACAGGTTTAAGCACAGGAATAATCTGATGGTCAGCTCCTCATCTGCATTTCTTTACAATCATTCACCCTAATTGGTTGTATCTTCCCAAGTCTGGGTAAACTACCCAAAGTTGGTAAAAGTCGTTTTCCATTGGGTAATGGTACACAAAACCATTACTTATCCCAACAGAGATATTTAAATTGACTTAAGGATTGCTATGTGTACTAAAATATATTTGAAAATTTCCCAATGTATTCTGATTCAGATGAAGCATCCAGATCTACATGTACCAACCAGATACTGTATTGGTGGACAAGAACCAGAAGATAGCAGTGTGATAGATGGAGAAAGACTAAGTGACAGCGGCTGGCAAAGAAGTGACGTAGTGAATGCGCACTTCCGTTGCGATGCGAACCGGTAGGGAAGATAAGTGGAACCCACCCCTGGTAGGACCAACTAAGGTACTACACAGAACCTTTAAATTCTCAGGCCTCTGATAGAGGACCTGAGATTGAGGAAGACACAAGAGCCATGGCGGCGCAGTGGTTAGAATGCAGTATTGCAGGCTAATTCTGCTGACTGCCAGCAGTTCGATCCTGACTCAGGTTGACTCAGCTTTCCATCCTTTCGAGGTCAGTAATATGAGAAGCCAGATTGTCGGGGACTCTGTAAACTGCTTAGAGGGGGCTGTAAAGCACTGTGAAGTGGTATGTAAGTCTAAGCGGTACCGCTATATCACCCACAGGGGTGAAAAGGGAATTTTTATTTTTACATTATATTCAACCTTTGCATGGCATGAGTTAAGAGGGTTCTGCTACATTAAGCTCTTTTTAAATAACAAACCCAGCCACGTCAATGTTTTAAAAAGGGAACCCGTCAAAGATGTAGAATGAACCAATGTCTTAGAAAAAGCAGATGGAGACCATAGTCCCAAGTCAGTGAGAGCCACACGCTTGCATGCTCACTCTCACCCACACTAATACATGCACGAGAGAAAGAGAGATCTGACTTCAAAAGGTAGTGTAACCATTAATTGCTAACAGCTCTGGAGTGTGCCTGGCCCAAATGCAAACTCCCAGCTTGAGACATTAAAATCTAATCACTGCAACAGCTGGCTTTACTTTGCAGCACGCCCGCCCCAAATGGAGAAAAGAAAATCCCGTGGTTCAGCCAAAGAGGAAGTAACAAAAGGGAGACAGAGCTCTGATTTTGGCTCCCAAGCCAGCTCAGCAGACTCTGGCTAAAAATAAGATTGCTGGATATGAGAGTGGGTGGAACATGGCTTACTTTACAGATTAACAGAGTTGGAAGGGACCTTGTAGGTCATCTAGTCCAACCCCCTGCCCAAGCAGGACACCCTACACCATTTCTGACAGATGGCAGTCCAGTCTCTTCTTGAAAGCTTCCAGTGATGAAGCTCCTACAACTTCTGAAAGGCCCTTTCATAACCATGAAGAAAACATGGATATATTCATGAAGTCACCTGGAATTATGCTCAGCTCCAGGGAAATTTGAACCTTTTGTACCACTCCTAAGATAAACCACAAAGCTGGAAACTAGCTTTGTTAGTTAGGAATTGGTCCGAATAAGAGTCACTGCTTTGGTTCTTGTTAATTTTAGTGACCCGAAAAAGAGAGAAAAGTTTTGCCAGGAGACAAATTGGTTGCTGTCCAAAACAAAAAACAAAAAACCCTGATCACAACTCAAATGGGTGTGCAGATCCCAGGGTCAACTTTCATCAGCCTGTGTGAATATGAAGGAAAATTGCATACAAAAAAAGTAAACCTTGAGGAAAGTTACCTACATGGTGTGCATATCTTAGAAAGCTACACTTCAGGTGCATGCATGAGTATTTGATAGAGCAAAATCTATGAAAAAATGCAGATTGGTTTTAGAAAATGAATTGAATAATAGCTGAATATATGTGAAGCTGATATGCACTGGAGATAGACTGAGTTATACATGTCTCTTCCGCTTGCTCAAATCCATTTGCGCTACACATATTGTTCCTCCTTTTAATCTCCACATGTGTCAGACTTCATGCCAGGCATAGTAATAAATCTCATCTGTCCAGTCTCTTATCCCCACATTCAGGCACTTACTTATGGCAGAAGCTCACAGGCACAACATGGCTAGATTAATTGCCTTACTGCAGATAAGAATGAAGTCATATATCATATATGAACAAAAGATCTGCCTTCAGAAGCACAGAAATTGCCATATATAGATATGTGCTTCAGAGTTTCGGTTCTAAGACTTTGCTTCTCGTCTTTTTCAGTTGGTGGAAATTTAGCCATCCTTCTTCATGCCGAAAATTGGGAGGCACCTGCTCAAGGATATACATAATGGTTCTGAGGATTATTTCTTTCTTACTTGCTAGCTTCAGTCCTTAGAATTTGTTCCTCCAAAATTGTGGAGATATGCTTACCTGCATATAGTGAATATGTACACCATAACGTAACTGTGCGTTTGCACTGTGGATGATACTGCTGTCCACCCAGAATCATCATGAAGATCTGAAATTAAGGCCTTGTTAAAGTTCTTATGTTGACTTGGAGATCTTGATGAGCTTTTCAAAGGCTCTAGAACAAGGAGTGTGCGACTAGAAATGTTAGGATCACATGAGGCTTAACCAAAGTCTTGGACATGCCTCCTAAGATCTTCTCCTAAGTGATTTTGCTGAGCTGTAAATTTTTTATAGTAATTTTATTAAAAATTATAATTACAGGGATGAAAAACAAAATTTTAAAAATAGAAAAAAATAGGAAAAAAACAAAAATATGAAAAAATGGGTTTATTAGAACTAGAATGAGAGGTACATAAATGAGAGTAGAACCCTCCATCTAAAAAAATATATTTTTGATACTTTGCTCTCTCTTTCTGCCTATCTCTGACATGCACACAAATGCTCGCAACCTATTTTCTCCACTCTTTTTCCTTGCCCAGCAGGCTGTGTGAGTTGCAAACTGTGAAGGTTACCAACTGCTCTTTCCAGAGGTCATTTGAACTTCAGCTCAAAGCCACCTGTGGGTTAAGGGTCGGAGACTGCTTTCTGTGCTCTGTCAAAAGTGACAGACTACCACTTTTGATTGCTTGCCTACTGTCAGCCTTCTGAGGTAGACCAAACAGACCAGATAAGCTAATTCTACTCGATCGTAAGGCTACATTACAATTACATTACATTACATTCAGAGGTGGGCAGCACATAAATTAACAACCGGTTCGCCCAGCACCGAAAATGTGAGCATGCACGGGCACAGCCTTCCGCGTGTGGCTTCAAAAACATGGCTAAATAGGATGGTGTAGCGCCAGGGCAGGTGGGCAGGGCCACCCGCAGGTTGCAACTACCGGTTCGTCTGAACCGGTCCGAACCGGCAACAGCCCACCACTGATTACATTACAGAATCTTGTAGGTCTGAAAGTACAAATCTCCTTCTGTCTCCTTTTACAGTCTGATAAAATAGAGATGTTCCTGTCTGAGGTTTTTTTTTTTCCCTCTGCCTGTAATGCACCTCTGGACTACGTCTTCTCTTATCTGATAGTTCTCAATACATCATCTCTTCCTCCATTTCCCAAGTCGTCTTGCTTCAGCAACCATTAAAACCCAGTGATGTACGAACATGTGCAAATCATCTGTGAAACAGAGATGCAGCTTCCCTTGGTGTAACATCAATGCAGTTGAAAACTGTTAGAAGATGATTAGGGAATGTCGCATTAACATGACGGCTTTTAATGCCTTTAGAGGCTCTGAATGGAAACTTGTAGCGAACATCTTTTAAGAACATAGAAAGAGCTGAGACGATGCAACACTGCTGCTTTTCCTCAGGGAAGAGAAGACCCAATGGGAATGGCTATTTTCTTCCTGAATCTTCAGGTCTCATCCCTTGCAGGTGTCCCTTAGCAGCTACAAAAGGCCAACTCCATCTTGATGCACAGAATTACTATCTCTCAATTGCAGGCGAGGATTAGGGATCCTGTTGTGAATTTCTGTTATTGTCCACATGAGAGGGGTGGAACCCTAAAGCCTAATTTATTTGTCTTTAATCAAAGTTATTCTACCCCAACCTCATTCCTCTGTCATGCCTTCCTGAGGAATGATGAGCTGATTTCATAGACAGAGAAACCTTAAACATAACACGTCACATAAGATAATTGATTTTTTTGAAAATGGACTTTCACAGGGTTACTGTATTATCAATCCCCTCTATCTATAATCAGACATAGTTTGCACACACACATACATACGAACACGTACACAAACACCCCTTCCATCCCATATCATTTCTATGATGCCTCACAAGGTACATTCAGAGCTAAGGAAAATAGAGTTTCTTGTGACTGAATTGAAAAAGTCAAAGACAAACCCAACATTATGGTCAGCGAGATGGGCAGCATATAAATTTCATCATCATCATCATCATCATCATCATCATCATTCTAGTATTTTTCCCGAAGATGTAGTGTCCACTTTTTGGGTTAATTTATACTGTAAATGTAATTTAATAATATAAATAAGTAAGTAAAATTATGCTTCTCTGCTTCTGGCCATTTGAACAATAGCTTTTATACATGTTGTGTTACGTCCTAAGCCAGTGTTTCTCAAACTTGGTAACTTTAAGACATGTGGACTTCAACTCCCAGAATTCTTGGCAACTTGCTGGCTGGGGAATTCTGGGAGTTGAAGTCCACATGTCTTAAAGTTACCAAGGTTGTCCTAAGCCAGGTATTCTACTTTCTCTCGCTAGCCCGCTCCAGGATTTTCAACTCTTCACGGCAGACCATTTTTGGAATTACCTCTATAGTTTTATTTTCTTCTTTGAAGCAGATTATACTGCAATGCACAGCCTTTTTTCAATATCAATAGATCCATTCCTGGGACTGTTTAAAAAACGTTCCTGATGTTGTTGTTTTTAGATTCACCTTATTGTTGTGAGGGGTTAGGTGTGTGAAGATAGCAATAGCAATAACACTTAGTGTCAGGGTTCCAAATAGCATCAAAAATTAAATCAGAGTCCGAGGCAAAGGATCCTCAAAGTTCCAATTTATTAGCAGAGCCATGTTCGCACATCTGGGAGAAACCCGAATCTGAAGTCCCAGGGGTTTCTCCACCCAGTTGAAAGTTCAATCCCTTGTCCCCACACCCTCAAGTCCATCACGTTGACCAATCTTCATCTGCCAACTTGGCAGCAACTCCCATCTCCTTCCGTGCAGGTGCAGAAGTGCAAAGACAAAGGATGACCTTGACAATCTAGAAGGAATTTGTTATGGCTACATGCAGACATCCCTCATGCAATTACCCCTCCCAAATTCCCACAGCTAAGAATACATTTTAAAATAGCATAAAGTGTGGCAGGCCAAAGACCCCAATTAAACTGCTTTGGCCTGACACTTAGACTTATATACCGCTTCACAGTGCTTTATAGCCCTCTCTAAGCAGTTTACACAGTCAGCATATCGCCCCCAACAATCTGGGTCCTCATTTTACCGACCTCGGAAGGAGGATAGGCTGAGTCAACTTTGATAAATGCAACTATCTATTTTGTTTCTTAAATTTCTATTTCTTCCATTTTTAAGATTGATTCTCTTCATTGACATAGCAACTCAGTATTCTTGTACCAAATATATATATATATATGCAACTGAGGAAACCATTAAATGCAGAATACACATGCAGCCACTGATAAAGAGAAAGTATTCAAGAAGCTGTGCCCAACATGCTTCTCCTGTTTTTTTTAATACAGACCCAACTTTTAATAGAGTGCTTATTTCTAAAGCCTCACTTTAAGAAAAGTTCAGACAAACTAAAATGTGTTCATAGAAGGACATTGAGGATGAGTAAATCAAGTCATATGAAGGAAAATGGGTGTATGCGCAGCAGCAGCCAAAAAGGCCAACGCAGTCCTGAGCTGCATAAATAGAGGGCTACAATCAAGGACCAGAGAGGTACCAGTACCACTCTATAAAGCCTTGGTCAGACCACACCTAGAGTACTGCATCCAGTTTTGGTCACCACACTACAAAAAAGACATTGAAACCCTAGAGAAAGTGCAGAAGAGAGCAACCAGGATGATAAAGGGTCTGGAAAATAAAACATACAAAGAGCGGTTGCAGGAACTGAGCTTGGCCAGTCTGGCGAAGAGAAGGACCAGGGGTGACATGATAGCAATGTTCCAATACTTGAGGGGATGCCACAGAGAGGAGGGGGTCAGGCTCTTCTCTATGGCACCAGAAAGCCAAACAAGGAATAACAGATGGAAGCTGACCAAAGAGAGATTCAACCTGGAAGTGAGGAGAAACTTTCTGACGGTGAGAGCGATCAACCAGTGGAACGGCTTGCCAGCAGAGGTCGTGAGAGCCCCAACACTTGCAACCTTCAAGGAGAGACTGGACTGTCATCTGTCTCAAATGGTGTAGGAACTCCTGCTTGAGCAGGGGGTTGGACTAGATGACCTACAAGGTCCCTTCCAACTCTAATAATAAATCTAAATCTATGATTAGCTCTAGAAGAAAAGATATATTGTAGAAAAATAAGCAGGATTTAACCCCAGACAATTAAGCAGAAAACAATACTCTAATCAAGAAACAGCCAAGGAGAAAACAACACCCCACCACCAACACTAGCAGAGCAAGCTAAGGGGAGATAAACATGGAGCAAACCCCACACTCGCTAGCTCTGATGATGTTACCTAGCTTGGTAATGAGATGTCTGCAAGCTCAGAGACCACCAAGAACTCCACAGTTCAACCATGAGCTATGTACTCTCTTCTATTGGATACTGTAAAATTCTCTAGATACCTGATGAGATGTTGCATGAAAGAATCCATAATTTGTTCTGAGAGAGTGCAGGACTAAACAATGGTCTGAAAAAGAAGGAAGCAGATTACAGCTGAATGCTCAGAAAACCCTCCTAACAATGCGAGCAATACAACAATGGAGCCAATTACCTAGAATGGTGATGGGCTCTCGTTCGCTACATACATTCAAGCTGAGGCTGCGTAACCATCTGTCAGATGTGATATAATTGGGTTCCTGCATTGAACGGGAAATTGAACTCAATGGACTAAATAGCCTTTCCCAGTTCTAGGGTTTTTTGTTTTTTGTTTTTGTCTCTCAGAGGAAGAGTGTGACTTAGAGAAAGTCAAATCTCATTAGGGAAATCATATGCCTGCATTGCTTTCTTTCATTTCTGCTTCAGAAGAGTGAGTTCCAAGACACCTCCCTGTGCTTTAATTCATTGGTTCTTCTACAAAATGGAGAAGATTGGACTGTAGTCATGTCTGACAGCTTTAAATATGCTAAGCTTTTGTTTGTTACTGCAATATAAATCCCCTTAGAGCTTCAAGAGATGAAATAAAACATTGATTTGGAATGAAGTAGATCCTTCCTTCCTTCCTTCCTTCCTTCCTTCCTTCCTTCCTTCCTTCCTTCCTTCCTTCCTAGCTACCTACCTATTTATCTACCTACCTGCTTTTCACCTTCCTCCCCCCTTTCCTTCCTTCCATTCCTCTCTCCCTCCCTCCTTCCTTCCCTCCTTCCTTCCTTCCTTCCTTCCTTCCTTCCTTCCTTCCACGGTACTTTCCTACCTACCTATCTTCGTACCTACCTACTTTTCTCCCTCCCTCCCTCCCTTCCTTCCTACCTCCCTACCTCCCTACCTTCCTACTTATCTACCTACCTACCTTTCTCCTTCCTCCCACCTTTCCTTCCTTTCATTTCTACTTCCTCCCTCCCTCCTTCTCTCCTTCCTTCCTTCCTCTCTTCCTTCCTCCCTCCCTTCCTTCCTACCTACCTCCCTACCTTCCTACTTATATACCTACCTACCTACTTTTCTCCTTCCTCCCCTTTCCTTCCTTTCATTTCTCCTTCCTTCCTTCCTTCCTCCTTCCCTTCCTTCCTTCCTTCCTTCCTCCCTTCCTCCCTCCCTCCCTCCCTCCCTTCAGTGCCCTGAAAAGAGTTCTAGCAATACATTATGGAGACAAGGGAAAGGGGGAAAGGCTGCTAAAATTAAATACAGATGGATATAAGGGTTTTTGAGAACTGCAAGTAGACCATGGAGGAGGAGAATATCTTCAACCTTTGGCACCTATCCTAAAACACTAGAAGTTTCAATCCTCTTGTGGGTTCATAGTAGAAAAGTGGGCGATATTGTGATGAAAAATTGAAGGAGATTAGCCCTGGAGAGGGCAGGGGAGATATTTTCTGAACCTTTTCTCAACATTCTCTGCTATTGTTTACTACTACCGTGTTTAATTTTGCTGATGTGATCTGAATACCACTGCAAAAGCCATCTGATAAATATGTAGACAATTTGAGAGGGGTGGTCTAGAGGTGCAAAATTCATCTGTGGATGCATGACTCTTATGAATTGCAGGCCAGTAAAGAGCTGTTAGGTGCAAGGAACTAGAAATGATACAAAGAGATTGATTAGAGTGGTATGTTTTTTGCTGCTCACCTACAGGCAGGAAACTCGCCAGACTAAAGCACTTGCTCGTTTCCTGTAAGGTTTCTTGTAAGGGGCGTGCATAAGCGCACCAACGTGCCTACCATCCCTGTCCTAATGTCCCCATGTATTCGTAACTACACAACCACTAGAGCAGGGGTGGCCAAACCGTGGCACATGCGCCAAACGTGGCACATTGGGTGATTACAAGTGGCGCATTGCATCCTTGCGCCTACTTATTTTTTTTAAATAGGTGTCAAAACTGAATCCATCTTAATATTTTCAACACCAAAGTGATCTCAGTTCAATTCGTACAGCCTTCGGTAACGTTCAACTTCTCGGTGTCTGAAACTTAGAATGGAACTTGTCAGATGTTACTTTAGGCGGGTTTACAAATGTACGAATATTTTTATCGGTGTTGCCATTGCGCGTTCCTGCTCAAACAATCGCAAACACCGCGCACTAGCAACACATCATGTGTTTGAAGTCACGTGCGAATGAGCGGCGAGCGTTCGATATGGTCAGTCAGTTCTGAGTGAGCCATCGTGGCGTGGAGTTTGAAGCAGTGTTTTATTGAGTGTACTAGCATGGTTTTTGTATTGAGAGTGATTGAAAGACAGATTCAAGATTAAATATATATTACGTTTGTCAAAGAAGAGCGCCACTACTTTTTCTTGACGCGAACATAGAATTCAGATTCCACATAATTGATATTCTGGGTGATACGACGTACGTTCTTGTGATCTATTTGTTCTTTTTCACTTTTTTTTAAGTTTTATACTTTTCTATGCTTAAATTCCTGTTATCCATTACAGTGCAAAAGAAAATTGAATTGCGTGATTGAGTTATTCCTTTTCCTCCCTTAAAGCAAAGCAGATCCTACCCCTATCCCTATTTTACAACCCCAAACGTGAAAGTAAGAAGGTAAAAAACGTGCTTGAGTTGTATGGCGCATCTGAACTCGTCTGTGAAAAAATGGGCGCATGGTATGCTTAAGGTTGGCCACCACCGCACTAGAGGAACATTGCAAAGTTTTAGGGATGATCTCTTTTCAGCCACTTCCCCCCTAATCAAGACTAGCCGGCCTTTTCACTTTTCCCTTCAAGTCAGCTCCAGATTCTACCACAAGAGCCTTTCGCAAGGCTTCTTCTTGCTCTTTGCACTATTCCCATCGTATCAGAGGTTACACAGTTTTGCATTTTGCCCACCACTTCTTCTGGCCTGCAGCATCAGCCGGGCATACACCTGAGGCAGGGGCGGGTTCCTAATTTTTTTACTACCACTCTGTGGGCGTGGCTTATTTTGTGGGTGTGGCTTGCCAGCCATGTGACCGGGTGGGCGTGGCTTGCTGGCCATGTGACCGGGTGGGCGTGGCTTCTCAGACTGCTGAAGGGAGGGGAACTGAGTTAGGTCCTGCCGCCCATTCCCCCTCCCCTCAGCAGCTCGAGAAGCCTCAAACATGTGAAAATGCCTAAGATCATCACTGCGCATTCGTGGCTTCTCGGACTGCTGAAGGGAGGGGAATGGAGGTAGCTCCTGCCGCCCGTTCTTTCAGCGTCTCACATGCTCCCTCAGCCATCCTCCCCTGCCTGGACTCACTGTGGGGTAGGAAGGCAGCGCATGCGCAGTGCCGGAAGCTCGGCTTCTGGGCATGCACATAAGAATTTTTTTTAAAAAAATTAAAAAGCGACCAGTGGGCCGCTACCGGTGCTATAGAGTGGACCGCATCTGTAGGAACCCACCACTGGCCTGAGGCTCACATGTCTTCAGGGAGGCTATCTATCGATCGCTTTTCCGGTTGTCCTTGGGGCTAACCGGTCATCTGAGCTGAATGCAAGTGCCTGCCTCACTACGGATTCCACATCCAACATGTCCGTATCACCACAGCCTCTCTTCTCTCGTTTCCTCTGGAATTGGGGCGACTTTGAAGGCCAAGTTATTTACTCACTTACTTATTTGCTTACTTATGGATGCCCTGGTATTTAACATACCTGTATTTCTTCGTATGAGAGCCTGATTCATTTCAGAGCCCTGCAAACCCTGGCTCATCCCCCTCTCTTTAACCATGTCAACCGCCCCTGGCACTTCTGACTCTTGATTTGTTTACACCAAGGTGTAACTCATAGCTGTGACCTATTTCAATGTTTGCCCATGGCCGATCAGCAGTACGTAACAGAGTTACTAAATCAAGGCAAATAAGGAGACTTGGCAGGAAAATAATCTGACAAGCAGTCATTGTGATGAGCAGGGAACAGATAGGCATGATGGTGATATAAAATCAGGCTTTCAAAAGCTAGGTTTATATTCAAAAGATAAGATGCTCAGTCTGAAAGGAATGGCGGAGTCAGATTTGACAGAATTGGACGAAATCCTTTGCGCTCTTTAATGATTGATTCCTCACAGCATTCCACTCCAATATTGGCTTCTGACTGTTTTGTCTAAGCCAGGGGTGGGCAACCTTAAACACTCAAAGAGCCACAAAGATCCTAACCGGAAGCCCCCCATTCAATTCTGGAGCTGACCAAAAGTCCGGTTCCCCCACCATAGAGTCTCCTCATAGCACGGTGTCCTTTTTCCTCTACTAGCCCTAACCGAAAGCCCTATCAATTGTGGAGCTGACCGGAAAACCCACCGCTTACCATAGAGTCGTGATGGCGAACCTATGGCACGCGTTCCACAGGTGGCACATGGAGCCATATCGGAGGGCACGCGAGGTGTTGCCCTATGTCAGCTCCAGCACGCATGCGCACACTGGCCAGCTGATTTTTGACCTTCTTTTTGGCAGTTTTCGCTCTCCCCAGACTTCAGGGAAGCCTCCTGAAGCCAGGGGACGGTGAAAAACGGCCCAACGGGCCAACCAGAAGCTCATTTCTGAACTTCCGGTTGACATATTTGGCCATTTTTCGCCATCCCAGGCTTCAGGAGTCCGTTGTG